>CM070775.1:82554486-83089150 GCA_036346955.1 Dipus sagitta | reverse complement strand
CATCTGGCTTATGTGGGTCCTGGGGAATTGAGCCTCGAACCAGGGTCCTTGGGCTTCACAGGCAAGGGCTTAACCGCTAAGCCATCTCTCCAACCCTAAAAATTATTTTTTAATTGATTTTTGTTGTTGTTGTTGTTGTTGTTGTTGTTCTTTTGTTTTTCAAGGTAGGGTTTCACTCTAGCCCAGGCTGATCTGGAATTCACTATGTAGTCTCAGGGTGGCCTCAAATTCACAGATCCTCCTACCACTGCCTCCCAAATGCTTGGATTTAAGGCATGTGCCACCATGTCCGGCTTTAAATTAATTTTTAAAGAGAGATGAAGAGAAAAAAAAAAAGAGGCAGAGAGACAGAATGGGCAACTAACCTTTTTTCCCCTGGACATCAGACACTGTAACAGTAACATGATGTACATTTACAAGTGGCCTCGTACATTTCTCAATAATTTTTTTTTTTTTTTCTGAGGCAGGGTCTCACTCTAGTCCAGACTGACCTGGAATTCACTGTATATTCTCAGGGTGGCCTCAGATTCTCAGCAATCCTTCTACCTCTGCCTCCCAAGTGCTGGGATTAAAGGTGTGCAGCACCATGCCCAGCCAAACAATCTTTTTAATTTTTTAAATTAAATTAAATTTTATTTATTTGAGAGAGAGGTAGAAAGAAGGAGATTATAAATATATAGAGAGAGACAGAAGGGATGCACCAGGGCTTTCAGCTACTGTAAATGAACTCCAGACACATGTGCCACTTTGTGCATCTGGTTTATGTGGGTCCTGGGGAATCAAACCTGGGTCCTTTGGCTTTGCAGGCAAGCACCTTAACTGCTAAGCCACCTGTCCAGTCCCTCCAACAATCTTTTTTAAGGCAAAATGTGACCACATGTATAGTTAAAATCATTTTAATCCTTTGCCTATGAAAAACTTGCTTTGTATATTCAGTTTCTTTCTTTGTTTTTTATTTTTTATTTTCAAAGTAGGGCCTTGCTCAGCCCAGGTTGACCTGGAATTCACTATGTAGTCTCAGGGTGGCCTCGATCTCGATCCTCATACCTCTGCCTCCTGAGTGCTGGGACTAAAGGTGTGTACCACCATGTCTGTCCTGTATATTCAATTTCTGAAAGATAAAGAAAGTGCTTTGTATTTTGAAGTCTGCATTTTTTTTTTTTTACTTTTTTACTTTTTTTTTTTTTTTTTTGGTATGTAGTGTCAGGGTGGCCTCAAACTCAGGTGATCCTCCTACCTCTGCCTCCCGAGTGCTTGGATTAAAGGCGTGTGCTCGCACGCCCGGCTTTTTTAAACTTTTTTTTTAAATTGACAACTTCCATAATTATAAACAATAAACCATTATAATTCTATTCCCTCCTGCCATCAGTATTTTGTATAAACATTTTTGTTGGCCCACTTATGTTTAGTGCTAAAAACTAAAATTAGCATGTTATTTTTGTCAGTTAAATGTGGAAGGAAGGCCAGGTGTGATGGTGCACGCCTTTAATCCCAGCACTTGGGAGGCTGAAGTAGGAGGCCATGAGTTCAAGGCTAGACTGAAACTACAGAGTGAATTCCAGGTCAGCTTGGGCTAGAGAGAGACCCTACCTTGAAAAACCAAAAAATTTTTAAAAAGGGCCGGGTGTGGTGGTGCACACCTTTAATCCCAGCATTCGGGAGGCAGAGAGGTAGGAGGATCGCTGTGAGTTTGAGGCCACCCTGAGACTCCATAGTGAATTCCAGGTCAGTCTGAGTTAGAGGGAGACCCTACCTTGGAAAACAAACAAACAACAACGAAAATTTAAAATTAAAGTGAAAAGTGGAAGGGAAAAATTTTTTTTCAACTAGAGGTCTGCAAAAGATATCGAGTATAAAGATTTGTCATGTAGCTATTATTCATATTGTGAACCTTAAGAATGGCATGAAGTTTGGGGTTCCAGAAATCAAAGCTGTCCTTGTTGAACATTGGTAATGACTTTCCCTACAAAAATAGTCCTTCATCTTTACTACCCTCTGTGGGCCCAGAGAGCTATCACTGCATTTGAAAAACTGGCAGATGGCCTGGAGAGATGGTTTAAAGGTTAAGCGCTTGCCTGTGCTAAGAATCCCGGTTCGAGGCTCAGTTCCCCAGTACCCACGTAAGCCAGATGCTCAAGGTGGCGCATGCATCTGGAGTTCGTTTGCAGCGGCCTGGTGCACCCGTTCTCTCTCCCTCTCTCTCTGTCGCTCTCAAATTAAAAAATTAAAAATAAATAAATCTTAAAAAAAAAAAAAACAAACCCACAAAACTGGCAGGTCCTGGAGTATGCTACTTGGAAACTAAAATCCTCTAGTGGTCCTGATGTTCCTGTATTTTCCAGTACTGACAGCACCAGTCCTCCTAGTTCTTTCAGGCATATTCTACGAAGAAAAAAAAAAAAAAAAAAAAAAAAAAAAAAAAACCTGTTTTTGTAAACGTTTTATGGTTTGCCATTATTGGTGCCCACCCCAGCTCCACCTTCTGGTATATTGGTATGAAACTTTGGTTGTCTTTAACATTTCAGAACAAAGAGATTTGATTGAGCAGAACCACTTGGGCTTTACTCTCCAGAGTCTCCTTTTGGTAAGGATTATTTCTGGACCAGTTTGTGTAAGTCCTGGCTCTTACTGGTTCATATGAAATGTTATCTTCACACTTTGTAGTAAATGAAAATGTGTGAATAACAGTGTATGAAATAAAAAAAAAAAAACAAAAAAAACTTGTTTCCTGGTAGCCCCTGCCTATAATCCCAGCACTTGGGAGGCAGAGGTAGGAGGATCACCGTGAGTTCGAGGCCACCCTGAGACTACATAGTGAACTCCAGCTCAGCCTGGGCCAGAGCGACACCCTACCTGGAAAAACCAAGCAAAGGAGCGTGCCCAAACCGAGACCCGCCTCCCCCCGAGTTTTTTTCTTGGGGGGGGAGGGGTGGTCTCACTAGTTCGGTCTGCGCAGGCGCGCCGGAAGGACGCGGAAGGAGGGCGGAAGTGGGAGGCGGGGCCGCGCAGGGAAGGTCCCAGCGGCGTTCGCAGAACCTGGGGCCGCGGTGGGCGGCCAGGGCCGCCATGAACCGGCTCCAGGATGACTACGACCCCTATGCGGTGGAAGAGCCGAGCGACGAGGAGCCGGCGTTGAGCAGGTGGGCCCCGGCCGCGCGCCCCGCTCGGGGGAGGCCCCGGGGTTCCCGGTCGGGCCCCGAGGAGGCCGAGGGGCTCGGGAATGAAGGCCTGTGAGGCCGAGGCCTGCCGCCAAGGCCCGGCTCGTCCTCCCTCCCTCGGCTTCTCTGCAAATGGACCGCAGTGTGGGACCGAGGCTTACGTCTTTCCGAGGGACGCAGGACTTGCCATCAGGCGCCTGTCACAGATGCGGGACAGGCGTGTTTTGACTCGAGAGGAATTACAGGCTTTCCTTGTGAGCGAAGTCCATCGTAGAGAATGACTTGCCGTAGACACTGCTGGGCTAAGCTTTTCCCGGGGAGACTCCCCACAAACATTTATTCGCTCCCAGACAGGGCACCTGCAAAATTAAACGATCCCAGCCAAGCCCAGCTAAGTGAACCAGTGAGTTGATTACGTACAGGATGGAGCATGGGCCCACCGAGCCCATCTCAGCCTAGGTGACAGCTCTCTGCTGTTCTCTGTAAAACCGTGGGAAGGGCCTTGTAAGTTTCAGGAACGTCCTGAACTTGGCAGTGTTTAGTTGCTGTACCTTGATGAGCTTCCTGAGGCTAAGAGCTTCCCCTCCAGGGTGAAACGTTTCAATTCGAGGAACACAACAGGCACTAATGAAGTTCTGTGAAAATTGCAGGTGTCCTCCCTTCCCTCCCCCTCCCCCCCAGAGGTAAGGTCTCACTCCAGCACAAGCTGATCTGGGATTCACCATGTAGTATGGTCTCAACTCAGGACGATCCTCCATCTCTGCCTCCCTAGTGTTGGGATTAAAGGCATGCTCTCTCCCCCACTTGCAGGAGACACACACACAGAGAGAGAGAGAGAGAGGGAGGGAGTGTGTATGTATGTGTATGTTTAAATAATCTTGCTGGAGAGTGAGCCCAGCCTTTCACATGCTAAGCAAGTACTCTACCATTGAATTGCATCCTCAGACCCCAAGATTAGAGTTAAGCGTCAACAGGTGTGTTTCCACTTTGTGTGTCTTTCTCAGGATTAAACTCAGGGCCTTTTGCATGGTAGGCAAGTGTTATACCATGGGTCACACTCTGAGCTCCAAACTTGCAGTCACATTACCAAGAGATTTCCAGTCAGCTTTAGCTTTCCCTCCCTCCCCCCCCCCCCCCCCCGTCTCTGCATGTGGAGACCAGGGATTGGTACTGGGTATCTTCCTTTAGTACTCTCCACCTTATTTTGAGACATAGTCTCTCATTGAGCCTGGAGCTCACCAGTTCAGTTAATAATCTGTCCAGTAAGCCTGGGGGATCCTCCTGTCACTTCCCTAGCATGGGGATTACAGCTAATGTTTCCTTATTCTGAGGAAGAGACGATCAGTCTGCTGTGCAGATCTCAGCTCTGAGGAATGAAGATGGGTAACTGGGCTCCTTGTGAGAAAGATTTTTGGAAAGAGGTACTGTCTGTAGGTTTCAGCTAGTAATTCACCTCGGTTGGAGTATCAGAGCTTTCTGGACTTGAGTTAGTGGGCTGTTACTGCTACCATATGTATGTGTACATCTGTATTGAGATTCGTATTTCTTTAAGACAATTTTAACTTTTTTTATTTAGTTTTTTTTTTTTTTTGCTTATTTTTATTTATTTGAGAGCGACAGGACAGATAGAGAAAGAGGCAGATAGAGAGAGAATGGGCATGCCAGGGCCTCCAGCCACTGCAAACGAACTTCATATGCATGCACCTCCTTGTGCATCTGGCTTATGTGGGTACTGGGGAATCAAGCCTCGAACCGGGGTCCTTAGGCTTCACAGGTAAGCGCTTAACTGCTAAGCCATCTCTCCAGCCCAATTTTAACTTTTTTTAAATTTGAGACAGAGAGAAAGGGGGAAAGAGAGAGAGAGAAAATGGGTGTGCCAGGGCCTCTATCCACTGCAAACAAACTCCAGACACATGCGCCACCTTGTGCATCTGGCTTACATGGGTCCTGGAGAATCGAACCTGGGTCCTTAGTCTTTGCAGGCAAGTGCCTTAACTGGTAAGCCATCTCTCCAGCCCAAGTTTTATGTTTTTTAAAAATTTTTATTTATTTGTAAGTTGGGGGGGGGGGAGGAAAGGAGGAAGGACAGAATGGGTGCACTAGGACCTGCAGCCAGTGCAAACAAACTCCAGATGCATGTGCCGCTTTGTGTATCTGGCTTGACGTGGTACTGGGAAATGGAACCTGGGTCGTTAGGCTTCGCAGGCAAACACCTTAACCTCTAAGCCATCTCCCTAGCCCAATTCCTACATTTTTGTAGTTGCTTCCCTCCCTCCCTCCCTCCCTCCCTCCCTCCCTCCCTCCCTCCCTCCTTCCTTCCTTCCTCTTTGTTTTCATTGCCTCACCAACTAGTCCAGGCTGTCCTTGAACTTGAGAGCCTTCTATTTTAGTCCTACAAATGCCTGGATTACTGGTTTGAGCTACCATACTCAATGTGTAGTTAATTTCTTTCTTTCTTTTTCTTTTTGGTTTTTCGAGGTAGGGTTTCACTCTAGCTTAGGCTGACCTGAAATTCACTGTGTAGTCTCAGGGTGGCCTCAAACTCATGGTTATCCTCCTACCTCTGCCTCCCAAGTGCTGGGATTAAAGGTGTGCGCCATAGTCTCAGGGTGGCCTTAAACTCATGGTGATCCTCCTACATGCCTTTAATCTCAGCACTTGGGAGGCTGAGGTAGGAGGATAACCATGACTCCGAGGCTACCCTGAGACTATAAGGAAGAGAAAAGCAAGGGAACACCGGACTTGATCTCTACAGACAGACTGTTTATTGAGAGAAACAGCAAGGGGCAGCAACCTTCCTGTGGGATGAAGGCTGAAGCACTGGGCCAGGCTGGGGTGCAAGCTTATAAGGAGGATCTAAGAAAAACAGACTGTACCAGCTACAGGTCCAAGGGAGGTAGATAAGGAACTGTAGTTATTTGTGTCCTTGCTGAGAATAAGCATTTTTCAAGCCAAATTGTCTAGGGAGGATATCCCACCAGATGGTTTTTGTTCCTTCAAGGTTTTCTGAGTTAAGAGAAGTTTCTCAATCAGGAATAGCCTGCCAGAGCTGCATGTTTGTGACTTTTTTATTGCCTGCTAGTTTTAGGGAGAGTTATTAACTCTTTTTAGTTCCCTCTAGTTTTCAGGGAAGGCTATTAGCCCTTCAGAGACTATAGTCATAGTAAATTCCAGGTCAGCCTGAGCTAGAGTGAGAGACTCTACCTCAAAAAAAAAAAAAAATTATTTTAAAAATTTATTTGAGAGAGAGAGAGAGAGAGATTGAGAAAGAAAGAAAGGCAGATAGAGTGGGTGCACCAGAGCCTGTAGCCACTACAGACTCCAGACCCGTGCACCACCTTGTGCATGTGGCTGTACATGGTACTGTACATGGGTACTGGGTAATCAAACCCGGGTAGTTTGGTTTTGCTGGAAAATGCCTTAATCGCTGAGCCATCTCTACAGCCTGGAGAGTGAAACCCTACCTCGAAAAAGGAAAAAAAAAAAAAAAAAAAGTACTGTGTTGGACTGGAGAGATGGCTCAGCAGTGAAGGCTGTTGCCTTGAAAGCCTAATGACCCAAGTTTGATTCCCCAGTACCTCATAAAGCCAGTTGCACAGGGTGACACATTTATTTGTAGTCCATTGGCAGCAGCTGGAGGCCCTGGTATTTGCTGCAAATTAAAGGACCCAGGTTCAGTTCCCCAGTACCCGTGTGTAAGCCAGCTGCACAAGGTGGTGCATACGTCTGGGGATTGTTTACAGTGGCTGAAGGCCCTGGAGTGCCCATTCTCTTTCTCTATCTGCCTCTATCTCTCTCTAAAATAAATAAAGTGCATTTAAAAAAGGGGGGTCCCTGGAGAGATGGCTTACCGATTAAGACATTTGACTGCATAGCCAAAGGACCTAGGTTTGATTCCCCAGGATCCACGTAAGACAGATGTACAAGGTGGCGCATGTGTCTGGAATTCGTTTGCAGTGGCTGAAGGCCCTGGTGCGCACATTCCCTCTCCCTCTCTCCCTCCTCTCTTTCTCTCTCTTAAATAAATAAATTAATAAGTAAAATATTTAAAAGAAAAGCTTACAGGCGGGAGCCATCACACCGAGCTAGTGATGCTTGTCTTAGGTGTGTTAGGCTTTGAGTTTTGCACTCTGAGTGCTGCACATGCAAGTGTACTGGCACTGCACTGAAGAGTACTTGGGCTTAGGGAACACACCTTTTTCTCTTTCTCAAATAGACAAAAATATTTAATATTTGTTTATTTGAGAGAGAGAGAATAGGAGGGAGAGAATGGGGACATTGGGGCCTCCTGCCACTGCAAACAAACTCCAAATACATATGATGCTTTGTGCATCTGCCTTTACATGGGTACTGGGGAATCAAACCTAGGCTGTCAGGTTTTGCAGGCAAGTGCCTTTAACTGCTGAGCTATCTCTCCAGCCCAATAAAATTTAAATAAATAAAATATTTATTTGAGCTGGGCCTGGTAGCTCACACATGTAATTTTATCACTCAAGAAGTAGGAGGCTCAAACTTGCTGTAAGTTTGGGGTCAGCCTGCCTACATTGTTTCAGGCCAGGTAGGGCTACAGAGTTAGACCTTGTTCGAAAAATAAAATTAGCTGGGTGTGGTGGCACACTCCTTTAATCCCAGCACTTGGGAGGAAGAGATAGGAGGATCACAGTGAGTTTGAGGCCAGCCTGGGACTGCAGAGCGAGTTCCAGGTCAGCCTGGGCTAGAATGAGACCCTGCCTCAAAGAAACAAAGCAAAACAAAAAATTAAATTGGGCTGGAGATGATTCAGTGGTTGAGGGGCTTGCCTGCAAAGCCTAACAACCTGGGTTCATTTCCCCAGCACCCATGTAAAGCCAGATGCACAGTGATGCATGCATCTGAAGTTCATTTGCAGTGGCTAGAGGCCCTTGTATGTTTGTTCTCGTTCTCTCTCTCTGTGCTTGCAACTAAATAAATGAAAAAAAATTAAATGCATGGATTACTAAAAACTTATTATAAAAAATAAATTAAAAAAGGCAAGTGATATGGCTCAGTAGGTAAAGCACTTGCTTTATAAGCATGAGTACTAAGCTTGGATCCCTAGAACTCATGGAAAGCTGCGCTCTGTGGAGGTGTCTCTAATCCCAGTGCACCTACTGTGAAATGGGAAGTGGAAACAGGAGAATCCCTTGAGAGCTCATGGGCCAGCTAGGCTGGTGAACACTGCAGTGAGCAAGGAATTCTGCCTCAAATGAGTGGAAGGTGAGGATGGACACTTGAAGTTGTCCTCTGACCTCCATACACACATCATAGCGTGTGTGTGCATGCACCTCTCTCCACACACAAGCAGATGCACATGTACACACCCACACTAAATAAAATCAATACAGAATGAAAACATAGCCAGGCATTGTGGCGCACGCCTTTAATCCCAGCACTGGGAGGCAGAGGTACAAGGGTCACCGTGAGTTTGAGGCTACCCTGAGACTACATAGTGAATTCCAGGTCAGCCTGAACTAGAGTGAGACTCTGCGTCGGGGGGGGGGGGGGAAGAAAACATATTTGGGGCTGGGAAGAATTAGTTGATTTATTAAGTGATAATTACTATATGTAATAGGATAGGTATATCAAATGTAACTTTGTAAAGCTTAAAAATGCTACTAAGCATTAAGATGTTGGGAGTTTTAAGCAATTTTATTTATTGTGGTGCTACAGGTCAAAGCCAGGACCCCTGATGTACTAGATAAGTGTTTTACCACTGAGCCACATCTCCAGTCCTGATTTTAGTATTTACTTTATTTAGGTGTATGTGGGGCGTGTAGATGTGCTTGCTCTGTGCATATACTCTTGGAGGCCAGAGAAAGATGTCCAGTGTCCTTCTCTATTGCACTTCTGCCTTATTTTCCTGAGCCAGGATCTCTTACTTAACCTGGACCCTCCAGTTTTCACTTAAACTGACCAGGGCTCCCCAGCAATCTTCATGTCTCAGGGCTGCCCCCTCAGAGCCAGAGTTCTAAGCATGCGTGCCTATGCCTGTCTTTTCTGTGGGTGCAGGCTCTCCTGCTTGGGCAGCAAGTGCTCTTACTTGCTGAGCCACATCCCCAGTCAGATTTAACTTTTTTTTTTTTTCCAGATAGGATCTCGCTCTAGCCCAGGCTAACCTGGGATTCACTCTGTAGTCCCAGGCTGGCCTCCAGCTCATGGCAATCCTTTTACCTCTGCCTCCCATGTGCTGGGAATTAAAGGCATGCACCACCATGCCTGGAAGATTTGAATTTTTAAGTATCTATGTTTGAAAACATTTTATTTTTATTATTTATTTGAGAGAGAGGGGAGAGAGAGAGAGAATGGGTGCACCAGGTCCTCTAGCCATTGCAAATGAACTCCAGATGCATGTGCCACCTTGTGCATCTGGCTTACATGGGTACTGGGGAATTGAACCTGGGTCCTTAGGCTTCTCAGGCAAGTGCCTTAACTGCTAAGCCATGTCTATAGCCCTAATTTTTTTTTTTTCCCAAGCAGTGAAAGAGAGAATGAGAGGAGGAATGGGCATTCCAGGACCTTTTGCTACTGCAAACAAGCTGTGGATGCATGTACCTTTATGCACCTTGCTTTATGTGGGGACTGGATATTTGAACCCTGGCTGCCAAGTTTTGCAAGCAAGCCTTTAACTGCTGAGCCATTTCCAGCACCATGATTTAAATTAAAACAAAACATTTTGTTTATTTATTTGGAGAGACAGGGAGGGGAGCCAGAGATAATGGGTGCTCTAGGGCTTCTTGCCACTGCAAACGATCTTCAGACACATACACTACTTGGTGCATCTGGCTTTATGTGGGTTCTGGGAAGTCGAACCCAGTCTGTAAGGCTTTGCAAGCAAGTTTCTTTAACCTCTGAGCCATCTCTCCAGGCCCTCCTTTTACCCCCACCCCCAGAGGTAGGGTCTGACTCTAACCCAGGCTGACCCAGCACTCATTCTGTAATTCCACGCTGTCCTTGAACTCAACGATCCTCTGCCTCCCGAGTGCTGAGATTAAAGGCGTGCGCCACTGCACCCTGCTCCCTGAAATTTAGTATTCATAGTCCTCTGCTTTAAATTTGTGCTAGTTCTGAAGATGAAGTGGATGTGCTTTTACATGGAACTCCAGATCAGAAACGAAAACTCATCAGAGAATGTCTTACTGGAGAAAGTGAGTCATCTAGTGAAGATGAATTTGAAAAAGAAATGGAAGCGGAATTAAATTCCACCATAAAAACAATGGAGGAGAAGTTATCCTCTCTGGGAACAGGTAAGCTTTTGGCTTGGTTTTCATATATGTTTTTGTAAGCTCTGTAAGGGCAGGAATCTTTTTTTAAAAATATATTTTATTTATTTGAGAGAGAGAATGGGCACGCCAGGGCCTAAAGCCACTGCAAACAAACTCCAGATGTGTGCGCCACCATGTGCATCTGGCTTATGTGGGGAATTGAACTGGGGTCCTTTGGCTTTGCAGGCAAATGCCTTAACTGTTAAGCAATCCCTCCAGCCCAGGAATCTTTTTTGGGGGGTGTGTGTTTGTGTGTTTCTTCACTTTGTGTAGGTATTGAATAAATATTTGGCATTCATGTGTAGTGCTGGGGGTGTAAGGAAAGTGAACGAGGAAAGCAAAGGAAAACATCAATAGACAGAGATTGTTTACTGAAGCCCAGCGAGGGGCTGTAACCTTTCCGCAGGGTGCAGGCTGAAGCATTGAGCCAGGCTGGGGTGCAAGCTTATAAGGAGGATCCTAAGAAAAACGGACTAGACCAGGTGCAGGCCCAAGGGAAGTAGATAAAGAACTAGTAGCTGTTTGTGTCCTTGTTCAGAATAGGCTTTTTCAGCGAGAATTGTCTAAGGGAAAGTGTCTCAGACAGTTTATTTTCCTTCAAGGCCTTCTGAGCTAAGGTAAGTACATCAATCAGTGGAGTTGTCAGGCTTGTCTGGGACTGACTGCTTCAGATATTTCTTGAAGGCCTAGTGATCCTTAGGTCTTAGGGATAATTATTAACTCTTTAGTTCCCTCTAGTTCTTAGGAAGAGCTATTGTATTAGTCAGGGTTCTCTAGAGGAACAGAACTGCTAGAATGAATTATTTTAAAAGGGGATTATTGGATCAGCTTACAGTAGTCCAATAGCAGTTGCAGGCCCGAGAATCACTGAACCTGGTAGTTGCTCAGTCCTCGTGGCCAGATGCCTCAGCAGTCCCGACCTGGCACTGCAGATGGTGCTGGAAAGCCTGGAGGCTTCCTGAGGAGCCTCTGGGTTTCAATCCATGGGGGTCTTCAGTTGATGCTGGTCTTTTGTCCGCACTGGTCTTCAATCCACGCTGGAAGGTAGCAAGCAGCTCCGGCAGCCAAAATGGAAGGAAGGCAGGAAGGAAGGAAAGGACTCTTTTTACCCAGAGCTTCCTTGTATCAAGTCCCCCTCTGGGCAGGGCCGCCCATTCTGGGGGAAGGGCTCACCCTGGGGGAAAGACTTCCTCCTTTAGTTGATCCTTCCTAGAAGCAACCTATGGATTACTAAACAGATCAAGTTGACAACACCTTAACTATCACAGCTATTAACCCTTTAGGGGACCAAACTCAGGGTTTCATGCTTTCTTGTAAATACTCTTACCACTGAGTTACAGTCCAGTGCTTACAAAAGTTTAAGACAGGGACTGGCTAAGTTACTCAGGCTGGCCTTGAACTCACTTTGTAGCCCAGGTAATCTTGCCTTTGCTTCCAGAGGAGTAGGGATGAAAGATCTTTGTGGTGCACCATAGCTGACTAACAAATAATTATCAAGTAATAATTATTAAATGAAGGAATAAATGTGTTTGGCAACCTGAGCCAGAGGGTTTTTTTTTTTTTTTGGATGACTACAGGGAAATGTTATATATGATTAGAATAGAAAGAGACTATTTAATATTGAGTACTTGTATAATTTTCTGTTGTTTTTACAAAAGGATGATAAATACAGGCACTTTAAAAATATTTGTAGGGTTTGATGGCTGATTTAATAGTGTATATTTATTTTTGAGAGAGAGGAAGAGGCAGATAGAGAGAAAGAGAGAAAGAATGAGTACGATAGGACCTCCAGCCATTGCAAATGAACTCCAGCTGCATGCACCACCTTGTGTATCTGGCTTACATGGATCCTGGGGAATCAATCCTAGGTCCTTTGGCTTCAGAGGCAAGCTACTTAACCATTAAGCCATCTCTCCAGCCCTGCTAGCTGATTTAATGATGTGTCACTACCAATGCTTGTTCTGTAACAATGACACATTCTTTTTTATGCCTTCATGTTAAATTTACTTGACCTGAAAACTGGTTTGTGGAAGTAGGGCTCCTCAGCACTGGTCTCATGTTGCTATGCAGTGCATCATCACTGTGACGAACTGCAAGTGTAGGGCTTGGGAAGATGGCTCAGTGCTTAAAGGTGCTTGCAAAGCCTGACGATCTGGGTATAATTTCCCTGCTATATATATGTAAGGGCTGACGGGAATTCTTTTGCAGCCTCAAGAGCCTAGGTCCTTAGGCTTCACAGACAAATGCCTTAATCGCTAAGCCATCTTTCCAGTCCTCAAGGAGTAATTCTTTTTTTCTTTTTTCCCCCCTCTTTAAAAAAATATTATTAGGGCTGGAGAGATGGCTTAGCGGTTAAGCACTTGCTTGTGAAGCCTAAGGACCCTGGTTCAAGGCTCAACTCCCCAGGACCCACGTAAGCCAGATGCACAAGGTGGTACATGCATCTGGTGCTTGTTTGCAGTGGCTGGAGGCCCTGGTGCCCCCATTCTGTCTGTCTATCTGCCTCTTTGTCTGTCGCTCTCAAATAAATAAAAATAAAGTAAATTTAAAAAAAATTAATTTACTTATTTTTGCAAGCAGAGAAAGACACACACACACACACACACACACACACACACACACAGAGAATGGGCACTCTAGCCACTGCAAACAAACTCCAGACACACGCACCACTCTGTGCATCTGGCTTTACATGGATATTGAGGAATTGAATTTGGGTCATTAACTTTACAGGCAAGTGCCTTGACCGCTGAGCCATCTCTCCAACCCCTGCTTCTCTCTTTGAACTTAATCTCTGATTTGTTTTCCCACAAGGAGTAATTCTTTTTTTTTTAAACTTTTTGGTTTATTTTTATTTATTTATTTGAGAGCGACAGACAGAGAAAGAGGCAGAGAGAGAGAGAGAATGGGCGCACCAGGGCCTCCAGCCACTGCAGACGAATTCCAGATGCGTGCGCCCCCTTGTGCATCTGGCTAACGTGGGTCCTGGGGAATCGAGCCTTGAACCGGGGTCCTTAGGCTTCACAGGCAAGTGCTTAACCGCTAAGCCATCTCTCCAACCCAATTTTATTTATTTATTTTTTTTTTTTTTTGAGGTAGGGTTTTACTCTAGCCCAGGCTGACCTAGGATTCACTATGGAATGTCAGGATGGCCTCAAACTCACGGTGATCCTCCTACCTCTGCCTCCCAAGTGTTGGGATTAAAGGCGTGTGCCACCACGCCAGGCTTGTAATAGTTGCATAAGGCATAAAAATTGAGTAGTCAATTGATATAAAAATATTTTACCATGCAAATGAGATTATGAATAAGCTGATATATTTCAAGGTGATGGAAGAATATACAAAAAAAGGAAAGAGAAACAGAGAGAGAATGGGCATGCCAGGGCCTGTAGCCACTGCAAACTCCAGATGAGTGTGCCCCCCTTGTGCGTCTGGATTACGTGGGCCCTGGGGAATTGAACCTGGGTCCTTTGGCTTTGCAGGCAAGTGCCTTAACCACTAAGCTATCTCTCCAGCCTCCAAGGAGTATTTCTCTCTCTCTTTTTGAGGTAGGGTTTCCCTCTAGTCCAGGCTGACCTGGAATTCACTATGTAGTCTCAGGGTGGCCTCGAACTCATAGTGATCCTCCTACTTCTGCTTCCCAAGTGCTGGGATTAATGGCATGTGCCACCCGCCTAGTTCAAGGAGTAATTTTTTTTTTTTTGTGAGGTAGGGTCTTACTCTAGCTCAGGCTGACCTGGAATTCACGATGTAGTCTCAGTATGGCCTTGAACTCATGGTAAACTTCCTACTTCTGCCTCTGAGTGCTGGGATTAAAGGCATGTGCCAATACGCCTGGCTCAAGGTGTGTTTCTTTTTATTTTTTTAAGAATATTTTATTATTTACTTACTTTATTTATTTGACAGAGAGAAAGAGGGAGACAGAGAGAGAGAGAGAATGGGCGTGCCAGGGCCGCCAGACACTGCAAACGAACTCCAGACACATGCGCCCCCTTGTGCATCTGGCTAATGTGGGTCCTGGGGAATCCGAACCTGGGTCCTTTGGCTTTGCAGGCAAATGCCTTAACTGCTAAGCCATCCCTCCAGCCCTCAAGGAGTAATTTTTAGTAGTTGCATAAGGTATAAAAATTGAGTAGTCAATTGATATAAAAATATTTCACCATGCAAATGAGGTTATGAATAAACTGATATATCAGGGTAATGGAAGAATCTACAGAAGCTTTTTTTTTCTTGTGAATCATGTATAGTTTAATCTCTAAATTCCTTCTGGTTTGAATAGGGTCTTCCTCAGGAAATGGGAAAGTTGGAGGGGTCCTGACGAAATACTACGATGAGATATATTTTGATTCTGATTCTGAGGATGAAGACAGAACAGGTAACATGTTTTGTTTGGGAGTTAAATTTTATGAATAAGGTCTGCCTAGCAATTATTTGATATTAGGATTTCCCTCTGAGCTTTATTTTTAAGAAATTGCAGGCTGTTGATATGCAAAGAACAGCAGGGTTGATTAATAAGAAAAGCTGGGGATGCGATATGGTAATAATACGTGAAACCACTAATGATGCTCTATGGGCATATCTGGAGAGGGAGAATGTCTGCTTAGTGCCTTGCCAGCATAGTCCCTCTTTCTTATGTTCCTTGAGTAGCAATGTTGCTTTTCTTTTCTTTTTTTAGATAGGGTTTTGCTGTGTAGCCCAGGCTGCCTTCCTATTGAATTTTTTCTAAGTTGTGGGAGGTAACTGGTTATAACAGGATTTATGCAAGAATACATGAATGGCAGTTTTATATGGTGAAGGATTTTAGTTTTGCATGTTTATATGTGTGTGGGTACACATATTTGTGGATATATGTGGTTATATGTGAATGTGGAGGCCAAAGGACAACCTCGGGTGTTAACATCCAGGAAGTTTGTCTTCCTCCTTTTGTGATAGTATCTCATTGCCTGGAGCTCCCCAGTCAGGCTGACTGATTAGCCAGTGAGCTCTACAGATCCTCCAGTCTCTGTCCCCCAGCACTAGGATTACCATACCTGGCTCCCCCGCCCCCCCCCCCCCAAGGTAGCATCTCGCTCTGGCCCAGGCTGACCTGGAATTCATTATGTAGTTTCAGGGTGGCCTTGAACTCACAGTGCTCCCCCTACCTCTGCCTCCTGTGTGCTGGGATTAAAGGCATGTGCACCATGTCTGGCATTTTTATTTAAACATGAGCACAGATGAAATTGAGTTCCTTATGCTTGTGAGACACTCACTTTACCCACTGTCTCCATAGCTCGTTTTATGTGTTTAATATTCTGAGCACTGCACCTGCATCTTCAGGAATGCTTGGCAAGGGCTGGAGGGATGGCTTAGCAGTTAAGGCGTTTGCCTGAAAATCCAAAGGACCCAAGTTTGATTCCCCAGGACCTACCTTAGCAAGATGCACAAAGGGGAGCACACATCTGGAGTTCATTTGCAGTGGCTGGAGGGCTTGGTGCGCCCATTCTCTGTTTCCCCCTCCCTCTTTCTCTGTCAAATAAATAAATAAATAAAATAATTTTTTAAAAAAGAGGGCTGCAGAGATGGCTTAGTGGTTAAGTAAGTGCTTGCCTGTGAAGCCTAAGGACCCCCGTTCGAGGCTCGATTCCCCAGGACCCATGTAAGCCAGATGCACAAAGTGGCGCATGCATCTGGAGTTCGTTTGCAGTGGCTGAAAGCCCTGGCGTGCCCATTCTCTCTCTCTCTCTCTGCCTCATTTTCTCTCTGTCTGTTGCTCTCAAATAAATAAATAAAAATAAACAAAAAAAAAATTAAAAGAAAAAGAGAAATGCTTGGCAAGTATTCTACAACAGAGTTATGTCCCTGGCTCCTAGCTAGATTTTTTGGGAAAAAAGAAAAAAAATATGTCTATGTATTTTTTTTTCCTGTTGTTTGATCTGGAATTCACTATTTAGTCTCAGGGTGGCCTTGAACTCATGGTGATCTTCCTATTTCTACCTCCTGAGTGCTGAGATTAAAGGTGTTTGCTACCATGCCCGACAAAAATAGTATGTTTAAAAAAATATTTTATTTTTACTTATTTATTTATTTGACAGAGAAAGAGGGAAAGGAAGGGAAGGAGGGAGGGAGAGAGAAAGTGGGAGAATGGGTGCGCCAGGGTCTCCAGCCACTGCAAACGAACTCCAGATGTGTGTGCCCCCTTGTGCATCAAAAATAGTATTCTTGACAGGTATGTTGGCCTCTGGCTGGAGTTCTAGGATTATAGGTATGAGCCATCACATCCAGATGAAGAATGGTTTTAAGCATCAATAATAATAATAATAATAATAATAATAATAATAATATAGCTGGTTGTGGTGGCACATGCCTTTAATCCCAGCACTCGGGAGGGAAAGATTGGAAGACTGCTGTGAATTTGAGGCCAGCATTCCAGGTCAGCCTGGGCTAGAGTGAAATCCTACCTCAAAGACAAAACAAAACAAAAAATAAAAAAGTTTAGAAAGAATAAACACATAGCTTGGGAAGTTGGGTTCTTCATTTTATTTTAAAGCAGTATAAGCTTTTTAGATATGATACTTACTCATATCCTTAACTTTTTAAAAATTAGCACAAGTGACCAAGAAGAAAAAGAAGAAACGCCACAGAATCCTGACGAATGATGAATTACTCTATGATCCTGAGAAAGATAACAGAGATCAGGCCTGGGTGGACGCACAGAGAAGGGGGTAAGATATGTGTAGTAATAGACTCTAGGAAAAAATGTCAAAAAATGATTTCATGACATTCATATTTTACTGTATTTGTATTTCTTTTATATGAACACATCAAAAAGGCTTTGTGCTAGAAAAGAAGCTAAAAGTTGAACTGATTCACTGAGTTACTCTAAGAGTTAATTGCTAGCGCTTCTGTGCCTTTTGGCTAAAACCAAGTGAAGAGTTAATTGCTGAGGAGCTAAAACTTATCTTTGTCAGCAGATGGAAAAATCGCAAAGAGGGAACTGTCCAGAAAGGGCCCAAAGGGATGATGAAAAGGAAAAACAGTTTAGGCTAAAACAAAGTAAAATGGAGTTCATTGTTAGGGTGGCCTGACTACAGAAATGATTGATATACAAGTTGCCACATCTTGTTTGTTCACTTACCCCTCCCCTTGCCTATGAAAACTATGAAAGAAAAATAAAATCTCAGCTTGGGGCCGGAACTTCTTTGGAGGGCTACCTCAAGCTCTTTGGTCCCCAGGAAATAAACTCCTCTACTTTCACTCATACTGGCATTGGAGTGGTCTTTCTAGAGAATTTATACAACAGTTTGAGGGGAAAAAAAAACACCTGAATAATGTGTTTTGAAAGTGGCTAGTAGGCACTGAGGAGATGGCATAGTCAGTAAAGTAGCTGCTCTACAAGCTGACAAAGCTGACAACCCAAGTTTGGATCTCTAGCATATACATCAATTCCAGGTCTTTCTTTTTTTAAAAAAAACCTCTGCAATTATTAGTTTATTAGTATCATCCAGGACTCATATGTTCAGTATTCCTCCTGAAATTACATAAACAAATGCAAATGGAAAGAATCCAAGTCAAAATTATATAATAAAATAGCACTCTATCACAAAAGCATGCAAAATTACAAGAACGCTATTTTAGCACTGGTACTTTAAGAGAACGATAATCTTAAAACCACAAAATTCGCCAAATTGTTCCTTAAACTGCTAAGGAGATAAACATGACTCAAATGAGTGAGTTTGGGTTTTGGAAAGAAAAATAAAATCAATTGAGTAACTGGTACTAAGATGCAAAGTTTGTCTTTCTTCCTCATGTCTGATTTATTAAAGGGGAAATCGCAATATAGGAAAATACATCCTACTTTAATTTTAAATGTGGCATAATTTAAAAAAATTTTTTTTGTTTATTTTTATTTATTTGAGAGTGACAGAGAGAGAAAGAGGCAGAGAGAGAGAGAATGGGCATGCCAGGGCCTCCAGCCACTGCAAATGAACTCCAGACGCATGTGCCCCCTTGTGCATCTGGCTTACGTGGGTTCTGGGGAAGTGAGCCTTGAACCGGGGTCCTTAGACTTCACAGGCAAGCGCTTAACTGCTAAGCCATTTCTCCAGCCTGAAATGTGACATAATTTTAAAAGCTGGCCCAACTAATTAAAAATACTTCTAATAGCCTCATTTCCTGAGCAATCCATATTTAGACAAATGGGAAAGTGTATAGCCAGCACTTTCATAGCCTTCCCTGGGAATAATGTCAAAAAAGTTTAATATGGCAGTCTTGTTTTAAGCTCACACTTTTGATGATACATTCTTAGGTCTTCTTTCATGTGGGAACTTCAAAATATAACTGCCATTGCATGGTAATGGGAGTTAAAGAATACTCAAAGATTAGAACATATTTTTCTATTAGTCCTTCAAGGACAGACTTTCAAATTGTTTGATCCTAATAATCCCATGTTATGAAAACAATTGGTTAACTCTTCATGTTGTAAACTTTAGTGGGCTATGTGAACTCTCATCCATTGATCAAGATTTTGGAGTTTCAGTTATGGGTGAAAATGTTTTCAATCTTTTTATTACCCCTATCATGATATGCAGGGTGTGTAGACAAAAGTATTTTATTCAGCCTGACTATATGAAAAAATAAGCACTGCAATAATACAAGTGACTCAAAATGGGCGAAAGCAAGATACTAGCTTCCCCTCAAGAAGAAAAATCTGAGACCTATGAAAAGGACAACCATACTCATAAAAAAATTGTATTTACTTAGAAGCATTCAGAATGTCAACAAAACAGCTGCATTTTTTTTTGCAATTACAGGGTGGTATTCAGTTAACAGAACAACAATTATTTCATATAAGCTGCATCAGAGACAACTGAAGATGGAAAAAAAAACAAAACTACCGTCCCCATGTATAACTAGTTTGTGCTGTGCATCAACAAGAACCTGCTTTAAATTTCCATGCCAATTTACAACCCCCTTACTGTACCAGGCAAGGTTAGTGGCTATTGAAAATACCACCAGGACAGGGCTATGTAAAGACACATTCGGTAGTGTGTTAACTATACAAAAAAAGACATTGTACAGTTTAAAAACAAATCTTACACAGCCTTACATTTCAATTTTTTTAATGTTTTTTTTAAAATTTTTAAAATTTTTTTAATGTATTTATTTGAGAGACCGACAGAGAGAGAAAGAGGCAGAGAGAGAGAGAGAATGGGCGTGCCAGGGCCTCCAGCCACTGCAAACGAACTCCAGACGCGTGTGCCCCCTTGTGCATCTGGCTAACGTGGGTCCTGGGGAATTGAGCCTCGAACCGGGGTCCTTAGGCTTCACAGGCAAGTGCTTAACCGCTAAGCCATCTCTCCAACCCAATTTTATTTATTTATTATTTTTTTTTTTTTTGAGGTAGGGTTTATTTCTAGCCCAGGTTGACCTAGGATTCACTATGGAATGTCAGGATGGCCTCAAACTCACGACGATCCTCCTACCTCTGCCTCCCAAGTGTTGGGATTAAAGGCGTGTGCCACCACGCCAGGCTTGTAATAGTTGCATAAGGCATAAAAATTGAGTAGTCAATTGATATAAAAATATTTTACCATGCAAATGAGATTATGAATAAGCTGATATATTTCAAGGTGATGGAAGAATATACAAAAAAAGGAAAGAGAAACAGAGAGAATGGGCATGCCAGGGCCTGTAGCCACTGCAAACTCCAGATGAGTGTGCCCCCCTTGTGCGTCTGGATTACGTGGGCCCTGGGGAATTGAACCTGGGTCCTTTGGCTTTGCAGGCAAGTGCCTTAACCACTAAGCTATCTCTCCAGCCTCCAAGGAGTATTTCTCTCTCTCTTTTTGAGGTAGGGTTTCCCTCTAGTCCAGGCTGACCTGGAATTCACTATGTAGTCTCAGGGTGGCCTCGAACTCATAGTGATCCTCCTACTTCTGCTTCCCAAGTGCTGGGATTAATGGCATGTGCCACCCACCTAGTTCAAGGAGTAATTTTTTTTTTTTTGTGAGGTAGGGTCTTACTCTAGCTCAGGCTGACCTGGAATTCACGATGTAGTCTCAGTATGGCCTTGAACTCATGGTAAACTTCCTACTTCTGCCTCTGAGTGCTGGGATTAAAGGCATGTGCCAATACGCCTGGCTCAAGGTGTGTTTCTTTTTATTTTTTTAAGAATATTTTATTATTTACTTACTTTATTTATTTGACAGAGAGAAAGAGGGAGACAGAGAGAGAGAGAGAATGGGCGTGCCAGGGCCGCCAGACACTGCAAACGAACTCCAGACACATGCGCCCCCTTGTGCATCTGGCTAATGTGGGTCCTGGGGAATCCGAACCTGGGTCCTTTGGCTTTGCAGGCAAATGCCTTAACTGCTAAGCCATCCCTCCAGCCCTCAAGGAGTAATTTTTAGTAGTTGCATAAGGTATAAAAATTGAGTAGTCAATTGATATAAAAATATTTCACCATGCAAATGAGGTTATGAATAAACTGATATATTTCAGGGTAATGGAAGAATATACAGAAGCTTTTTTTTTCTTGTGAATCATGTGTAGTTTAATCTCTAAATTCCTTCTGGTTTGAATAGGGTCTTCCTCAGGAAATGGGAAAGTTGGAGGGGTCCTGACGAAATACTACGATGAGATATATTTTGATTCTGATTCTGAGGATGAAGACAGAACAGGTAACATGTTTTGTTTGGGAGTTAAATTTTATGAATAAGGTCTGCCTAGCAATTATTTGAAATTAGGATTTCCCTCTGAGCTTTATTTTTAAGAAATTGCAGGCTGTTGATATGCAAAGAACAGCAGGGTTGATTAATAAGAAAAGCTGGGGATGCGGATATGGTAATAATACGTGAAACCACTAATGATGCTCTATGGGCATATCTGGAGAGGGAGAATGTCTGCTTAGTGCCTTGCCAGCATAGTCCCTCTTTCTTATGTTCCTTGAGTAGCAATGTTGCTTTTCTTTTCTTTTTTTTAGATAGGGTTTTGCTGTGTAGCCCAGGCTGCCTTCCTATTGAATTTTTTCTAAGTTGTGGGAGGTAACTGGTTATAACAGGATTTATGCAAGAATACATGAATGGCAGTTTTATATGGTGAAGGATTTTAGTTTTGCATGTTTATATGTGTGTGGGTACACATATTTGTGGATATATGTGGTTATATGTGAATGTGGAGGCCAAAGGACAACCTCGGGTGTTAACATCCAGGAAGTTTGTCTTCCTCCTTTTGTGATAGTATCTCATTGCCTGGAGCTCCCCAGTCAGGCTGACTGATTAGCCAGTGAGCTCTACAGATCCTCCAGTCTCTGTCCCCCAGCACTAGGATTACCATACCTGGCTCCCCCGCCCCCCCCCCCCCCCAAGGTAGCATCTCGCTCTGGCCCAGGCTGACCTGGAATTCATTATGTAGTTTCAGGGTGGCCTTGAACTCACAGTGCTCCCCCCTACCTCTGCCTCCTGTGTGCTGGGATTAAAGGCATGTGCACCATGTCTGGCATTTTTATTTAAACATGAGCACAGATGAAATTGAGTTCCTTATGCTTGTGAGACACTCACTTTACCCACTGTCTCCATAGCTCGTTTTATGTGTTTAATATTCTGAGCACTGCACCTGCATCTTCAGGAATGCTTGGCAAGGGCTGGAGGGATGGCTTAGCAGTTAAAGCATTTGCCTGAAAATCCAAAGGACCCAAGTTTGATTCCCCAGGACCTACCTTAGCAAGATGCCCAAGGGGGCGCACACATCTGGAGTTCATTTGCAGTGGCTGGAGGCCCTGGTGCGCCCATTCTCTCTCTCCCCCTCCCTCTTTCTCTGTCAAATAAATAAATAAATAAAATAATTTTTTAAAAAAGAGGGCTGCAGAGATGGCTTAGTGGTTAAGTAAGTGCTTGCCTGTGAAGCCTAAGGACCCCCGTTCGAGGCTCGATTCCCCAGGACCCATGTAAGCCAGATGCACAAAGTGGCGCATGCATCTGGAGTTCGTTTGCAGTGGCTGAAAGCCCTGGCGTGCCCATTCTCTCTCTCTCTCTCTGCCTCATTTTCTCTCTGTCTGTTGCTCTCAAATAAATAAATAAAAATAAACAAAAAAAAATTAAAAGAAAAAGAGAAAATGCTTGGCAAGTATTCTACAACAGAGTTATGTCCCTGGCTCCTAGCTAGATTTTTTGGGAAAAAAGAAAAAAAATATGTCTATGTATTTTTTTTTTCCTGTTGTTTGATCTGGAATTCACTATTTAGTCTCAGGGTGGCCTTGAACTCATGGTGATCTTCCTATTTCTACCTCCTGAGTGCTGAGATTAAAGGTGTTTGCTACCATGCCCGACAAAAATAGTATGTTTAAAAAATATTTTATTTTTACTTATTTATTTATTTGACAGAGAAAGAGGGAAAGGAAGGGAAGGAGGGAGGGAGAGAGAAAGTGGGAGAATGGGTGCGCCAGGGTCTCCAGCCACTGCAAACGAACTCCAGATGTGTGTGCCCCCTTGTGCATCAAAAATAGTATTCTTGACAGGTATGTTGGCCTCTGGCTGGAGTTCTAGGATTATAGGTATGAGCCATCACATCCAGATGAAGAATGGTTTTAAGCATCAATAATAATAATAATAATAATAATAATAATAATAATAATAATATAGCTGGTTGTGGTGGCACATGCCTTTAATCCCAGCACTCGGGAGGGAAAGATTGGAAGACTGCTGTGAATTTGAGGCCAGCATTCCAGGTCAGCCTGGGCTAGAGTGAAATCCTACCTCAAAGACAAAACAAAACAAAAAATAAAAAAGTTTAGAAAGAATAAACACATAGCTTGGGAAGTTGGGTTCTTCATTTTATTTTAAAGCAGTATAAGCTTTTTAGATATGATACTTACTCATATCCTTAACTTTTTAAAAATTAGCACAAGTGACCAAGAAGAAAAAGAAGAAACGCCACAGAATCCTGACGAATGATGAATTACTCTATGATCCTGAGAAAGATAACAGAGATCAGGCCTGGGTGGACGCACAGAGAAGGGGGTAAGATATGTGTAGTAATAGACTCTAGGAAAAAATGTCAAAAAATGATTTCATGACATTCATATTTTACTGTATTTGTATTTCTTTTATATGAACACATCAAAAAGGCTTTGTGCTAGAAAAGAAGCTAAAAGTTGAACTGATTCACTGAGTTATTCTAAGAGTTAATTGCTAGCGCTTCTGTGCCTTTTGGCTAAAACCAAGTGAATAGTTAATTGCTGAGGAGCTAAAACTTATCTTTGTCAGCAGATGGAAAAATCGCAAAGAGGGAACTGTCCAGAAAGGGCCCAAAGGGATGATGAAAAGGAAAAAACAGTTTAGGCTAAAACAAAGTAAAATGGAGTTCATTGTTAGGGTGGCCTGACTACAGAAATGATTGATATACAAGTTGCCACATCTTGTTTGTTCACTTACCCCTCCCCTTGGCTATGAAAACTATGAAAGAAAAATAAAATCTCAGCTTGGGGCAGGAGCTTCTTTGGAGGGCTACCTCAAGCTCTTTGGTCCCCAGGAAATAAACTCCTCTACTTTCACTCATACTGGCATTGGAGTGGTCTTTCTAGAGAATTTATACAACAGTGTGAGGGGAAAAAAAAAACACCTGAATAATGTGTTTTGAAAGTGGCTAGTAGGCACTGAGGAGATGGCATAGTCAGCAAAGTAGCTGCTCTACAAGCTGACAAAGCTGACAAAGCTGACAACCCAAGTTTGGATCTCTAGCATATACATCAATTCCAGGTCTTTCTGTTTTTAAAAAAACCTCTGCAATTATTAGTTTATTAGTATCATCCAGGACTCACATGTTCAGTATTCCTCCTGAAATTACATAAACAAATGCAAATGGAAAGAATCCAAGTCAAAATTATGTAACAAAATAGCACTCTATCACAAAAGCATGCAAAATTACAAGAACGCTATTTTAGCACTGGTACTTTAAGAGAACGATAATCTTAAAACCACAAAATTCGCCAAATTGTTCCTTAAACTGCTACGGAGACAAACATGACTCAAATGAGTGAGTTTGGGTTTTGGAAAGAAAAATAAAATCAATTGGGTAACTGGTACTAAGATGCAAAGTTTGTCTTTCTTCCTCATGTCTGATTTATTAAAGGGGAAATCGCAATATAGGAAAATACATCCTACTTTAATTTTAAATGTGGCATAATTTTAAAAAAATTTTTTTGTTTATTTTTATTTATTTGAGAGTGACAGAGAGAGAAAGAGGCAGAGAAGAGAGAGAGAGAGAGAGAGAATGGGCATGCCAGGGCCTCCAGCCACTGCAAATGAACTCCAGACGCATGTGCCCCCTTGTGCATCTGGCTTATGTGGGTTCTGGGGAAGTGAGCCTTGAACCGGGGGTCCTTAGACTTCACAGGCAAGCGCTTAACTGCTAAGCCATTTCTCCAGCCTGAAATGTGGCATAATTTTAAAAGCTGGCCCAACTAATTAAAAATACTTCTAATAGCCTCATTTCCTGAGCAATCCATATTTAGACAAATGGGAAAGTGTATAGCCAGCACTTTCATAGCCTTCCCTGGGAATAATGTCAAAAAAGTTTAATATGGCAGTCTTGTATTTTAAGCTCACGCTTTTGATGATACATTCTTAGGTCTTCTTTCATGTGGGAACTTCAAAATATAACTGCCATTGCATGGTAATGGGAGTTAAAGAATACTCAAAGATTAGAACATATTTTTCTATTAGTCCTTCAAGGACAGACTTTCAAATTGTTTGATCCTAATAATCCCATGTTATGAAAACAATTGGTTAACTCTTCATGTTGTAAACTTTAGTGGGCTATGTGAACTCTCATCCATTGATCAAGATTTTGGAGTTTCAGGTATGGGTGAAAATGTTTTCAATCTTTTTATTACCCCTATCATGATATGCAGGGTGTGTAGACAAAAGTATTTTATTCAGCCTGACTATATGAAAAGATAAGCACTGCAATAATACAAGTGACTCAAAATGGGCGAAAGCAAGATACTAGCTTCCCCTCAAGAAGAAAAATCTGAGACCTATGAAAAGGACAACCATACTCATAAAAAAATTGTATTTACTTAGAAGCATTCAGAATGTCAACAAAACAGCTGCAATTTTTTTTGCAATTACAGGGTGGTATTCAGTTAACAGAAAAACAATTATTTCATATAAGCTGCATCAGAGACAACTGAAGATGGAAAAAAAAAAAAAAACTACCGTCCCCATGTATAACTAGTTTGTGCTGTGCATGAACAAGAACCTGCTTTAAATTTCCATGCCAATTTACAACCCCCTTACTGTACCAGGCAAGGTTAGTGGCTATTGAAAATACCACCAGGACAGGGCTATGTAAAGACACATTCGGTAGTGTGTTAACTATACAAAAAAAGACATTGTACAGTTTAAAAACAAATCTTACACAGCCTTACATTTCAATTTTTTTAATGTTTTTTTTAAATTTTTTAAATTTTTTAAATTTTTTTAATGTATTTATTTGAGAGTGACCGACAGAGAGAGAAAGAGGCAGAGAGAGAGAGAGAATGGGCGTGCCAGGGCCTCCAGCCACTGCAAACGAACTCCAGATGCGTGTGCCCCCTTGTGCATCTGGCTAACGTGGGTCCTGGGGAATTGAGCCTCGAACCGGGGTCCTTAGGCTTCACAGGCAAATGCTTAACCGCTAACCATCTCTCCAGCCCATATTTCAATTTTTTTTCTTTAAAAGGAGTGAGTTGTGTATAGGTGGGTTAAATGCTTTATAGAAAAGAAAAAAACTGCGCTAGAACCAACTTATTCATCATCATCATCATCATCTTCTTCTTCTTCCTCATCTTCTTCATCTTCCTCCTCTTCCTTCTTTTTCTTGCTCTTTTCAGCCTTGACAACTCCTTTTTTTGCTGCATCAGGTTTTCCTTTAGCTCTGTAGGCAGCCATGTCCTTTTCACAGTTTCCCCTCAGCTCGGCAGCTTTCTTTTCGTAGGGCTGCTTGTCATCTGCAGCAGTGTTGTTCCACGTCTCTCCAGTTTCTTTGCAACATCACCAACGGACAGGCCAGGGTGTTCTCCTTTGATTTTGGGGCGATATTCAGAACAGAACAAGAAGGCTGAAGGAGGCCTCTTGGGTGCATTGGGATCCTTGAACTTCTTTTTGTTTCCCCTTTAGGAGGGATATAGGTTTTCATTTCTCTCTCCTACCTTTGCCTCCCGAGTGCTGGGATTAAAGGCATGTGCCACCACTCCTGGCTAATGTATAATTTTTTTATTGACAACTTCTATACTTACAGACAATAAACCGTGATAAGTCCCTCCCTTCCTCCATTTTTTTTCCCCTTCACAACTCCACTCTCATCATATACCCTCCCTCTTTCTCTCTTTCTGTTAGTCTTTCTTTTGTTTTGATGTTATTATCTTTTCCTCCTATTATGAGGTTTTTGTGAAGGTAGTGCTAGGCACTGCGAAGTTGTGGATATCAAGGCCAATTTCTATCCAGAGGATTTCATTGTAAGCAGTCCTACCCTTTGTTTGGCTGATTTTTTTTTTTTTTTTTTTTTTTTTTTTTAGGTAGGGTTTCACTCTAGTCCAAGCTGACCTGGAATTCACTATGGAGTCTCAGGGTGGCCTCAAACTCACAGTTATCCTCCTACCTCTGCCGACTAAGTGCTGGGATTAAAGGCCTGCAGCCACCACGTCTGGCTGCTTTTTTTTTTTTAAATGTTTTATTTTTATTTATTTATCAGAAAGAAAGAATGGGCATGCCAGGGCCTCCAGCCACTGCAAACAAACTCCAGATGCATGCGCCACTCTATGCATCTGGCTTACATGGGTTCTGGGGAATCGAACCTGGGTCCTTAGGCTTTGCAGGCAAATGTCTTAACTGCTAAGCCACCTCTCCATCCCAGTTGATATTTTTTAATAATTATCTATTTGCAAGCAGGGAGAGACAGAAGTGGGAGAGAGAATGGGCATTCCAGGGTCCCTAGCCACTGCAGACAGACTCCAGATTTATGTACCACTTTGTGTATCTGACTTTATGTTGGTACTGGGGAAGCGAACCCAGATTGTTAGGGTTTGTAGGCAAGTGCCTTAACTGTTGAGCCATCTCTCCAGCCCCCCCCCCCCTTTTCTTGAGACAGCCTCAGCAATACTCCTGTCTCTGTGCCCCTTAGTGCCAGGGTTACAGGTGTGCATAGCCACACCTAACTTTTATTTTTTTAATTAATTATTATTATTATGTGTATATAGTTTTTTTTGAGTAGGATCTCACTCTAGCCTAGGCTGACCTGGAACTCACTCTTTAGTCCTAGGCTGGCCTCAGACTTCCTACCACAGCCTCTCAAGTGCTGGGACTAGCCAGCGTGGTGGTGTACACCTTCAATCCCAGCACTTAGGAGGCAGAGGTAGGAGGATTGTAGTGAATTCGAGGCCATCCTGAGACTACATAGTGAATTCCAGGTCAGCCTAGGCTAGAGTGAGATCCTGCCTTGGGGAAAAAAAAAAAAAAAAAAGGACTGTGTAGGTGTTAATAGGCATTACCCATACCATTTTGAACTGGGCTAGAGTGAGACTCTACCTTGAAAAACCAAAAAAAAAAAAAAAAAAAAAAAAAAAAAAAAAAAAGCCTCTGAAGTGCTGGGACTAAGTGTGCCCTGCCACACTTATCTTTTTTTTTTTTTTTTTTTTTTTGGGGTTTATCGGGATAGGGTCTTGCTGTAGTCCAGGATGAGCTGGAATTCACTATGTAGTCTCAGGGGTCTTGAACTCATGGGCATTCTCTTACCTCTGCCTCCTGAGTGCTGAGATTAAAGGTATGTGCCACCATGCCTGGCCTTTTTCTTGGGGGGGGGGGTCGGAGGTTTCAAGGCAACATTTTACTCTAGTCCAGGCTGACCTGGAAATCACTATATCACTATGTAGTCTCAGCTCAGGCTGGCCTTGAACTCACAGTGATTCTCCTACCTCTGCCTCCCGAGTGCTGGGATTAAAGGCATGTGCCACCACGCCTGGCTGTGTCCTTTTTCAAAGTTGTTTTCTTTTAAAATATATTTTATTTATTTATTTGAGAGAGAGAGAGAAAGAGGCAGAAAGAGAGAGAGAGAGAATGAGCACACTAGGGCTACCTGTCATTGCCAAAGAACTCCAGTTGCATGCGTCCCCTTGTGCATCTGGTTTAAGTGGGTCCTGGAAAATCGAACCAGGATCCTTTGGCTTTGCAAGCAAATGCCTTTACCGCTAAGCCACCTCTCCAGCCCAAAAGTTTTTTTTTTAAATTAATTAATTAATTAATTAATTTTGGCTTTTCGAGGTAGGGTTTCACTCTAGTCCAGGCTGACCTGGAATTCACTATGTAGTCTCAGGGTGGCCTTGAACTCACAATGATCCTCCTGCCTCTGCCTCTGCCTCCCAAGTGCTGGGATTAAAGATGTATGCCACCACGCCCGGCTATTTTTATTTTTTTTTAAATTCATTTATTTAGTACTGGAGAGATGGCTTAGTGGTTAAGGCACATGCTTGCAAAGTCTACGTACCCAGGTTTGATTAAATAGTACCCACATACAGCCATATGCATATGGCACATGCATCTGGAGTTGATTTAGAGGGTCTAGAGGCCCTGGTGCACCCATATTCTCTCTCTTTCAAATAAATAAATAAAATATTAACAAAATTTATTTATTTGAGCCGGACATGGTGGCACATGTCTTTAGTCCCAGCACTTGGGAGACAGAGTTAGGAGGATCTTCATGAGTTCAAGGCCACCCTGAGACTACATAATGAATTCCAGGTTAGCCTGAGCAAGAGCAAAACCCTACCTTGAAAAAAAATTATTTATTTATTTGAGAGAGAAAGAGAATGGGCATGCCAGAGCTTCCAGCCACTGCAGATGAACTCCAGATGTATGTGCCACCTTGTACATCTGGCTTATGTGGGTCCTGGGGAATTGAACCTGGGTCCTCTGACTTTGTAGAAAAGTGCTTTAATCGCTAAGCCATATCTCCAGCCCTTTAAAAGCTTATATTTATTTTTTAAGATATTTATTTATTTATTTGTTTCAGAGAGATAATAGGCACACCAGGGCTTCTAGCCACTGCAAACGAACTCCAGATGCATGTGCCACCATGTGCATCTGGCTTACATGGGAATTGGAGAATCGAACCTGGGTCCTTAGGCTTTGTAGGCATGCACCTTAATCACTAAGCCATCTCTCTAGCCCTAAAGTTTTATTTTTTATTTTGTGGTTTTTTGAGGTAGGGTCTCACTCTAGCCCAGGCTGACCTGGAATTCACTATGTAGTCTAAGAGTGGCCTCAAACTCTTGGTCATCCTCTTACCTCTGCCTCCCGAGTTCTGGGATTAAAGGCATGGTGCCACCATGCCCGGCTAAAGTTTTTTTCCACAAGGTAGGGTCTCACTCCCTTCTCCTTCCTCCCCCCTTTCCCTCCCTTCTCCTTCTTCCCCCTCCCTCTTTCTCCTCCCCCGTCCCTTCTCTCTCCTTCCTTCCTTCCTTTTTTTGGTGTTTCAAGATAGGATTTTACTCTAGCCCAGGCTGACCTGGAATTCACTATGTAGTCTCAGGGAGGCCTTGAACTCATGGTGATCCTCCTACCTCTGCCTCCCAAGTACTGGGATTAAAGGCGTGCACCACCATGCCTGGTTTATAGAGTTAATTTTGATAGAAGAGCTGCTTTGCAGTAAAACTAAAAGCTGCGGTACCTGCTACCATTGTCCATTGCTTCAGAATTACCTGGGGAGATTAATGCAGACTCTGAGCCTTGCTCTGGGAGGTTTTCTTTTTATAGTGCTGGGAATTTAAATCAGGTCCTCTTAGCAGCCTAAACCTGATTTACCACCAAGCCTCACCTGCAGTTCTTAGGAGGCTTTGATTCAGCTCTGATGGGGTCTGAATGGCTATAGTTTTCTAGTCTGGAGCAATTGATGTTGGTGTGGATCTCTTTATTGCCTTTCAGTTTCTACTCTTCCACTGTGTTCTTTTCCATCTCCCTCTTTACTCACTCAGGTGCTGCTTCCTCCACTGCCCCCTTGTGCTTATTCAGTGAAGTTTCATTTATTTATTTAGAGGCAGGTAACCCTATAAATCAAGCTGGCCTGGAACTTGATTATGTAGCCCAGGCTTGCTTTAGGAATTCATGATTCTCCTGTTTCAACCTCTGGAATTAAAAAAAAAATTTTTGAGACAGTAGTCTAAACTGGCCCCTGGGATCACAGTTGTGTCATTGTGCCTGGCTTAGTTGCATTTTATTTTATTTATTTGAGAGATAACGAGGCACATAGAGAGAGAATAGGTGCACCAGGGCCTTCAGCCGCTGCAAACCAACTCCAGACGCATGCACTACTTGTGCATCTGGCTTATGTGGGTTCTGGGGAATCAAACCTGGGTTCTTAGGCTTCCTAGGCCAGTGCCTTAACCACTAAGCCATCTCTCCAGCCCTTTTTGTTTTTTTTTCTTGAGTTAGGGTTTCACTCTAGTCCAGGCTGACCTGGATTCATTCTGTAGTCCCAGGCTAGCCTCCAACTCTTGGCGATCCTCCTAACTTTGCCTCCCAAGTGCTGGGATTAAAGACATGTACCATCATGCCTGGCTGAAGTAATTGCATATTTACAAAATTTGTCAATAAGATGGGATATATAAGATGTATTATCTGCTGGGTCTCCCCCCCACCCCCCCAGAGTGGTCTGTGTTGTGCTGAGGTTGGAATTCAGGGCCTTGGCATGGTAAGGAAATGTTCTACCACTGAGCTACATTCTCAGCCCTTGTTCTTTTGAGACAAGACTGCTGTATTGAGGTGTGAGCTCAAGCTGACCTCAATATCTGGTTCTCTTGCCTCTGTTTCCCAACTGCTGGGATTCTAGGCATGCAATGTATTTTCAGTGTTAAATAATCTTGTTCATGGTTCTTTACATTCCTGCATAAAACAGTAGCCATTTAAGACCACATAAATAAATCATGGATATATAATGAATTCACTACATTTTATACCACTCTGTAATTATGAAACAGATGAATAAGTTATTTTCTCGGGTTTTTAAAAAATATTTTTAAAGTTTTATATATTTACTTATTTATTTGACAGAGAAAGAGGGAGAAAGAGGGAATGGGCATGCCAGGACCTCTAGCCACTGCAAACGAACTCCAGACGCATGTGCCCCCTTGTGCATCTGGCTAACATGGGTCCTGGGGAATTGAACCTGGGTCCTTTGGCTTTGCAGGCAAACATCTTAACTCCTAATCCATCCCTTTCTTGGGGTTTTAGTTTTGAAATGTGCTAAGTATTAGAGACATTTAACACTTGTTAAAATACTGGGGATATGCCGGGCGTGGTGGCTCACGCCTTTTATCCCAGCACTTGAGAGGCAGAGGTAGGAGGATTGCTATGAGTTCAAGGTCACCATGAGACTACATAGTGAGTTCCAGGTCAGCCTGGGCTAGAGTGAAACCCTGCCTCTAAACAAACAAACAAACAAACAAAATGCTGGGGATGTAATATGCTCAGTGATAGAGTTCTCTCCTAGCATCCACAAAACCCTGGGTTTGAGCCCCAGTACCATAAAAACAAACAACCCCAAACAACTTCAAAATATGTACCATATTTTTTCCTACAAACATTTAGAGTTTGATAAGTAATACCAAATAATCTGATTTTTGTTACTATTTTCAGGAACTTAGCATTTCTTCTATAAAGTAAATGCTGATATTTTTTGAGTTCTTATTATATGGCAGACACTGTTCTAAACTGTTTGTTTGCTGTAATTATGTTTATTCTATTGGTTCTTTTTCTCTTCCTTTGCATATGTGTGTGGTGTGGTGTGTGTAGATGTGAACTTGTGCTGGGGTCAGAAGAGACCTTCATGTGTTCCCCTTTATCACTCATATACTTGTTTCACAGCTGCTGGTTTTGGTCAGAATGCCCTAGCAATTATCTGGTCTTGCTTCCCACAGGAGAGGAGTTAAAGGCATGTGTGGCCACACCCAATATTCTTTTATTTTTTAAAAGAATATTTTACTTATTTATTTGAGAGAGATAGAAACAAATAGAGAATGGGTGCCCCAGGGCCTCTAGCCACTGCGAGCGAACTCCAGTTGCATGTGCCACCTTGTACATTTGGCTTTACTTGGGTACTGGGAAATTAAATCTGGGTCCTTAGACATCACAGGTGAATGACTTAACCGCTAAGCCATTTATCCATCCCCACACCCAGGTTTCTTAATGTGGGTGCTCAGGCCCTGATGCTAGTGTTAGAAGTGCTCTTACCTGCTAAGCCATCTCCCCTACCTGTTTGTTTGTTTTTTGTTGTTGTTGTTGTTGGAGACAGGGCATTGTTCTGTATCTCAGGCTGATCTGGAAGTTACTATGTATCCCAAGCTAGCCCCAAACTCAAGGCAGTCTTCCTGCCTCTACCTCTCAAGTGCTGATTCCATGTATGAGTCACCACTCTCACAGCATGCCTAGACTCTTGAAATACTATACGAACAAACAATCTACATGTTTAGGACTTACTGTAAGGAAAGTATAAGAGAAAAGCAGAAGAGAACACCAGACTTGGTCTCTACAGACAGACTGTTTATTGAGAGAAACAGCAAGGGCAGCAACCTTTCTGCAGGATGAAGGCTGAAGCACTGGCCAGGCTGGGGTGCAAGCTTATAAGGAGAATCCTAGCCGGGTGTGGTGGCACAAGCCTTTAATCCCAGCACTTGGGAGGCCAAAGTAGGAGGATTGCTGTGAATTCGAGGCCACCCTGAGACTATAGTAAATTAGTAATTTCCATAGTAAATTCCAGGTCAGCCTGAGCTAAAGTGAAACCCTACCTCGAAAAACAAAACAAGCAAACAAAAAAAAACGAGGATCCTAAGAAAAACAGACTATACCAGCTGCAGGTCCAAGGGAAGTAGGTAAAGAACTGTTGTAGTTATTTGTGTCCTTGCTCAGAATAAGCTTTTTTAGCCAAATTGTCTAGGGAGGATATCCCACCAGATGGTTTCTGTTCCCTCAAGGTTTTCTGAGTTAAAAGAAGTTTATCAATCGGGAGTAGCCTGTGAAGGCTGCATGTCTGTGACTTCTTATTGCCTGATAGTTTTAGGGAGTTATTAACTCTTTAGTTCCCTCTAGTTTTCAGGGAAGTCTATTAACCCTTCACTTCTTACTTTTTTCAGTGTAGCTTTACTGTGTTTTTAAATTAGTAAACTATACATTAAAATTTTTTGTTTTGTTTTGTTTTGTTTTTGAGGTAGGGTATCACTCCAGCCCAAGCTGGCCTGGAATTCACTTATGTATTCTCAAGGTGCCCTCGAAAACATGGTGATCCTCTTACCTCTGCCTCCCAAGTGCTGGAATTGGTGTGCACCACCATAGTCGGCCATTATTTTATTTATTTTTTTGAGGTAGGGTCTCACTCTAGCCCAGGCTGATCTGAAATTCACTATGTCTCTTAGGGTGGCCTTGAACTCACAGCCATCCTTCTACCTTTGCCTCCAAGTGCTGGGATTAAAGATGTACATCACCACGCCTGGCTTTATTTATTTATTTACTTGAGAGGGAGAGGGAGAGGAGAAGGAGAGGAGGAGGGAGAGAGGGAGAGAGAGAATGGGTGCACCAGGGCCTTTAGCCATTACAAATGAACTCAAATGCATGCTACCGTGTGCATGTGGCTTTATGTGGGTGCTGGGATATCAAACCTGGGTCCTTAGGCTTTGTAGGCAAGTGCCTTAACCACTAACCCTCCTCTCCAGCCCCAATTTTATTATTATTATTAGTAGTAATAATTTATTTTTTTGGTTTTTTGAGGTAGGGTCTCGCTTTAGTCCAGGCTGACATTGAATTCACTGTGTAGCTTCAGGCTGACCTTGAACTCAAGGGGGATTCCCTACCTCTGTCTCCCAAATACTGGGATTAAAGGTGCACCACCACGTCCAGCTCTTATTGTTTTATTTTTTGAGGTAGGGTTTCACTCTAGTTCAGGCTGACCTAGAATTCACTATGTATTGTCAGGGTGGCCTTGAACTCACAGCAATCATCCTATCTTTGTCTCCCAAGTGCTTGGATTAAAGGTGTGTGCCACCCTGCTCAACTTCCTCTTTTATTTATTTACTTACTTATTTTTAGTTTTTTTAGTTAGGGTCTCACTCTAGCTCAGGCTGACCTGGAATTCACTATGTAGTCTCAGGGTGGCCTCAAACTCATGGTGATTCTCCTACCTCTGCCTCCCAAGTGCTGTGATTAAAGATGTGTGCTACCATGTCCTGCTGTTTTTGGTTTTTCAAGGTAAGGTTTCCCTCTACCCCTGGCTGACCTGAAATTTACTATGTAGGTTCAAGGCAGCCTCAAACTCATGGCACTCCTCCTACCTTTGTCTCTCAAGTGCTGGAATTAAAGGCATGTGCCACCATTTTCAGCTTTCCAAGATTTGTTTGATTAATGAATTTTTTCTGTTCTAGTTATCATGGATTTGGATTACAGAGGCCATGCCAACGACAACAGCCTGTTCCAAATAGTGATGCTGTCTTGAATTGCCCTGCCTGTATGACTACATTGTGTCTTGATTGCCAAAGGTAATAATTAATGGGTAACATACACACCACATACCCCTAAAACAAAAAAAAACCAATTTGTTGTTTCTTTCTGTGTATGTGGGTGTGTATGTGATGTATGTTGCATGTGTTGATTGCGTGTGGTGTGTGTGCATAGATGTGTGCACCCTGTGTGCAGAGGGCAAAGGGAGTTTAGTCATCCTCCTCTGTCTCTCTTCTGGCTTGTTTCCTTGAGAGTCTATTGAACCTGGAGCTCCCTGTTTTGGTTAGCCTGGCTGACCAGGGAGCCCCACAGTTCTGTCTCTCTGCCCATCACCTGGGGTTGCAGGCATGTGTGGCCATGCCTGGGTTTTTATGTTGGTGTAGTGATCAAACTCAGGTCCTCATGGTTATAAAGCAAGTGCTCTTACCCACTGAGCCATGTCCTTCCCGGGTGCCTGGTCCTCCTTTGTTTAAGTCAGAAGTGACGTGTGCGCATGTGTGCGTGTGTGTGTGTGTGTGTGTGTGTGTAGGCATGCCACAGCTTATGCGTGGAGGTGAGAGGACAAGTTCAAGTGCCTGTGTTCCACCTTTGAGACAGGGATCTCTTGCTGCTGCAAATGAACTGCCAGGATGCACAGAAACCTCAAAGTAGTTGGCCTGTGAGCTTTGGATTTTCCTGGCCCTGCCTCCCATTGTAGTAGGTGTGTTGGGATCACAGATGCATGTGGCTGTATATGTGTGCTGGCTGGCTGGCAGGCTTTGCAAGCAAGCACTTTTATCCACTGGGCCAGGCCCCTGGAACTTGGCTTAAATCAGAAATAGCCTCTGCCCACCCCCCTACCCCCCCTCAGTTAGGGTCTCATGTAGCCCAGGCTGAGCTCTCTCTGTATCCCCAGTGGCCTTGGAACTCATAGCAGTCCTCCTTCCTCAGCCTTCTCAGTGCTGATTAAAGGTGTATGGCACATGCCTGCCTACTTTTTTTGTTTTCATTTTTTGGAGATAGAATCCTACTGTGTAGCCCAAACTGTCCTGGATACTAACAGTTCTCCTGCCTCCGCCTCCGCCTCCGCCTCCGCCTCCAAGTGCTGGGATTACAGGGATAGGCTGCCACCATGCCCAGCTAACTTGATGTTTCTGATTCTTGGCAACAATAAATTTATGCATTCTAGCTTATGAAATGAAGGAAATGGCTTTGTACATATGTGTTTTTTCTCTTCCAGTTAAACCAAAACACAAACTTTCTATACTTCATGATCTAATAGTGCATAATTGTGTTCCATATTAATGCCGGGTTCTAATGCAGTAGAATTAAAGTGAAACAACATTTGTATTGGCTAATAATAATTCAAACCTCTGCTGGCATGGTGGTACACACCTATAATCACAGCACTTGCAAGGTTGAGCCAGAGGCTGAGGCAAGAGAATTGCTTCAAATTCAAGGCCAATTCAGAACTCACATAATTCAAGACAAAGGACTGTTTCTGATTTTACTTTACTTTTTCTTTCTTTTTTTTTTTTTTTTTTTTTTTCTTTAGTTAAATCCAAAACACAAACTATTTATTTATGATCTATAGTGCTTATTGTGTTCCATATTAATGCGGGTTCTATCTAGTCAGGACTTAACGTGAAACAACATTTGTATTGGCTAATCATATTATTCAACTCTGCTGGCATGGTGGTACACACCTATAATCACAGCACTTGCAAGGTTGAGCCAGAGGCTGAGGCAAGAGAATTGCTTCAAATTCAAGGCCAATTCAGAACTCACATAATTCAAGACAAAGGACTGTTTCTGATTTTACTTTACTTTTTTTTTTTTTTTTTGAGGTAGGGTCATGCTCTAGCCCAGTCTTGATTTTTTTTATTTATTTATTTTTGGTTTTTATCAAGGTAGGGTCTCAGTCTAGTCCAGGCTTACCTGGAATTCACTATGTAGTCTCAGGATGGCCTCAAACTCACAGTGATCCTCCTACCTCTGCCTCCTCAGTACTGGGATTAAAGGTGTACACCACCACGCCTGGCTGACTTTTATTTTATTTTATTCAAGGTACGGTTTCATTCTAGCCCAGGCTGACCTGGAATTCACTGTGTAGTCTCAGGGTAGCCTCAGACTTACAGTGATCCTCCTACCTCTGCCTCCCAAGTGCTGGGATTAAAGGTGTGTGCCACTATGCCCGGCTTCTGGTTGATTTTCTTTTCTCTTTTCTTTTCTTTTCTCTTCTCTTCTCTTCTCTTCTCTTCTCTTCTCTTCTCTTCTCTTCTCTTCTTTCTTTCTTTTTTTTAATATTTTAATTTATTTGTCAGAGAAAGGGGGAGAGAGAGAGAATATGCGCACCAGGGCCTCCAGCCACTGCAAACAAATTCCAGATGCGTGTGTCCCGTTGTGCATCTGGCTAACTTGGGTCCTGGGGAATCGAACCTGGGTCCTTTGGCTTTGCAGGCAAATGCCTTAATGGCTAAGCCATCCCTCCAGCCCGTGATTTTCTTTCCTTTTTAATGATGTTTATTTATTTACTTGACAGAGAGAGAGGGGCGGGGGAGAGGGAGAGGGAGGGAGGGAGAGAATGGGTGTACCAGGCTTCTGCAAATGAACTGTAGACACATGCAGCCACCCTGTATGTCTGGCTTACATGGGTCCTGGGGAATCGAACCTGGGTCCTTGGGCTTTGCAGGAAAGCGCCTTAACCACTAAGACATCCCTCCAACTCTCTCTCTCTCTCTCTCTCTCTCTCTGTTTTGGGTTTTTGAGGTAGGGTCTCACTCTAGCCCAGGCTGACCTGGAACTCACTATGTAGTTTCATGGTGGCCTTAAACTCACGGTGATCCTCCCACCTCTGCCAACCAAGTGCTAGGATTAAAGGTGTGAGCCACCACTCCCAGCTTGATTTTATTTTTTCAAAATATTTTTATTTATATGAGGGCTGGGAGATAGCCCAACGATTAAAGATGCTTGCCTGCAAAGCCTGATAGCCTGGGCTTGGTTTTCTCAGTATCCATGTAAAACCAGATGCACAAAGTGGCACGTGCATCTGGAGTTTGTTTGCCGTAGCGGGAGACCCTGGAGTGCCCATACTTACTCTCTCTCCGCCTCATTCTCTTTGTCTGTATCAAGTAGATAAAAATATTAAAAATTTTTTTCACTTGGGAGGCAGAGGTAGGAGGGTCGCTGAGAGTTCAAGGCCACCCTGAGACTACATAGTGAATTCCAGGTCAGCCTGAGCTAGAATGAAACCCTACCTCGAAAAACCAAAAAACAAACAAACAAAAAAATTCTATAAAGAGAGCCAGGAGTGATGGTGCATGCCTTTAATTCCAGCACTTGGGAGGCAGAGGTAGAAGGATCACCGTGAATTCAATCAAGGCTACCCTGAGACTACTGAATGAATTCCAAGACAGCCTGGGCTAGAGCAAGATCCTTCCTTGAAAAACAAAAACTAAAACAAAAACAAAAAACAAAAAAAATAAATAAATAAAAAGAAAAAAATGTTTTATAAAGAAAAATGTGGGGCTGGAGAAATGGCTCAGTGGTTAAGATGCTTGCCTGCAAAGCCTAACAACTTAGATTAATTTCACCAGTACTTGTGTTTAGTGGCGCATGCATCTGGAAGTTTGCAGTGGCTGGAGGCTCTGGTGCACCCATTGTCTGTTTCTCTTCTCCCTATCTCTCTCTTAAATAAGTAAAACATAAAAAGAAAATGTGTATGGGGACCTCCAGGAGGTTAAAGGCTATTTTTTTTAAAGATTTATTTGTTAGAGATGGGGGCGGGGGGGGGAGAGAGAGTGTGTAAGGATGGGCATGCCAGGGCCTCTAGCCACTGCAAACAAATTACAGACACATGTGCCACCATGTGCATCTGGCTTGCATGGGACTTGGAGAATCAAAGCTGGGTCCTTGGGCTTCACAAGCATGTGCCTTAACCGCTAAGCCATTTCCTTAGCCCTTAAAGGCTATTTTTAAAGCAATAGAAAAAAAGAACACATTAAACAAAATTTCAGGGGCTAAGAAGAGCTGGCTCAGTGCTTAAAGGCTCCTGCTTACAAAGCCTGTTGCCTGAATTCAATTCCCAAGTTTCCCATGTTGTCCACATGCAAAAAATAGTACATCCTACTGCACATGCACATACAAGTGCAAATAAGCAAGCACCTTTTTGTTTGTTTGATGTTTGAAGTAGGGTCTATACATGGTCCTGTCTGTGCTGACCTGAAATTCACTGTGTAGTCTCAGGGCAGCCTTGAACTCATGGTGATCCTCCTACCTTGGCCTCCCAAGTTCTGGGATTAAAGGTATGCACCTGATTTAAAAGACATATTTCTGAAAAAATATTTCTGGTTTGGGATGTAGTTCAGTTGGTAGAGTGTTCAACCTAGCATGCACAAAGCCTTGGGTTTGATTCTTAACATTTTATAAATGGTGTACTGACATACACCTGTAATCCTAGTACTTGGGAGGTAGAAGCAGGAAAAACAGAAGCTCAAGGGCTGGAGAGATGGGTTAGCAGAAGCCCTTAAGGACCCAGGTTCCATTCTCCAGTACTCATGTAAGCCAGATGCATAATGTAGCATGTGTCTGAAGTTCATTTGCAGTGGCTACAGGCCCTAGCATGCCCATTCTCTATCTGCCTCTCTCTCTCTCTTTCGAATAAACAAATAAAATATTAAAAAAAAACAACCCAGAAGTTCAAGGTCATCCTCAGCTACCTAATGAGTTTGAGGCCACCCTGGGCTGTATGAAACTCTCTTGCAAGTTAATCTCTCTCTCTTTCTCTCCCTTTCCCTCTCTGTTGGACCTGGTGGTGTATGCCTGTAATCCCAGCACTTGAGAGGTTGAGGTGGAGGATTATGAACTCCAGATTAGCTTGGACTGCTCTGTCTCAAAAATAAGTAAACTGGGGCTGGAGAGATGGCTTAGTGGTTAGGGCATTCACCTGCAAAGCCAAAGGACCTCAGTTCAATTCCCCAGGACCCACGTAAGCCAGATGCACAAGGTGGTGCATGTGTCTGGTGTTTGCAGTGGCTAGAGGCCCTGGTGCACCCATTCTCTCTCTCTCTCTCTCTTTTTTTTTGTTTTTTTTTGTTTTTGGTTTGGTTTTTCGAGGTAGGGTCTTGCTCTAGCCCAGGCTGACCTGGAATTCACTATGGAGTCTCAGGGTGGCCTCGAACTCACTGCGATCCTCCTACCTCTGCCTCCTGAGTGCTGGGATTAAAGGTGTGCGCCACCACCCCTGGCGCTCTCTCTTAAATAAATAAATATAAGTAAATGGAGCTGGGTGTGGTGGCACGAGGCTTTATTCCCAACACCAGGGAGGTTGAGCTAGGAGGACCACCATGAATTCAAGGTTAACCTGGGCCTATAGAGTGAAACCCTGCCTTGAAAAACCAAAAAAGAAAATAAATAAATAAACAATAAGTAATTAATGACAAGTTAATTTTTATTTTTACAGCAGCCCTTTCAAATTTATTTAAATTTGCAGTTTTGTCCCCATATATTTATTTTGGTATGCATTTTAGTAATTTTTTGTTTGTTTGTTTGTTTTTTGCAGTTAGGGTCTATCTGTAGCCCAGGCTAACCTGGAATTCATAGTATAGTCTCAGGCTGGCCTCAAACTCAGAGTGATCTTCTGTCTCCAGAGTGCTGGGATTAAAAGCATGTGCCACCATGCCTGGCTAACTTTCTGGATCTCAAATTTTGTCTAAAACAATCCATGTTCTTTTCATTTTCCTTTAGACATGAATCCTACAAAACTCAGTATAGAGCAATGTTTGTGATGAATTGTTCTGTCAACAAAGAGGAGATTCTCCGATACAAAAACCCAGCGAGCAGGAAGAAAAGGCGAGTATATAAGAAGATGAAGTCTAGTCAGGAACCTCCTTCACAACAGGCGGAGACAGAAGTGGAAGAAATCTATCACCCAGTTATGTGCACAGAATGTTCCACTGAAGTGGCAGTCTATGACAAGGATGAAGTCTTTCACTTCTTCAACGTTTTGGCGAGCCATTCTTAAACAGCGTACCTGGCAATGGTAACTAGTTGCCCAGTACTGTATATAATGTGGACGGTTACTTTCTTCTGGCCTGTATTTATGTCATTAGTCACATCGAGTTATTAAAGCAATATTTGATCTTTTTGAGGAAGTGGTTGTCAGCCTTTGTCTCCATTCCTCCTCTCATTATTTCCCTTTAGTTTTCTCATGAATACTGATGCACTCATTATTCATTCCATTTTTGATGGACATTTGGGAACTTTGGGGCTTTTTATTAAAACTCTTTAGAAATAAAAGGCTCTGAAGTTATGAGTAATCCTTGTTTCTGAGTTTTTTTGTCCAGTTTCCTTTGCTGTAACAATACTAGAGGTTGGGTACTTTATAAAGAGAAGAGAAGAGGTTTACTTAGCTTATGATTTGGGTGGCACTGCTTGGCCTTCTGAGAGTGTCCTTGGCAGTGTCCCCTCATAGTGGATGGCATGTGGTGAGAGCATGTGCAAGAGGGAAAGCTCCCGTGGTAAGATGGGAAGCCAGAGCTGGATCCAGGGGTTAGGCTTTAATTACTTTGTTTTGTTTGTGCACACATGTTGTGCCTGTGTGGTGCCCCATGTGCTTGCCTGTGGCTGGGTGTGATCACCTGTGGTGGCCGGAGGGGACCTTCAGGTGTCACCCTCTGTTGCTCTTCCGCCTGTTCTTCCTCCGCCTGGAGTCTCTTAATGGTCTTGGAGCTCACTATGTTTTTCATGAGCCCCAGTGATTCTCTGCTCATCACAGGACTGGGATTACAGATGTGTGTGGCCATGCCCAGCTATTTATGTGGGTCCTGGGGATTGAACTGGAGAGGTCTCTCAGGCTCTCATGTTTGCACAGGAAGTGCTCTTAACTGCTGAGCCATCTCTCCAGCCCATAATAACTCATTTAAGGGAACTCATTGGAGTCCCTGGAAAATTATATCCCTTCCAAGGGCAGAACCTCAGTTATCTGCAACTGGGCCCCACCTCTTAAGATTCTATCTTCTCTGCCATTGCCACACTGAAGACTAAGCCTCCAATGTGTGATTGTTTTTGTGGACAATCTACATTCAAACCATAGCACTGAGTGTTACTTGAGTGTTATTATTTTGTGTATATCTTTGCATTATGAAACTACAAACTCCTGACTTCTGTGTTATTTTTGTTAAGAAGTAAGTCCTCTCCATCACAGGATGGAGTCACAGCATTTAGCAATTGATGCAATTACATGGAGTTGATATTATCTGATACCTTGAGTAATGCAAGCCTTTCCCACAAAAGGGTTGCACTTACTTATTCTAAGCACATGTATATATTTTATTATTAATTTTTAGTTAGCATAGAAGATAACATGTTTCATTATCATTCACCTTCCCATTCGTGAGTGTACTTGTGTTTTTGGGAAGAGGTAGGTTTGAGGCAGGATCTCACTCTAGCCCAGGCTGACCTGGAACTCATTCTTTAGCCTCAGGCTGGCTTTGAACTCATGATGATCCTCCTACCTTAACCTCCCAAGTGCTGGGACTAAAGGTGGTCACCACCATGTCCAGCTTTAAGTGTACTTACTTTTTTTTTTTTTAAAAACAAACCCTATTATTTATTTATTTATTTGAGAGCGACAGAGAAAGAGGCAGAGAGAGAGAGAGGAAGCAAGCGAGCGCGGGCGCTCCAGGGCTTCCAGCCACTGTAAACGAACTCCAGACGCGTGTGCCCCCTTGTGCATCTGGCTAACGTGGGTCCTGGGGAATCGAGCCTCGAACCGGGGTCCTTAGGCTTCACAGGCAAGCACTTAACTGCTAAGCCATCTCTCCAGCCCTAAGTGTACATTTTAAAATGGAAATTCATGCTTGAGGGACAGCAGCCTCTCCTCTAACCAAACTTTAAAACTCCTAATGTCAGGCTAGGTTAGTGGTTAAAGCGCTTGCCTGCAAAGTCTTAAAAACCCAGGTTCGATTCTCCAGTACTCATGTAAGCCAGATGCACAAGGGGACACATGCGTCTGGAGTTTGTTTGCAGTGCCCCATTCTCTTTCTCTCTCAAATAAAGAATAAAAACATCCTATTGTCACTTCTTGTGCCTACCATTTGTCCCTTCTGTTATCTGTAAAAAGGTGTGTATAGGGCTGGAGAGATTGCTTAGCAGTTAGGGGGCATGCCTTTAAAGCCTAAGAGTTCCTGCTCCAATCTTTCAGATCCCACCCTATAGCCAGATGCAAGCAATTCAAGTGTGCAATGCCTCACATGCCCACAAGGGGGCGCAAGTGAAAGGCCCTGGCGCGCCTATTCTCACTCTTCCTGCCTCTTTCTGTTCAGATTAATTTAAAAAAAAAATTTTTTTTTTTTTTGGTTTTTTTGAGGTAGGGTCTCACTCTAGCCCAGGCTGACCTGGAATTCACCATGGAGTCTCAGGGTGGCCTCGAACTCACGGCGATCCTCCTACCTCTGCCTCCCCAGTGCTGGGATTAAAGGTGTGCGCCACCACGCCCGGCTAATTAAAAAAATTTTTTAAAAATTTTTCTTGTTTATTTTTATTTATTTGAGAGCAACAGACAGAGAGACAGGCAGACAGAGAATGAGTGCGTCAGGGCCTCCAGCCACTGCAAATGAACTCCAGATGCATGTGCCCCCTTGTGCCTCTGGCTTACCTGGGGAATGGAGCCTCGAACCGGGGTCCTTAGGCTTCACAGGCAAGCACTTAACTGCTAAGCCATCTCTCCAGCCCTAAAAATTTTTTTTTTTTTTATTTGAGAGAGAATGGGCACACTAGGGCCCCTTGCCATTGCAAACAAACTCCAGATGCATGTCCCATTTTTTGCATCTGGTTTTATGTGGGTACTGGGAAATTGGACCTAGACCCTGGGCCTGCAGGCTTTGTAAGCAAGCACCTTAAACCACTGAGACATCTCATCTTTTCAGCTGCTTATTTAGATCTTTTTTTTTTTTTTTAAGGTAAGGTCTTGCTGTAACCCAGGCTGACCTGGAATTCACTATGTAGTCCCAGGGTGGCCTCTAACTCACCAACCTCTGCCTCCCAAGTGCTGGGATTAAAGGTGTGTGCCACTATACCCTGGCTTTTGTTTGCTTTTGGGTATGTGTGGTGAATGTGTGTTTATGTATAGATGCACATGCCTCATGTGCATGCATGGGGAGGCCAGGAGAAAACATTGGGTGTTTTCTATTGCTCTTCTGCCTTACTTCCTTGAGACAGATTCTCATTGAACCTGGAGCTTGTCAGTTTTTGACAAGATTGGCTGAACAGTGAGTCCCAATGTATCCTGTGTCTGCATTCCTCAGTGCTGTGGTTAAAGTCATAAGTCATGTGCAGCCATACCCAGGTGTTTGTTTGTTTGTTTGTTTTTTGAGGTAGGGTGTCACTCTAGCCCAGGCTGACCTGGCACTCATTCTGTAGTCCCAGGATGGCTTTGGACTCAAAGCGGTCTGCCTACCTCTGTCTCCCAAGTGCTGGGATCAAAGGCAAGGTGTGCACCATCATGCGCAGCAAGGAACTCAGCTTTTTTTATGCGGGTGCTAGGACTCAAACTCAGGTCCTCATTCTTGCACAACAAATGCTCTGATGTACTAAACTATCTCTACACTCCCCCCAGCACTTTCCTTTTAAAAGAATAACAATGTAGACTTTCCAAAAACATTAGAAAATTTAGGCCAGGTGTGGTGGTGCACGCCTTTAATCCCAGCACTCAGGAGGCAGAGGTAGGAGGATTGCTGTGAGTTCGAGGCCACCCTGAGACTACATAGTGAATTCCAGGTCAGCCTAGGATAGAGTGAGATCCTACCTCAAAAAGCAAAAAAAAAAAAAAAAACCAAAACAAACAAACAAAAAAAACACATTAGAAAACTTGTTATTCAATACGGCAGATGGGATAGAATGGAAAGTAGTAGGGAAATATGTTTTGACTCAGGCTGTACCTAATCTTGGACAATCTAATTGATGCTTTGCAGATCAGTTTCTCATTTGTACAATGAAAATACATGCCAGCTATAGTGGTGCATGCCTGTAAACCTAATATTTGGGAGGCTGAAGCAGGAGGATTAGGAGTTCAAGGTCAGCCTTAGCTGCGTGGCAAGTTCGAGGCTAGTCTGGGCTACATGAATACACTCTGTTAAAGACAGAAAGGTACTAGGAATGTAGCTCAGTGGTAGAACATTGCCTAGGATATGTGAGGTACTGAGTTTAATCACCAACACTAGGAAAACTAAAACAACAAAGAGAAAAGACCTGGACTGTGGCTTGGGAGGTTGCTCAGAGTGGCTACGAGTGCTTGCTGCTGCACAAGGACTGCAGTTTGATCCCCAGCACACACATGAAAAGCTAGGCATGGGGGCGGGGGTGGAGACAAGATCGCTGGGGCTCCCTAGGGCCAGTCTAACTGAAAAATAGGGAGTTCCAGGTTCAGTGAGAGACTGTTTCAGGGAAGTAAAGTGGAAGAGTGATAGAGGAGGACACCCAGGGTCTTCTCTGGCCTCTGCTTGCCTATGCACAGGGCATGTGCGTCCATGCACGCACACACGTAAGTAGATGACAATCAAAACAAACCCTGGGCTGTAGCAGTGATTCCTCTTGGAGGATGAGTACTTTGAAAAAATCCTGAAGAGGGCTGGAGAAATGACTTCGCGGTTAAGGCGCTTGCCTGTAAAGCCAAAGGACCTCAGTTTGATTCCCCAGGACCCATGTAAGCCAGATGCACAAGTTGGTGCGTTCATCTGGAGTTCATTTGCCATGGCTGGAGGTTCTGGCACACCCATTCTCTTTCTCTCTTTATCTCAAGTAAATAAGTGAAAATAAAATATTAAACAAAAAATCCTGAAGAGTCCAGTATGGTGGTGCATGCCTTTAATCCCAGCACTCGGAAGAGAGGTAGGAGGATCACCATAAATTCGAGGCCACCCTGAGACTACATAGTGAATTCCAGGTCAGCCTGGGATAGAGTGAGACCCTACCTTGAAAAAATAAAAAACAAAAAACAAAACCCCAGAAGATTTTCTTTCTCCCACACACAAGTAAACAAAATATTAAAAAAAAAAAAAAAAAAAAAAAAAAAAAAAAGCAGGACGTGGTGGCATACGCCTTTAATCCCAGCACTCAGGAGACAGAGGTAGGAGGATCACCATGAGTTTGAGGCCACCCTAAGACTACATAGTGAATTCCAGGTCAGCCTGGGCTAGAGTGAGACCCTACCTTGAAAAACCAAAACAAACAAACAAACAAACAAAAAAATCCACAAAAAACCCCACAAAAACACCAGAAAGGGGAAAGTGGGGGAGGGGGGAATTATCATAGTTTAGTGTCTATAATTATGGAAGTTGCCAATAAAAAAAGTTAAAAAAAAAAAAAAAAACGGGCTGGAGAGGTGGCTCCACGCTTAAGGCACATGCCTGCAAAGCCTAATGATCTGGGTTCGATTCCCTAGTACCCATGTAAAGCCAGATGCATAAAGTGAAGCGTGCATCTGGAGTTTGTTTTTAGTGGTTGGAGGCCCTGGCACACCCGTTCTCTCTGTCTGTCTCTTTCTCTACTTGCAAACAAAATATATTAAAAAAAAATACCTGGGAGCTGGAGAGATGGCTTAGCGGTTAAGGTGCTTGCCTGCAAAGCCAAAGGACCCAGGTTTGATTCCCCAGTACCCACATAAGCCAGATGTACAAGGTGGCACATATCTGGAGTTTGCTTGCAGTGGCCGGAAGCCCTCGTGCCCCCATTTTTTCCTGTTTCTGAGATAAATAAAATATTAAAAAAAAAAAAACCTGAAGGGAAGAAGAGGGGAGAGGGTAGCCTGAGGTAGGAGGTCTGCCATGAGTTCAAAGCCAGCCTGAGCTACAGAGTGAGTTCTAGGTCAGCCTGGGCTAGAGTGAGATCTTGCCTCAAAAAGCCAAAAGAAGGGGGGGGGGGGCAGCTAGAGAGATGGCTTAGCAGTAGTTGAGGCACTTGCCCGTGAAGCCTAAGAACCCAGGTTCAGTTCCCCAGTACCCATGTAAGGCAGATGCACAAGGTGGGGCATATGTCTGGAGTTCATTTGTATTGGCTAGAGGTTCTGGCATGCATGTTCTCTCTCCTCCTCCCTCCCTCTTTCTCGCTCTCAAATAAGTGGATATAATATTTTTATTTTTATTTTATTTTATTTTCTCAATTTTTATTAACATTTTCTATGATTATAAAAAATATCCCATGGTAGTACCCTCCCCCCCCACTTTCCCCTTTGAAATTCCATTCTCCATCATATCCCCTCCCCATCTCAATCTTTCTACTTACATATATACAATATCAACCTAATAAATGCCCTCCTCCCTTCCTTTCTCTTCCCTTTATATCTCCCTTTTAACTTACTGGCCTCTGCTACTGAGTTTTTTCCTTCTCGCACAGAAGCCCAATCATCTGTAGCTAGGATCCACATATGAGGGAGAACATGTGGTGCTTGGCTTTCTGGGCCTGGGTTACCTCACTTAGTATAATCCTTTCCAGATCCATCCAATTTTCTGCAAATTTCATAACTTCATTTTTCTTTACCGCTGAGTAGAACTCCATTGTATAAATGTGCCATATCTTCATTATCCACTCATCAGTTGAGGGACATCTAGGCTGGTTCCATTTCCCAGCTATTATAAATTGAGCAGCAATAAACATGGTTGAGCATGTACTTCCAAGGAAATGAGATGAGTCCTTAGGATATATGCCTAGTAGTGCTATAGCTGGGTCATATGGTAGAATATAATATTTTTTAAAAAGCCAAGAAAGGAGCTAGAGAGATGGCTCAGTGGTTAAAGGTACTTGCTTGCAAAGCCTGATGGCCTGGGTTCAGTTCCCCAGTATCCACATAAAGCCAGATGCACAAAGTGGCACATGCATCTGGAATTTATTTGTAGTGGCAAGAGGCCCTGGCCCACCCATTTTTCTCTGTTTGCAAATAAATAAAAACAATTTTTTTTTTTTTGGATTTTCAAGGTAGTGTCTCACTCTGGCCCAGGCTGACCTGGAATTCACTATGGAGTCTCAGGGTGGCCTCGAACTCACAGCGGTCCTCCTGCCTCTGCCTCCCAAGTGCTGGGATTAAAGGTGTGTGCCACCGCGTCCGGTTTACAAACAATTTTTGTTGTTGTTAGTTTTTTGAGGTAGGGTCTCATCTAGCTCAGGCTGACCTGGAATTCGCTATGTAGTCTCATAGTGGCCTCAAACTCACAACAATCCTCCTACCTTTGCCTCCTGAGTGGTGGGATTAAAGGTGTGTACCACCATGCCCGGCTAAAATATTTTTAAAATATTTATTTGTTTATTTGAGAGAGAGAGAGAGAGAGAAAATATAGGCATACCAGTACCACCAGCCACTGCAATGAACTCCATATATATGCACCATCTTATGCATCTGGCTTGCGTGGGTCCTGGGGAATTGAACCTGGGTCCTTTGGCTTTGCAGGCAAGCACCTTCACCACCAAGTCATCTCTTCAGTTCAATCAAATAAAATATTTTTATAGAAAGCAAACACATATATGCACACACACAAATTTTAAGTGCCTTGACTGGGCATGGTGGTAGACAGCTGCCTATAAGCTAAGCACCCTGTAAAGGAAAAGAGGGAGAGGGGGAGAGGGGAGGGAGAGGAAATATGTTACAGAATAACACTAGCGATTTGATTATTGTAACCTGTGTTACCATATTGTAGCTTTGCAAGAGCTCCTGTTACTGGGAGAAGATATTTAAAAAGGTACATTGTTAGGTCCCTCCTCTGAGAAGGTAACTGTAATGCGCAGGAAATCACATGACTAAAGATGTAATTTGGGACAGTAACAGGAGAGGGACAGAGCTGTAGAGGGACAAAGCTTTGAATAGTTTTTAAGCTTAGTTGTTCCCCAGGATAATCATAAAGAAAAAATGGTCCAAAAGTAGAAATGTATTTAGGATTATAAAAACTTTTATAAAAGGGTGTGGGGGCTGTGGAAATAACTCAGTACAATAGAGGACCTGAATTTGATCTTTGGATCCCACATAAAAAATGCTGGGTTTGGTGGCATGTTCTTGTAGTGCCAGTGCTGGGGAGGCGGACACGGGAGAATCCCTGGGGCTCTCTGGCCAGCCATTCTAGCCTAGCCTACTTGGCAAGTTCCAGGCCGAAGAGAGACCCTGTCTCCCAACAAAGAGGTTGTCAGGTTGTCTTTTGGCCTCCATGTGCACTTGCACACACTGGTACCAGTACGCATATGTATAGGGTCCATTAAAAAAAGTGCATCCTCTCTTATGGCTGTTCATTTCTCCTGAACCTGCAGGTCCCTGCTCTGGTAAGTCCACCTCGGCTCACGCCATCTGGGGTGAGGTCGAGGGGGGCTTACTCCCACATGTGCTCTCTACTTCTTCCTGCCTTTCTCATGGCAGGAGCTCTCTGTAGTCTTAACCTAATAGTCACCTGAAGTCTTCAAAACAAAACCAACCAAACAAACAAAAAACCCTTCAGGCCAGGTGTGGTGAGTATGGCTTTAATTCCAGCACTTGAGAGACAGATGTAGGAGGATTGCCGTGAGTTCGAGAACAGCCTGGGACTAGATAGTGTATTCAGCCTGAAATACAGAGACCCTACCTGGAAAAAAACAAAAAGTGACAACAAACTGTCCAGATATAGTGGCACACACCTTTAATCTCCAGCACTCAGGAGGCAGAAATAGGAGAATCACTATGAGTTTGAGCCTGACCTGGGCTACAGAGTGAATTCCAGATCAGTCTGGACTATACTGAGACCATACCTTGAAACAAAACCCAAAAAACAAAATTCTCTTCACACTTTGAGGGGGAAAGAAATGAGCTAAAATGAGAGGGAAAGAGGGAACAAGAGGGTAGTGAAGGAAGACAACTATGACTTGCTTTCTTTCACATGGAATATCCCCCCCCCCTGCTGGAGACTAACTGTATACATACATGAAAATGGTGGGGTGGTTTGAGAGGAGGAACGGGCCCAACAAGAGGGTCAGGGAGGAAGGAGAGGAGAGAGTGGGGGCTGGTGGGAAATATAGGCAAAGTACGATGGCGTATGTGTGAAAATGTCATAATGAGGGCCTGGGCCAGTGGCTTGGGTAAATGGCTCATACTGTATAAGCATGAGGGGCTTAAGTTCAGATCCCAAGCATGCAAACTAATGCTGCGTGGTGGCACACACGGAACGGCAGAGAGATGATCCCCGAGGCAAACTGGCTAGCTAGATTAGCCTAATCAGCAAGCTCTGGTCTCAGGGAGACATCCTGATTCAGTGAATAATGCAGAGAGTGATTCAGGAAAATAGCTCATTGACTTCTGGCTTCCACATATGCATGCACACACACCCCCACTGTTTCAGTCGGGTTTGCCTTGCTGGCAAAAAACACTCAACCAAGAGCAGCCTGTGGGGAAAAAGGATTTAATTTGGCTTACAGACTTGAGAGGAAGCTCCATGATGGCAGGGGAAAATGGTGGCATGAGCAGAGGGTGGACATCACCTCCTGGCAACATCAGGTGGATAATAGCAACAGGAGAGTGTGCCAAACACTGGCAAGGGGAAACTGGCTATAACACCCATAAGCCCGCTCCCAACAATACACTGCCTCCAGGAGGCTTCAATTCCCAAATAGCCACCAGTTGAGGACACAGAATTCAGAACACACAAGTTTATGAGGGACACCTGAATCAAACCACCACACTTATATATGTGAATATGCATATACATGCTTGTGTACCACGCACATACAAATAAATCCGTTTTGTATGCTCACATACAGCTATTCACATAGTTATACATATACAATACCATCCCTTAAGTTCTCCCCTCCCCTCCCTCCCTTATAGCCCCTTTCTAGCTTACTGACCTCTTCTACTGAGTTTTATTCCAACTTACATACAGGTCCAAACATTTGTAACTAGGATCCACATATGAGAGAGAACATGTGGCACTTAGATTTCTGGGCCAGGTTACCCCACTAAGTATAATCCTTTCCAGGTCCATTTATTTCCCTGCAAATTTCATAATTTCATTTTTCTTTACCGCTGAGTAGAACTCCATTGTATAAATGTGCCACATCTTCATTATCCACTCATCAGTTGAGGGACATCTAGGCTGGTTCCATTTCCCAGCTATTGTGAATTGAGTGGCAATAAACATGGTTGAGCAAGTATCTCTAAGGTAATGAGATGAATCCTTAGGATTTATGTCCAGGAGTGCTATAACTGGGTCACATGGTAGATCTATTTTTAGCTTTCTCAGGAACCTCCACACTGATTTCCACAATGACTGTACCAGATTGCATTCCCACGAACAGTGCAGAAGGGTTCCTCTTTTTATACATCCTCGCCAGCATTTATTGCCATTCCCTTTCTTTTTTAAAAAATTAAAAAAATTATTTTTATTTGAGGGGGTGATAAACAGAGAGGGAGAGGGAGAGAGAGAGAGAGAGTGAATGGGCGCACCAGGGGCTTCAGCCACTGCAAACAAACTCCAGAGAGTCCACCTTGTGCATCTGGCTTATGTGGGTCCTGGTGAATTGAACCTGGTTCTTTTGACTACACAGGCAAACGCCTTAACTGCTAAGCCGTCTCTCCAGCCTGCAATTTGTCTTCTTTCTTTTTCTGTTTTTTTTTTGTTTGTTTATTTTATTTTTATTTTTTTATTAACAACTTCCATGATTTTAAACAATATCCCATGGTAATGCCCTCCCTCCACCCACTTTCCCCTTTGAAACTCCATTCTCCCTCATATCCCCACCCCCTTTCATTCAATCTCTCTTTTATTTGATGTCATCATCTTTTCCTCCTATTATGATGGTCTTGTATAGATAGTGTCAGGCACTGTGAGGTCATGGATATCCAGGCCATTTTGTGTCTGGGGGGAACACGTTGTAAGGAGTCCTAAACTTCCTTTGGCTCTTACATTCTTTCTGCCACCTCTTCCACAATAGACCCTGAGCCTTGGAAGGTGTGATAGAGATATTGCAGTGCTGAGCTGCCGGGCTCCGCCGGCGGGGGCAGGTAGTGCCGAGGGAAGGACCAGGCCCGCTGGTTCCTCCCGAGGGGCTGAGGAGGAGATGAGCGTCCGACGACTCAGACCTCTCCTGGCCACCGGAGAAAAACCACACTGAGTCGGGAGTCTTGTAGAAGCAGGAACTCGATTTATTGCTATGAACAGTTGCCTATATAATGTTGGGGGTGAAGGCGGGGATTGTAGGATGGTGGGGAAAGGTAAGGGCCAATAGTAAACTGTGACTATTGAAATGATAATTCTAACTCCCATGTGGAGGTAGCAGGTAAGAAGCCATTAGGCGTCTTGCTGAGTCACGTCTGGCCAGAGGCAGATCACCAAACTTTAGCTAGGCTCAGGAAGTTCCACTAGGCCTCACACCTGGGCCTTTAGAGGCCAGCACTGAGCACTCCTGTCACTTCTTTCCAGCACCATGATGCCTTCTGAGTCTTCCCAAGGTCACTGCCATCTGAAAAGAGAAGGTTCTCTACCAAAAGTGAGCTTTCTCTGTTTATTTTTTTTTTAATTTTTTTTTTGAGTTTTTGAGTTTTTGAATTTTTGAGTTTTTGAGTTTTTGAGTTTTTGAGGTAGGGTCTCACTGTAGCCCAGGCTGACCTGGAATTCACTGTGTAGTCTCAGGGTGGCCTTGAACTCATGGCAAGCCTCCTACCTTTGCTTCTCGAGTGCTGGAATTAAAGGTGTGCACCACCTGGCCCACCATTTGTTTTCTTGATGGAAGCCATTCTGACAGGAGTGAGATGGAATTTCAAAATAGTTTTAATTTGCATTTCCCTGATGGATAAGGATGTAGAACAATATTTTATTTATTTATTTATTTATTTTTAAATATTTTTTGTTCATTTTTATTTATTTATTTGAGAGTGACAGAGAGAGAAAGAGGCAGATAGACAGAGAGAGAGAGAGAGGGAGAATGGGCGCGCCAGGGCCTCCAGCCACTGCAAGCGAACTCCAGATGCATGCGCCCCCTTGTGCACCTGGCTAACGTGGGTCCTGGGCAATCGAGCCTCGAACTGGGGTCCTTAGGCTTCACAGGTAAGTGCTTAACCACTAAGCCATCTCTCCAGCCCCTAGAACAATATTTTAGATGTTTATATGTCATCTATATTTCTTCTTTTGAGAACTTTCTACTTATTTCCATAGCCCATTTTTTTAATTTTTTTAAAAATATTTTTGTTCATTTTTATTTATTTATTTGAGAGTGACAGAGAGAGAGAGAGAGAGAGAGAGAGAGAGAGAGAAAGAGGGAGAGAAAGAGGCAGATATATATATATATATATATATATATATATATATATATATATATAGAGAGAGAGAGAGAGAGAGAGAGAGAGAATGGGTGCGCCAGGGCTTCCAGCCACTGCAAACGAACTCCAGACACGTGCGCCCCCTTGTGCATCTGGCCAATGTGGGTCCTGGGGAATCGAGCCTCTAACGGAGGTCCTTAGGCTTCACAGGCAAGCGCTTAACCACTAAGCCATCTCTCCAGCCCTGTATAGCCCATTTTTTAAATTGGGTTGTTTGATTTCTCATTTTTATTTTTTTTGAGTTCTTTGTGCTTTTTTTTTTTTTACAACTATTCTTTGTGTCCCTTTAACATTGAAAAAATTATTTATTAGAGAGAAAAAAATGAGGGTTCACCAGGGCCTCTTGCTGCTGCAAATGAACTCCAGACACATGCTCCACTTTGTGCATCTGGCTTTATGTGGGTACTAGGGAATTGAACCTGGGTGGCAGTCTTTGCAAGCAAGTACCCTTAACCTCTGAGCCTTCTCCCCAGCCCAACTTTGTTAATTTTTAAACTTAAAACACAGAGAAGTGTCATCAAAAGAAAAGTTGAGGCAAACAGTGATAGATTTTCATATTTCTCAAGATATTCCACAGGACTAGGGATGAAGTTACCAATATGTGCAATTACTGTGCCCGAAATAAATATTAAAAAGAAGTAGCTGGGCATGGTGGCACATGCTCTTTTTGTTTGTTTTTCAGAGGTAGGGTCTCACTGTGGGCCAGGCTGACCTGAAACTCACTCTGCAGTCCCAGGCTGGCCTCAGACTCACAGTGATCCTTCTACATAGCCTCCTGAGGGCTGGGATTATAGGAATGAACCACTATACCCAGCTAAGTTTAAGTAACTCTTAAATCTGTCGCTTTGCTTTCTTTACTTTCTTACTTAGAACCAGTCCCTCCCTCATCCTGCCCGTTTCCCTGTGTGCTGGGCAAAGCTGTCAGTTCCATGTGCTCAGCCACACTACTGTTTGGGTTTGTCCATGCTGGAAACATAATCCCCAAACCTTATGTTAATATGTTTAGACACAAGCCTTTGGGAGGATTAGCGAGGTTGTGAGGATGGAGCTCCCATGCTGGTATCAATGGCTTCACAAGAAGAGACACCTGAGCCATTGCGACACGCTTGCTGTCTTGCCACGTGACACCATCCCCCATGATATGATGCAGCAAGCAGGCCCTCATCAGATGCCAAGCAGGTGCTGGTGCCATGCTCTTGACTCCCCAGCCTCCAGAACCAAGAGCCCTTGAGTGTAGCCCTGATTCAGGTGGGCAGGTGTTACACAAGTGTGTTAAGACCGGGAAGCAGCCATCCCTGGGCCATATTAAGAAAAAAAATAATGCAGCCAGGAGTGGTGGTGCACATCTTTAATCCTAGCACTTGTGAGGCAGAGGTAGGAGGATCACCAGGAGTTCAAGGCCACCCAGAGACCACATAGTGAATTCCAAGTCAGCCTGGGCTAGAGCAAGACCCTACCTTGAAAAAAAAAATTGTTTGGGTTGGAGGGATGGCTCAGCAGTTAAGGTGTTATCCTTCAAAGCCAAAGGACCCAGGTTCAGTTCCCCAGGACCCACGTAAGCCAGATGCACAAGGTGATGCATACATCTGGAGTTTGTTTGCAGTGGCTCGAGGCCCTGGCATGCCCATTCTCTCTCTGTGTGTGTCTCTAACAAATGAATAAAAATAAATAAAAATTTAAAAAATATTTAAAATAATAAAAATAAAAAAGAGGGCTGGAGAGATGGCTTAGTGGTTAAGGCATTTGCCTGTGAAGCCAAAGGACCCAGATTCAGTTCCTCAGGACCCATGTAAGCCAGATGCACAGGTGATGCATGCATCTGGACTTTGTTTACAGTGGCTAGAGGCCCTGGCATGCCCATTCTCTGTCTGTCTCTCTTCTATCTCTCTCTGCTTGCAAATAAATAAGTAAACTTAAAAAAAAAAATTAAAATAGGGCTGGAGAGATGGCTTAGCGGTTAAGCGCTTGCCTGTGAAGCCTAAGGACGCCGGTTCAAGGCTCGATTCCCCAGGACCCACGTTAGCCAGATGCAGAAGGGGGCGCACGCGACTGGAGTTCGTTTGCGATGGCTGGAAGCCTTGGCACGCCCATTCTCTCTCTCTCTGCCTTTCTCTCTCTGTCTGTCACTCTCAAATAAATAAATAAAAATAAAAACAAGGGCTGGAGAGATGGCTTAGCAGTTAAGCGCTTGCCTGTGAAGCCTAAGGACCCCGGTTCGAGGCTCAATTCCCCAGGACCCACATTAGCCAGATGCACAAGGGGGCGTACGCGTCTGGAGTTCGTTTACAGAGGCTGGAAGCTCTGGCGCGCCCATTCTCTCTCTCTCTCTCTCTGCCTCCTTCTGTCTGTCGCTCTCAAATAAATAAACAAACAAAAAAATAAAAAATAAAAATAAAAAAAATAAAAACAAAAAAATTAAAATAATAAAGAGTAAGTTATTCCCTACCATGGGAATTGCTACACTAATGTTTGTGCTAAGTAGTTAGACCACTGAAAAATGTGTTGAAATTTATGAGGTCAGTTTTTAGTTCAGCAATAGGGAAACCTACATAGGGGTTTATTTTAGCCTAGTATATAAAGGGTCTAAAAATAGATCTAAGGGTTCCATGACTTTAAAGGCTGCAGTTTATAATCATTATGGAGGGGTTTCAGAGCTGTCTGATGCTGCCTATGAAATCTCTAGGATATTGAATGTTTAAGACAGGTAAATTAGGGGTTGGAGAGATGGCTTAGTGGTTAAGCGCTTGCCTGTGAAGCCTAAGGACCCCAGTTCGAGGCTCCATTTCCCCAGGACCCACGTTAGCCAGGTGCACAAGGGGGCGCACGCGTCTGGAGTTCGTTTGCAGTGGCTGGAGGCTCTGGCAGCCCATTCTCTCTCTCTCTCTCTGCCTCATTCTCTCTCTGTCTGTAGCTCTCAAATAAATAAATAAAATAAACAAAAAAAATAAATAAAAAGGTAAATTAGGAATGCTACTTTTTTTCTATTTATTTTTATTTGAGAATGGGCATGCCTTCCATTGCAGAGCCTGCAGCTGCTGTAAATGCACTCCAGATGCATGCACCACCTAGTACATCTGCTTACGTGGGTCCTGGGGTATTGAACCTGGGTCCTTAGGCTTCATAGGCAAGTGCCTTAACTGCTAAGCCATCTCTCCAGCCCGTTTTTGTTTTTGTGATCAGAGAATCCATTAAGCAACATTTTCTATTCAGACATTTTCCTTTCTTTTTTATGAGGGGGAGGGCTGAATTGGTACTCCAGGGCCTCCAGCCACTGCAATCGAACTCCAGACATGTGTACCACCTTTTGTGCATGTGCGACCTTGTGCATGTATCACTTTGTGTGTCTGTCTTATGTGGGATCTAGGGAGTTGAACATATGTCCTTAGGTTTCACAGGCAAGCTCCTTACTGCTAAGCTATCTTTCCAGCCCAGGGATGATATTTGAAATGCAGGAGAGCTTTAAGTCTGAGAGGAATGTTATTGGGTGTGTGTGTGTGTGTGTGTGTGTGTGTGTGAGAGAGAGAGAGAGAGAGAGAGAGAGAGAGAGAGAGAGAGAGAGAATTGGCATGCCAGGTCCTTCAGCCACTGCAGTTGAACACCAGACATGTGTTCCCCCTTATGCACATGTGCAACCTTGTGTGCTTGTGTCAATATGTGTCTGGCTTACGTGGGACCCAGAGAGTCAAACATGAGTCCTTAGGCTTCGCAGGCAAGTGCTTTAACTGCTGAGCCATTTCTCCAACCTGTAGTTTTCTTTTTCTTTTTTTCTTAGAGGTAGGGTCTCTCTCTAGCGCAGGCTGATATGTAATTTACTAGTGTCAGGGTGGACTTGAACTCATGGCGATCCTCCTACCTCTGACTCCTAAGTGCTGGGATTAAAGGCTTGCACCACCAAGCCTGGCCTTATTTTTCTTTTGATAAATTTTATACATGTATATAATATATTTGGATCATAATTACCTTCTTAATTTAAACTTTTTTTATTTTAGAGAGAGCAAGAGAGAGAGAGAGAGAGAATTGGCAAGCCAGGGCCTCAGCCACTGCAATCCAACTCCAGATGCTTGCACCACCTAGTGGGCATGTGTGACCTTGAGCTTGCCTCTCCTTTGTGCATCTGGATAAGGTGGGATCTGGAGAGTAGAACATGGGTCCTTAGGTTTTGCAGGCAAACGCCTTAACTGCTAAGCCATCTCTCCAGCCCAATTACCTTCTATTTTCATCTCTCCCCATACCTTTTCCTTTTCCCTTTCCCAACTAGTCCCTTGTACTTTGATATTTTTTCCCCTTTTGTGTGAATGTGATCCACTGAATTTATTAGGGTTGCCTGCTGCTCATGTAACTTACCAGTGGCTTCACTAGTACAGAAAGTGTTCTCCCTTCCCCTAGCAGCCCTTGTCTGCTGATAACTTCTTAGGAGCCCCTTCACCATCCATGACAAAATTTAAAAAAAAATATTTTATTTATGACCAGGCATGGTGGTGCATGTCTTTAATCCCAGCACCTGGGAGGCAGAAGTAGTAGGATTGCCATGAGTTCAAGGCCACCCTGAGACTAAAGAGTGAATTCCAGGTCAGCCTAGGCTAGAGTGAGACCCTACCTCAAAAAACAAACAAACAAACAAACAAACAAAAATCTGAGGTGGGGGGGAGAGAGAGAGAAGAGAAGGAATATGGGTGTACCAGGGCCTCTAGCCACTGCAAACAAACTCCAGATGCGTTCATCACCTTGTTCATCTGGCTGACATGGATACTGGGTGTATTAGTCAGGGTTCTCTAGAGGAACAGAACTGCTAGAATGAATTATTTTAAAAGGGGATTTATTGGATCAGCTTAGAGTAGTCCAATAGCAGTTGCAGGCCCGAGGATCACCGAACCTGGTAGTTGCTCAGTCCTCGTGGCCAGATGCCTCAGCAGTCCCGACCCTAGAAGCAACCTATGGATTACTAAACAGATCAAGTTGACAACACCTTAACCATCACACTGGGGAACTGAACCTGGGCCCTTAGGCTTCACAGGTAAGCACCTTAATCACTAAGCCATCTCTCCAGCCCCCATGACAGAATTTTTATGGGCCTAATCATGTGCAGATAAAGACAGTTATTGTAAGGTTAGGATTGCAATGGCCATGTCATGTCTGGAAGACAACTTTACACAGCACTCCTCCCCATCCTCTGTCTCTTGCAAGAATGTATTCTTTCTGCTCCCTCTTCCACGATATTCCCTGAGCCTTAGAGGGAGTGATATAAATGTCTTATTTAGCTAAGTCTGGGAATAGACTTCTGCACGTACATTTCTTTACAGATTATGAACTTTTAGGAATAGGGTTTAGAATTAGAAACATCAAGAGTTAATTTTTTGTTTCATTTTGCTTTTTGTGGAGATAGAATCTCACTTTGTGGCTCAAGATGACCTTGAACTCCTAGCAGTCCTGCCTCAGCCTCTCAAGTGCTGGGATTACAGGAATGAGACATCACATGGTGGCTGTCAAGAGTTAATCTTGAGGGTAAAAATATGGGGTGCTTAATGCTCAGAGAAAACAGATCCAAGTTAAGGAGCAGCATCTGGGGATTGGAACACTCACTGGAACAGCCCTGCCTTTGGAGATACTAAACTTCTGCTGGATATTATTTGAGTATTCAGAATATTTCCCTGGTCAGTGAATCCCTCACAATGCTATCTCACACTTCTATTTCCACATTTTGGTTTGTCTTGTTGGTCTGACCCTGTGCACTTTGACACACATGTGGCTTTTATTCAAACTGAGCTTCTTCTTCTTCTTCTTCTTTTTTTTTTTTTTAAAGTATTTGTAAGTAAGGAGGAGAGGGAGAGAAAGAGTGTGAGAAGATGGACACATGGGTACCCCAGGGCCTCTTGCCACTGCAAACTAACTCCAGATGCATGTGCCACTTTGTGTATCTGGCTTTGCATGGGTACTGGAGGTTTGAACCTAGATCACCAGGCTTGCAAGCAAGAGCCTTAACTGCTAAGCTATCTCTCCTGCCCCAAACTGAGCATTTTTGAACTTAGTAACTTAGTATGTAGAGTAGGATATTTATGAGAAAGGAGTTCTGTTGCACAGAATACCTCCCCCAGCAACCATTAACTAATGACAAACAAACAGTTCTTCAGGGAGGGATAGGGACCACATGGCCTTCGCTATCCATGACAGAATTTTTTTTTCTTAATTTTTATTAACATTTTCCATGATTATAAAAAATATCCCATGGTGCTATCCTCCCTCCCCCCACTTTCCCTTTGAAATTCCATTCTCCATCATATCCCCTCCCCATCTCAATCAGTCTCTCTTTCATTTTGATGTTATGATCTTTTCCTCCTCTTATGATGGTCTTGTGTAGGTAGTGTCAGGCACTATGAGGTCATGGATATCCAGGCCACTTTATGTCTGGAGGGAGGACGTTGTAAGGAGTCCTACCCTTCCTTTGGCTCTTACATTCTTTCTGCCACCTCTTCCGCATTAGACCCTGAGCCTTGGAAGGTGTGATTGATATATTACTCAGTACTCCAGTCACTTCTTTCCAGCAATATGATACCTTCTGAGTCATCCCAAGGTTACTGCCATCTGAAAAGAGAAGATTCTCTACCCAAAGTGAGAGTAGCATTAATATAAGGGTATAAATATTAAGAGAAGTGCTTACTGGGCAGTTTGATAAGCATAGTATATAGCTTTTTCCAGACATCAGCAGATGTTATACCCCTAGGGCTCATGACTACCCCTGTTTTAAGTTTTCAGTATCAGGGATGTATTCCCTCCCATGGAGCAGGCCTCCAGTACAATTGGAGGACAATTGGTTTCCACCATGACAGACATGCCACTATTGCACCCGTTGGCTCATTTGGCCTGGTTGGCCAATTATAAGGCTTGCAGTGTCCACTGTTGAGTATCTTCAGTGGTGATATCTCTCTCCCATTGAACTAAATGTAGAATGGCTTCTTCCAGCTTTCTGTCAGCTGGTCTACATGGAGGAGGTTATCAGCTCAGTTTCAGCAGAATTTCTCAGTGGCCTTGCAGCCCAAGTATGTGGAGTCTTCAGCAATAGGGTCTTACCATCTATTCCTGGTGGGAAACCAAGGGCCTCGGCAATGGCCTATAATGTTTTGGGGGCATCAGAGACCTCCCTGGCCAACAACTCACTGGAGGTATCCCATCCCTGGCACTGAAAATTTTCTAACAAAGATCTATGGATCCTGAGTGTTCCATTGTCCAAAACTGGAGGATTCCATATGATTTATTTGCATCCTCTTAGATTTTGATTAGCCCTCCCTCCACCTTTCCTTTACTCAATCTCTTCCCCTGACCTCACTTTGGGCCTTTTCACCCCCGTTAATCTATTCTTCTAATTACATATATACAATATCAACCTATTAAGTACCCTCCTCCCTTCCTTTCTCTTCCCTTTATATCTCCTTTTTAACTTAATGGCCTCTGCTACTGAGTTTTTTCCTTCTCACACAGAGGTCCAATCATCTGTAGCTAGGATCCACATATGAGGGAAAACATGCGGCGCTTGGCTTTCTGGGTTTGGGTTACCTCACTTAGTATAATCCTTTCCAGATCCATCCATTTTCCTGAAAATTTCATAACTTCATTTTTCTTTACCGCTGGGTAGAACTCCATTGTATAAATGTGCCACATCTTCATTATCCACTCATCAGTTGAGGGACATCTAGGCTGGTTCCATTTCCCAGCTATTATGAATTGAGCGGCAATAAACATCATTGAGCATGTACTTCTAAGGAAATGGGATGAGTCCTTAGGATATATGCCCAGGAGTGCTATAGCTGGGTCATATGGTAGATCAATTTTTAGCTGTCTTAGGAACCTCCACACTGATTTCCACAATGGCTGGACCAGATTGCATTCCCACCAACAGTGTAGAAGGGTTCCTTTTTTTCCACATCCCCGCCAGCATTTATGATCATTTGTTTTCATGATGGTAGCCAATCTGACAGGAGTGAGATGGAATCTCAATGTCGTTTTAATCTGCATTTCCCTGATGACTAGGGATGTAGAACATTTTTTTAGATGCTTATGCGCCATCCATATTTCTTCTTTTGAGAACTCTCTATTTAGCTCCATAGCCCATTTTTTAATTGGCTTGTTTGATTTCTTATTATTTAGCTTTTTGAGTTCTTTGTATATCCTAGATATTAATCCTCTATCAGATATATAGCTGGCAAAGATTTTTTCCCATTCTGTAGGTTGCCTCTTTGCTTTATTCACAGTGTCCTTTGCAGTACAAAATTTTTGTAATTTCATGAGGTCCCAGTGGTTAATCTGTGGTTTTATTGCCTGAGCAATTGGGGTTATATTCAGAAAGTCTTTGCCAAGACCAATATGTTGAAGGGTTTCCCCTACTTTTTCCTGTAGCAATTTCAGAGTTTCAGGTCTGATGTTAAGGTCTTTAGTCCATTTGGACTTAATTCTTGTGCATGGAGAGAGAGAAGAATCTATTTTCATCCTTCTACAGATACCTATCCAGTTTTCCCAGAACCATTTGCTTAAGAGGCTGTCTTTTCTCCAATGAGTATTTTTGGCATTTTTATCGAATATCAGATGGCTATAGCTACCTGGACTTATATCTGGGTCCTCTATTCTGTTCCATTGATCTACATATCTGCTTTTGTGCCAGTACCATGCTGTTTTTGTTACTATGGCTCTGTAGTATAGGTTAAAATCAGGTATGGTGATACCACCCGCCTTATTTTTGTTGCTCAGTATTATTTTAGATATTTGAGGTTTTTTGTGATTCCAAATGAATTTTTGGATTGGTTTTTCTATTTCTGTGAAGAATGCCTTTGGAATTTTGATGGGGATTGCATTAAATGTGTAGATTGCTTCTGGTAAGATTGCCATTTTCACAATATTGATTCTTCCAATCCAGGAACAAGGGATGTTTTTCCATTTCCTAGTGTCTTCTGCAATTTCTCGCTTGAGTGTTTTATAGTTTTCATTGTAGAGATTCTTTAATTCCTTGGTTAGGTTTATTCCAAGGTACTTTATTTTCTTTGATGCAATTGTGAATGGAAGTGATTTTCTGATTTCATCCTCTGTGTGTTTGTTGTTAGCATATAGGAAGGCTACTGATTTCTGTGTATTTATTTTGTATCCTGCTACATGGCTGTAGGTGTTTATCAGCTCTAACAGTTTGCTGGTAGAGTCCTTAGGGTCCTTTATATATAGAATCATGTCATCTGCAAATAATGATAACTTGATTTCTTCCTTTCCAATTTGTATCCCTTTTATGTGCGTCTCTTGCCTTATTGCTATGGCTAAGGCTTCCAGTACTATATTAAATAAAAGTGGGGACAGTGGACACCCTTGTCTTGTTCCTGATTTTAGTGGAAAAGCTTTCAGTGTTTCCCCATTTAGTAATATGTTGGCTGTAGGCTTGTCATAAATAGCCTTTCTTATATTGAGATATGTTCCTTCTATTCCCAGTTTCTGTAGGACTTTTATCATGAAGGGATGTTGGATTTTGTCAAATGATTTTTCTGCGTCTAATGAGATGATCATGTGGTTTTTGTCCTTCAGTCCATTTATATAATGTATTACAGTTATCGATTTGCATATGTTGAACCATCCCTGCATCTGTGGGATAAAGCCTACTTGGTCGGGGTGAATGATCTTTCTGATATATTCTTGTATTCTGTTTGCCAATATTTTGTTGAGGATTTTTGCATCTATGTTCATGAGGGAGATGGGTCTGTAATTTTCTTTTTTTGTTCTGTCTTTGCCTGGTTTTGGTATCAGGGTGATGCTGGCCTCATAGAAGGAATTTGGTAGGATTCCTTCTTTTTCTATTTTATGGAAAAGCTTAAGAAGCAATGGTGTTAGTTCTTCCCTGAAGGTCTGGTAAAATTCAGCAGTGAATCCATCTGGGCCTGGACTTTCTTTAGTTGGGAGATTTTTGATAACTGCTTGGATCTCCATGCTTGTTATAGGCATGACAGAATTTTGAAAGCCCAACAGAAAGTGCTTTCTGAGCCATGTGTGATGGCACACGCCTTTAATCCCACACTTGGGAGGCAGAGGTAGGAGGATCACCGTGAGTTCAAGGCCACCCTGAGACTAGAGTGAATTCCAGGTTAGCCTGGGCTAGAGTGAGATCCTACCTTAAAAAAGGGGGGGAGGGGGGCTGGAGAGATGGCTTACTGGTTAAGGCACTTGCCTGCAAAGCCAAAGGATGCAGGTTTGATTCCCCAGGACCCACATGAGCCAGATGCACAGGTGGCACATTCATCTGGAGCTCATTTGTAGCACATCCATTCTCTCTCTCTCTGTCAAATAAATGCAAATAAAATACAATTTAAAAAAAAGGGCCGGGCATGGTGGTGCATTCCTTTAATCCCAGCACTTGGGAGGCAGAGTTAGGAGGATCGCCATGAGTTCGAGGCCACCCTGAGACTACATAGTGAATTGCAGGTCAGCCTGAGCTAGAGTGAAACCCTACCTCGAAAAAAAAAGTACTTTTGAACTGTGACATAGCAGCAAAGAATGACATGGGAGATCATTTACAATGTGTCAAAATAGCCAGTTGAGTCTTTCCATAGAGCCATGTGCTAGACTCTGAACTTCTTGCAGGCCTGTCTTTAGCTATGGACACATGACACCAGCTGCCTGGAGAAGGTGTGTTCTGTTCTCCTGGGACATCCACAAATAGATGCGAACATGGGCATTTGTCATAGCTTTCTCAGTTTGGGCACTCAGAAAGTAAGGAGGGCATCTCATCATTAAAGTTCCTTCATCAGTGTGTCATCCGCCTGTGTTAATGCAGAAGAGGGAGGTGGACATGAGTCACTTTTCAGGCTCTCAAGTGGACTCAGTGTTCCCAAGCCTCTCACTGGTTCCTGGGGTTTTAATGCAGGCAGGATCTCACACACCTGTAGAACTGCCAGCTTTGTAGGGCTTTCCGTAATAGGGCCAGAGTCCCCTTTCTCTGTCTACCCAGGACTGCTCTGTAATGCACCTCTTAAGACTTCAGCTTCTGCACCACAATTACTTTATTATATCAAGTAAAATGGCCTCTGCTCATTAACTTTGCATCAGCAGGGTAACAACAACACACTGCCTGCCAAGGCAGCTTTCCTCTGTACAGTGATGATGTGATGTCTTAGGTAACTGCTAGGGAGAAACAAAATACACCATGGGTCTTCCCTCCCTTGAAACTGGAGATTCCCAGAGAGCCTTTCACAGGTGATCCAGGTGATCCAGATTTGCACCAAACGTGCCTATATGTCCCCTCCCCCTCTCCTTGCCTGACTTCCCCTCCCCTCCCTTCCATTTTTTCTTCTCCTTTTTAATTAATTAATTGCATATCTGAGTGTACACATGCCAGCGTCTCTTGCTGCTTCAAATGAAAGCCTGTCTGGCTTTATATGAGTGGCTGGGAAATTGAGCTTTGGCCAACAGACAAGCATTGCAAACAAGTAACTTTAACCATTGAGCTATCTCCCTAACCCCTCTTTTTTTTTAAAAAAATTATTTATTCATTTGTAAGCAGGGAGAGACAGAGAGAAGAAAGACAGAGAGAGAGCATGAGCATGCCAGGGCCTCTGGCTGCTGCAAATGAACTGCAGACATATGCACCACTTTGTACATCTGGCTTTACATGGGTAATGGAGAATTGAACTAGGGTTGTTAGGCTTTGTAGGTAAGTGCATTAACTGCTGAGCCATTTCTCCAGCCCCCTGTTCTTTTTGAAAAAAAAATTTATTTATTTATATATTTATTTGATAGAGAGAGGGAATATATATAGTGAGAGAGAGAGAGAGAGAGAGAGAGAGAGAGAGAGGGAATGGGCATGCTGAGGCCTCTAGCCACTGCAAACAAATTCCAGATGCATGTGCCACCTTGTTCATCTGGCTTTATGTGGGTACTAGGAAATTGAACCTGGGTCTTTTTGGCTTTGCTTGCAAGTGCCTTAACCTTAGCCTTAATATTTTTTTCAATTTATTTGAGAGAGAGACAGAGAGAGAGAGAGAGAGAGAGCAAAAGAGACAGAGAGAATGGGTGTTCCAGGACCTTCAGCTGCTGCAATGAACTACCGACATGTGTGCCTCCTTGTGCACATGTACTGCATCTGGCTTAGGTGGGACCTGGAGATTCAAACATGAGTTTTTTTTGTTTTTTGTTTTTTGTTTATCTGAGGTAGGGTCTCTCTATAGCCCAGGCTGACCTGGAATTCACTACGTAGTCTCAGGGTGGCCTCAAACTCACAGTGATCCTCCTACCTCTGCCTCCCGAGCGCTGGGACTAAAGGCATGCACTACCATGCTCGGCTGAGTTCTTAAGCTTTGCAGGCAAGTGTCTTAGCTGCTAAGCCATTTCTCCAGCCCAGCCTTAATATTTTTACTGGGATGCAGAGATGGCTCAGTGGTTAAAGGTGCTTGCTTGCTTGCCAAGCCTGAAAGCCCAACAATCTGGGTTTGATTGAGGCCATCCTGAGAGTACATAGTGAATTCCAGGCCAGCTGGGGCTAGAGTGAGACCCTACCTTAAAAAACCAAAACCAAAACAAAACAAAACAAAAAAGACTATGGGACTTTTTAGATCCTGCCTGATAATTCGGAAAGGGTCCTTATTCTCAGCCAGTTAAGAATAAAAGGCAAAAACGAAGTATAATTATAGCACACACCACAGAATAGATTATATTACTTTTTTTTTTTCTTTTGGTTTTTCAAGGTAAGGTCTCACTCTAACCCAGGCTGACATGGAACTCACTCTGTAGTCTTAGGCTGGCCTTGAACTCAAAGGTGCATGCCACCATGCCTGACTTTCATTTTTCTTTCTTTTTCTCTTCTTCTTCTCCTTCTCTTCTTCTTCCTGCCCCCCTGCCCTCCTCCTCCTCCTCCTCTTCCTTCTTCTCTCTCTCTCTCTCTCTTTCTGTGCATGTGTGTATGCTTGCCTCTGCAAACAAAAGCCAGATGTTTGTTCATGCCATCTTGCATCCCGATTCATGTGGGTGTTGTGGAGTTGAACTGAGGCCAGCAGGCTTTGCAAGCAAGCACCTTTAATCACTGAGCCATCTCCTTAGTCCCTTATTTATTTATTTATTTATTTAGGGTTTTTTGAGGTAGGGTTTCACTCTAGACCAGGCTGACCTGGAATTCACTATGTAGTCTCAGGGTAGCTTCGAACTCATGCTGATCCTCCTATCTCTGTCTCCCGAGTGCTGGGATTAAAGGTGTGTGCCACCACACACGGTGTTTATTTTTTATTTTTAAAATATTTATTTGAGAGGGAGAGAGAAAGAGGAAAATAGAGAGATAGGGAGAATGTGTATGTGATGGTGAGGACCCCCAGGGGAGACCACGGGGACATCAGGCAGCAGGAAAGGAATCTTTATTAGCTGGCTAGCGACTACACCCAGGACTCGGGAGCCTGAATGCAGTGCTGTACTTCAGGGCTCCTTTTATTGGAGAAATTCATAAGATTGCACATCTTAGTTTTATAGTTCAGAAGTTCAGTAATCATAATCTTACAAAACCAAGAGCAAATAGCAGTTAATACAGAAGCTAAAGATTGCATTTAGCAATAGCGAGATAAACATTTTGTCTTGTGGTGACCCATTGTGTTAAAGCAAGCCAAGCATAAAGTTCAAGTGCAGGTGAGACCATATCGTAAGGTCCCAGCTAAGCTTATGTTTCTTAGTTTAGGGAGAATGGAGGGCGGCCTTCCAAACATGATCTCATAGGAGTGAAACCTTCCCGATACAGGGAGCATCTGGTTCTGAGGAGAGCAAAGGGTAGGAGGTTGGCCCAACTTTCACCTGTTTTCTTAACTAGTTTAGTGCAAGTTTTTTTTTTTTTTAATGTCCTATTCATTTTTTTTTCCAGTTGACCTGAACTCTGTGGTCTACACAGAGTTACACAATGTAATTTCTAATTGATATTTAGTGTCTTTGTCAGATTTTGAGAGATTTTGCCTGTGAAGGCCAGGCCATTGTCAGACCCCGAAGTAAGGGGTAAGCCAGACCTAGGAACTTTTTTGTTTGTTTTTTCGAGGTAGGGTCTTGCTCTAGCTCAGGCTGTCCTGGAATTCACTATGTAGACTCAGAGTGGCCTTGAACTCAGCAATCCTCCTACCTCTGCCTCCTGAGTGCTAGGATGAAAGGCGTGTACCACCATGCCTGGCTAGGAACTTATTTTTGAAAAACTTCCTAGCTATTGTAGAAGCAGGTTTTGTTCGAGCAGGGAAAACCTCCACCATCCAGAAAATGTGTCTACAAAAACTAGAAGGTATTTATACCTGAAAGTAGTAGCACTGATTTCAGTAAAGTCCAATTCAGCCAGGCGTGGAGGCGCACGTCTTTCATCCCAGCACTCGGAAGGCAGAGGTAGGAGGATCACCATGAGTTTGAGGCCACCCTGAGACTACACAGTGAATTCCAGGCCAGCCTGAGCTAGAGCTAGGCCCTACCTCAAAAAACAAAAAACAAAACAAAACAAAACAAAACAAAAAGTCCAATTTCCAATGTTTTCCGGGTGTAGCACCTTTACCTGGGCACAGGGCAGACGCCTGGACATGGTCCAGTTGGGGGATGTAATACTTGGGTCTGAGGAGTTCAGTCATTCTTGTGACTCCCAGATGTGTATTGTGGTGAGGCTGGGTCACTAGCTGTCTTCACAGGGCTGCCGGGAGAAGGGGTCTCCCATCTGCTAACAGCAGCCATCGGCCGTCTTCTCGGTTAGCACACTCCTATTGTGCCCAGGCTTCTTCCTCTGACCTACAGGTGGGCTTGCGAGGCAGGCTGTGTTCTGGTATCATTGGTAAGGACCTGGGGGGGGGGGTGGTATTGGTTTTAGGGCCTCCTCCCAGGTGGCTAAATCTGCTGCCCTGTTTCCATATGTCTTGAGGAGTCTCCCTTCTGATTTTTTTTTTTTTTTTTTTTTTTTTGCAGTGAACAATGGTCACACTTTTTGGTAGTCAGATGGCCTCCAACAGGGCCAAAATCTCCTCTTTGTTTTTTATTTCTTGTCCCACTGGAGGTGAGGAGTCCACATTTTCTGTATAATGCTCCATGCACATGGGCAGTGGCAAAAGTATCTCTACTGTGTGCATATATTGTAATAGCTTTGTCTTTTTTCCCACCTGAGAGCCTGAGTCAGGACTATAAATTCAGCCTTCTGGGCAGATGTCCCCCGGCTTAATGACTGAGCCCAAACAGTCCCACCTCTGGTGACAACTGCTGTCCCTGCATACCTGAGGCCGTCCTGAACGAAGCTGCTCCCATCTGTGAACAACACTTTGTCAGCTTTGGTCAGTGGAACGTCTGTCAAGTCTGGTCTCGTAGACTGGATTGAATCAGTCACCTCGGTACAGTCATGTACAGGTTGTCCTGGATCGTCATCCGGCAGCAGGCTGGCTGGGTTGAGGACTGAAGTTCTGTAAAACCTTACGCAGGGCTGGTCCAAAGCAGGGCCTGGTAATGAGTCACTCAGGCATTTGTCATCCAGCACTGAGGTGTCTCTCAGAAGGGTTTCAACTGACTGGGGAGTAGAGAGGAGACCCTGTCCCAGGCTAATTTATCAGCCGCTCTCACCAATATTGCTGTTATGGCTGTAGCTCTCAGGCAGGACGGCCAGCCTGCTGAGACAGGGGCCAGCCTTTTAGATAAATAAGCTATCAGCCATTTCCAAGGTCCCAGAGTTTGAGTCAGGACCCCTTTTGTTATCTGTCTGATTTCATCTACATCCAGATGAAAGGGCTTGGTGACATCTGGGAGGTCTGGGAGGGCCAGCACAGGTACAGACACAAGGGCCTCCTTCAGGGCCTCTTGTTAAAGGCCTCTTGTTCAGTCTCAGTCTACTGGAGAGATTCTGTCCCTCTGAGACAGGCATATAGGGGCTTGGCTATTTCTGCAAATCCCAAGATCCGTAAGTGGCAGTAACCCATAACCCATTGTGCTCAGAAACTCACTTACGTTCTTGGTCTTTGGGGCGGGAATCTGTGGGACAGGCTGAGATGTGGCTGAGACAGAGCACATTTCCCCCCTTCCAGATTGTACCTCAGGGACGGGCGGGGGGACAGGGGGGAGTGTGAACAAAGTCGAGCTTTCTTAGCAGACATTTGATACCCCAGGGCTTACAACACTTCTGGAAGTCCCTCAGTGGTTTTCTTGCATTCCCCTTCTGTCTGAGAGGTGACCAGCAGGCAGACTTTCAAGAGGTCTGCATTCAGGGCCTCATTAAACAGAGCAGGTGAGTTTTAAAACTCTTAGGGTAGTCCAGTCCAAATCAGCTTTTGCCTATATACCCTCCCTCAGGATTAGTTCATTCACATGTAAAAAGGGGCTGACTTATGGGTGCCAGAAGCAAGGAAAAGAAAGCATCCTTCAAGTCTAGAACTGTTTTTCCTCTAAGTGAAGGATCAAGTAGTCAGTTTTCTTTTCCCGGTTTGGGCATTCATTTTTTTTTTTTTTTTTTAATGCCCTTTTTGCTTGCAATGGGCACATTGATCTTTCTCTAACTTTGTTCTTCCTGAGAAGAGTCTTAGAGTTTTGTCCCTGGGCTTTCTATTATCTGTTTTCCTTAGACTTGTTCCTACCACCTTAGCCAGTTTCTTGTTTTGCTTTTCTTCTACAGTAACCCTATTGTTACGTACTTTTTGAGCAATTTCTGATAACTGAGACCTGTTCATGCCTTCAAATACTAATTTTTGTAATTTCCTTCTAATCTGGGGACAACTGCATGTCAAAGGCAATATTTATAGTTTGCTGGTTTTCTGGGGTGTCCTGGTCTATGGGAGTAAAGACCCAATAAGCCTCCCTAAGATGCTCCGGAACCCAGTGCGTGATTCTCGAGCCTCTTGAGCCACCTCGCTTACCTTAGGCAAATTTGTAGGCTTTCTAGCAGCTGATTTTATTCCTCCTAGAAGAGTGTGGCGAACGTTGTGCAGACACTCCTTACCTCTATCAGAACTGGGGTCCCAGTTAGGTCACACAGAGGGAAACTTTCGTGCTATTCGAGTTTCGTTGTCCGGGAGTGAGGTTGCCCCTGGTCCAAGAGTGATCGCTCTACTTTCAATTTTAATTTGGTCTCGTTCTTCCGCCGTGAAAGAGAGTGCCAGGAGTTGTCTGACAGTTGTGCCAGGTGGGCTGGTGGGTACAAAAGACAGTCTCGAGGAGAATGATGAGTGTTTGTGATTTCTCAGAGAAAGGCGGGGTTTGGGTTTTCCAATTGTTTAAAGTGGAAATGTCCCTGCCCCGCACTGGTGGGCTTCTCCGAGTGCAAGGAGAGGGGCAGCCCTGCCTCTCTGGGTGACCGTGTCGGGTAAACAGACCCATCTCCAGTGTGAGACGGGCAGCGGGGGCGCCTGCGCCTCTCTCCACTCTGCACCGGGGAGGGAGGCTGAGCCCGAGCGGAAAAGACCAGATCCCGAGCGACGTGCCCAGGCCTGGGCAGAGGTCTGCCCGGTGCTCACGGCGGGGGAAGTTTGCTCTCCTGGGTGGAGCCCAGACAACCGGGTTTGCTTTAGGCTTCTACCCGGCTGCTGCCTGGGCTGAAAGGACATGAAATCCTAGGGAGATAGCACAGCTTTTAAGTCATGGGGGCGTGGGGACCAAGAACAGCCAGCCATCAATGTAGGGGAACTGATCCGGGTGCCCGGAGTCGCTGGTGACCACACGCCAAATGGCATGGACCATTTGGGCATCTAAAATTCCCTCATGTGGCCACCCACCTCCGAAAGCCTGCCAGTCTACCTCACAGAGTCCCGAGTTTTCCTGGAGAAAAGAAATACCATAGTCAGATCCACCTACAGAATCATCTTTGAAGTGCATGCACCTCAAAGACGTTTTGGGACAGCTTGGCAAATTTCCCATGATCCTATAGGCTAGGTGGAAAAGCGCAAAAAGAAGTCAAACAATAAGTCTCAGAACACGGCACACTCACGCAGTGCAGATACACAGCGCAGTCACACCGTGCAGATACATTCATGCAGTGCAGATACACAGCGCAGTCACACCGTGCAGATACATTCACGCAGTGCAGATACACAGCGCAGTCACACCGTGCAGATACATTCACGCAGTGCAGATACACAGCGCAGTCACACCGTGCAGATACATTCACGCAGTGCAGATACACAGCGCAGTCACACCGTGCAGATACATTCACGCAGTGCAGATACACAGCGCAGTCACGCCGTGCAGATACATTCACGCAGTGCAGATACACAGCGCAGTCACGCCGTGCAGATACATTCACGCAGTGCAGATACACAGCGCAGTCACGCCGTGCAGATACAGTCACGCAGTGCAGATACACAGCGCAGTCACGCCGTGCAGATACATTCACGCAGTGCAGATACACAGCGCAGTCACGCCGTGCAGATACATTCACGCAGTGCAGATACACAGCGCAGTCACGCCGTGCAGATACATTCACGCAGTGCAGATACACAGCGCAGTCACGCCGTGCAGATACATTCACGCAGTGCAGATACACAGCGCAGTCACGCCGTGCAGATACACTCACGCAGTGCAGATACACAGCGCAGTCACGCCGTGCAGATACACTCACGCAGTGCAGATACACAGCGCAGTCACGCCGTGCAGATACACTCACGCAGTGCAGATACACAGCGCAGTCACGCCGTGCAGATACACTCACGCAGTGCAGATACACAGCGCAGTCACGCCGTGCAGATACAGTCACGCAGTGCAGATACACAGCGCAGTCACGCCGTGCAGATACAGTCACGCAGTGCAGATACACAGCGCAGTCACGCCGTGCAGATACAGTCACGCAGTGCAGATACACAGCGCAGTCACGCCGTGCAGATACATTCACGCAGTGCAGATACACAGCGCAGTCACGCCGTGCAGATACATTCACGCAGTGCAGATACACAGCGCAGTCACGCCGTGCAGATACATTCACGCAGTGCAGATACACAGCGCAGTCACGCCGTGCAGATACACTCACGCAGTGCAGATACACAGCGCAGTCACGCCGTGCAGATACAGTCACGCAGTGCAGATACACAGTGCAGTCACGCCGTGCAGATACAGTCACGCAGTGCAGATACACAGCGCAGTCACGCCGTGCAGATACACAGCGCAGTCACACCGTGCAGATACATTCACGCAGTGCAGATACACAGCGCAGTCACACCGTGCAGATACATTCACGCAGTGCAGATACACAGTGCAGTCACACCGTGCAGATACACTCACGCAGTGCAGATACACAGCGCAGTCACACCGTGCAGATACAGTCACGCAGTGCAGATACACAGCGCAGTCACCCTGTGCAGATACAGTCACGCAGTGCAGATACACAGTGCAGTCACCCTGTGCAGATACAGTCACATAGTGCAGATACACAGTGCAGTCACGCCGTGCAGATACAGTCACGCAGTGCAGATACACAGTGCAGTCACCCTGTGCAGATACAGTCACGCAGTGCAGATACACAGCGCAGTCACACCGTGCAGATACATTCACGCAGTGCAGATACACAGCGCAGTCACCCTGTGCAGATACAGTCACATAGTGCAGATACACAGTGCAGTCACGCCGTGCAGATACAGTCACTCAGTGCAGATACATAGCGCAGTCACACCGTGCAGATACATTCACGCAGTACAGGTACACAGTGCAGTCACACCGTGCAGATACAGTCACGCCGTGCAGATACAGTCACTCAGTGCAGATACACAGCGCAGTCACGCCGTGCAGATACAGTCACGCAGTACAGGTACACAGTGCAGTCACGCCGTGCAGATACAGTCACGCAGTGCAGATACACAGTGCAGTTACGCCGTGCAGATACAGTCACGCAGTACAGGTACACAGTGCAGTCACGCCGTGCAGATACAGTCACGCAGTACAGGTACACAGTGCAGTCACGCTGTGCAGATACAGTCATGCAGTGTAGATACACAGTGCAGTCACACTGTGCAGATACAGTCACACAGTACAGATACATAACAGAGTCACACCGTGCACATACAGTCATGCAGTGTAGATACACAGCGCAGTCACACTGTGCAGATACAGTCACACAGTACAGATACATAACAGAGTCACACCGTGCACGTACAGTCATGCAGTGTAGATACACAGCGCAGTCACACCATGCAGATACAGTCACACAGTACAGATACATAGCGGAGTCACACCGTGCAGATACAGTTACTCAGTGTAGGTACACAGTGCAGTCACACTGTGCAGATACACTCACGCAGTGCAGATACACAGCGCAGTCACACCATGCAGATACACTCACACAGTGCAGATACACAGCGCAGTCACACCGTGCAGATACTGTCACGTAGTGCAGATACACAGCGCAGTCACGCCGTGCAGATATAGCCACGCAGTGCAGATACACAGCACAGTCACACCATGCAGATACAGTCGTGCAGTACAGATACACAGCTGTCTTACAGCACCGCAGCACACACACTCGCACAGCACAACTACATGGCACAGTCCCACAACGCCATGACACACTCACATAGCACAACTACAGTACCACACATTACAGTCACACAGCCACAGCACCCTTGCATAGCACAGTCACACAGCAGGCACTTGTTCTTAGTCTGAATCAAAACCAGGGAGCCTGGTGACGTCTCACTCAGGTCCCTGGACACTGGGGTTATTGTCCCATCCGACTCCCAAGGTGCCTCACCAGTGAGTTATCTCAAGCCAGACCTACCTCTGGAGGTTTTCCAGAAGAGTCTCTTCTTCTACCTTTGGCAGTGCTGAGAGAGTCTTGGGGGACCCTGAATGTCTCAGGTGGTGTCTCCCCCCAGGATGCTCTAGGGAGCATTGTCCCCAAGTCTGGGGGGGGGTCTTTGACCCCTAGGGATCTTGCTGGGGACTCCAAATGTTATGATGAGGACCCTCCAGGGAAGACCACATGGACACCAAGTTGTAGGAAAGGAATCTCTTTTTAAAAATATTTTTATTTATTTATTTGAGAGAGAGAGAGAGAGAGAGAGAGAGAGAATGTGGGTGTCAGAGCCTCCAACCACTGCAAAGAAACTCCAGATGCTTATACCCCCTTGTGCATCTGGCTTATGGGGTCCTGGGGAGTCAAACCTAGGTCATTTGGCTTTCCAGGCAAGTGCCTTAACTGCTAACCCATCTCTCCAGCCCAGGAAAGGAATCTTTATTAGCTGGCCAGTGACTATATCCAGGACTCCGGGACCTCAATGCAGTACTAGGCTGTACTTCAGGGCTCCTTTTATAGGAGAAATCCATATGATTGCACATCTTAGTTTCACAGTTCAGAAGTTCATAATCTTACAAAACCAAGAGTTAATTTCAGTTGATTTTAGAAAACAAAATAAAACAAAACAAAACAGAAACTTTTCTGAAATCTCCTCTCCCTGAATTTTCCCTCTCATATAACTGCAGTGAATACAAAGTTAAAGACTGCATTTAGCAATAGCAAGAAAAACATATTGTCTTGTGGTGACCCATTGTGTTAAAGCAAGCCAAGCATAAAGTTCAAGTGCGGGTGAGACCATATCCCAAGGTACCAGCTAAGCTGAACTTCCTTGTATAAATTCATAATATTGAGTCACTTATGTCCTTCTCCAGCTTAGGCCCTTGTCACAGGTACGCCAGGGCCTCTAGTCATTGCAAACGAACTCCAGAAGCATGCACCACCTTGTGTATCTGGTTTGACAAGGGTACTAGGGAATCAAACCTTAGGCTTTGCAGGCAAACACCTTAACTGTTGAACCATTTCTCTGGCCTTATTTTATTTATTTCTTTTAATATTATATTTTTATATTTATTTGACAGAGAACGAGGGAAAGTGAATGAGAGAATGTGTGCACCAGGTCCTCCAGCCACTGCAAATGAACTCCAGACGCATTGCCCCCTTGTGCATCTGGCTAACATGGGTTCTAGGGAATCGAACCTGGGTCCTTTGGCTTTGCAAGCAAACGCCTTAACCACTAAGCAATCCTTCCCACTCCCTATTTTATTTTTTTGAGACAGGGTCTCATTCTAGCCCAGGGATCCTGGCACTCACTCTGTAGCTCAAGCTGGCCTGGAACACATGAAGATCCTCCTGCCTCAGCCTCCCAAGTGCTGGGATTAAAGACATGTACCACAACACCCTGCTTTCTTTTTTAAAATGTGCATGTATGTCAGTGTGTGTGTGTGTGTGTAATGGGGTGCTAAGGGTCCAGGAAAGTCCTTGCACCCCAAACCCTGGGTTCATTTCTAATTTTAGTCAAAAATTGAATAAAAAAGAAAACTGAGAAGGATAATTATTAAATTATTATACTTATTGAGGGAAGTAGAGCCAAGGAAAGGCATCTACATGGCTAGACATGGAGGGCCTGGGGGAAAAAGCCTGGAAAGAAAAGAGTAAAGAAAGTTCAAGGAGCTCCTGCCATGTGGGGAGCTGGAGGGGATAAAGAACCCATGTGGACAGTAACGGCTAGGGGGCCCTCCCAGCTGGGCCTAGGCCAAACCCTCCTGCTGGGCCTGTGCCCCAGCCTGGGCTGGTTTAGCCCAGGCCCAGCCAAGGGAGAATCTCCCCCACAGCTGGAAGTTCCCAAGTGATCAGAGAGAGTGGGCGACTGCCCTCCCCTTGCAAAGTATTTATAACCTTAGGGTGGTGGGCTGTCTTCCGACCCAGGTGAACCAGAGGGCCAACTGGTTGGTTATGGCTAGCGTCTGTCTCAGGAAGAGATTAGCTCTGGCACCAAGTTCTGGGGGCTGAACTTGACCATCCACAATGTTTAAATCCTATGAAATACCTCCCTCCCAGGAGGGGTCCTGATAGGTCTGGGGCACTAAGCAAGAGATAAGAAGTCAGATCATCTTGGCTTTCTAGCAAGTGCAAACTTTCCTGAGTTTTTCACCTTTAGCAGTCCAGTCACCCTAATTCTACCCCCCTCTCATGTATAGATCAGAGGACACCTATGGGTATCATCTTTAGGGACACTAGCCACCTTTTATTGAGACAAGGTCTCTCATTGTCCTAGAGCTCACCAATTAAGCTAGACTGGCTGGCCAGTTAGGCCCAGGGATCCTCCTGTGTCTGCCTCTCCGTGCTGGGATTATAGATGTATGCTACCATGCCTACATTTAAAAATTTTATTTACTTATTTGCATGTGTGTGTGCGTGTAAGTCAGGTTTTCCTGCCACTGCAAGCACCAGACACATGTGCCACGTTTTGCATCTGGCTTTATTTTAAGTGTGTCGAAACGTGCACAATGGACCAAAGGAGTTAATGACCATAAGGATGAGGAAGGCTGTCCTTGACATTTATGTTCCTGGAACAAAGGGTTTGGAACACAGCGGTCAAACTCTTGAGTCGTGGCATCTGTGCTGCCCTGTTTCCGCTTTCTCTAAGATAACATTTGTTCTCAGTTTACTGTTTGTCCTTGTGTTGCATGACTAGTTTCCTTGGAGCTTGAGTCTGTAAAAACAACTTTGTTTTTCAAGATGTATCCCTTCATCTTGGATGTAAAACATGATAGGCTCTTTGCAATAAAGTGTCAGATACATAAAACTTCTGGTCCCTGTGTCTTCATTTCAGGTCTCTACTCCAGGATTCCGGGAATCGAAAATTCACAAAGTGGGTGATGGGGAATTGAACCTGGGCTGGCAGTGTTATAAGCAAGTGTCTTGAATTGCTAAGTCATCTCTCTGGCCCCATGCTTGGCATTTATACATGGGTTTTGTGGATCTGAACTCAGGTCCTCCTTTCTGCCATCTCCTCAGCTCCTACATTGCTTTCATTCTAACATACAGAGCCAATTTTAGTACTTCAGTTGTCATAAAACGTCCCTCTTTTGGATTAGAAAAATGGCTCTGGATAAATTACCAACTGGTCAAAATGGAGTACCCAAGTTTACTCCCCAGATCCCCATCAGAAGAAGCTAGAAGCTGTGGGCTTCTGTAACCCAACACAGTGAGGCTGACACTGATGGAGGGATGGAAGGTGGAAACCGGAGAATTTCCTGGGAGCTCTTAGTGAACCCTCCAAAGAATGTCAGAGTAAGAATTCAGAGTGAGAAATCCTGCCTCAAATGAGGTGAACAGGGGATTGGAGAGATGGCCCAGCGGTTAAGGTGCTGACGTGCAATGCCTAACCACCTGGGTTCAATTCCCTGGTGCCCATGTAAAGCTAGATGCATGAAGTGGTGCATGTATTTGGAGTTTGTTTGCAGTGGTTAGAGGTCCTAACCCATCTATTCTCTCTCTCCTTGCAAATAAATAATCTGTATATATATATTTTGGTTTTTCAAAACTGACCTGGAATTTATTCTGTAGTTTCAGGTTGGCCTTGAACTCATTGAGATCCTCCTGTCTTGGCCTCCCAAGAGCTGGAGAGGGAGGACCGACCCCAAAGTTGTTCTCTGACTTCCATATGCGCACTCTGGCATATGCGTCTATACATGTGTATGTGTGCACACACGCACGTGCACACACACACACACACACACACAAATAATAAAATAAAATAAATTCCTGTTTCCATGAAAAGTAATCAAGACCTCGAAGTTCTTCCATGTTCAGACCCTGACAGACTTTCCTCCGGGTCTTACAACATTTGTCCCATGCCCCTGTAGGTTTCAGCCAAAAGAATCACAAGTCTTATGCTCACAGAAGAACCACCAGCCAGGTCCTGCACCTACTGATGCTAACCTCTGCTCATCCTCCCTGAGGCCTTCCCCGAGCCACTTCCATCTCCAGTTGTCATGTAACTTGGAAGGACTTCTTCCCTCTGTGTTTTCGCCATTGTGTTCTTGATCCCAGCTTTCGGCATTCAGCTTTTTATCTTGTCTCAGGGCAAAGTCCACATACACTGAGAACAAGACCTCTTGTTCATCTCATCTTCTAGCATGCTTCTTACTTTGGCTCAGTGAAAGCTCATTCTAAAAGAATCAGAAATTCGACTGGCACACCTTTAATCCCAGCACTCAGGAGGCAGAGGTAGGAAGATCACTGTGAGTTCGAGACCAGCCTGAGACTACATAGTGAATTTCAGGGCAGCCTGGGCTAGAGTGAGAACCTACCTCGAAAAACAGAGACAAACAAAAGAGCAACCAACCAAACAAAAAAGAATCAGAAAGTCAAGTACTAATCTAATCTGAAGCAATACGAGACAGCTACATTTAACATTATTGGGGCTTGATTATTAAAATTTTAAGTTATCTGGGTAGTTTGTTCTTTTTCTGCCCTTTAGATATGCTTCAACAACTTTGTCCTTCTAAACCAGGATGAAAGAAACCAATAATGAGATTGTTATAAAATATACTCTTGTTTTATTTTTTTGGTTTTTGTTTTTTTGAGGTTGAGGCCCAGGCTGACCTGGGACTCATTAGGTAGGAATTCACTATGTAGTCTCAGGCTGGCCTCAAACTCACAGCAATCTTTTACCTCTACCTCCCAAGTACTGGGATTGAAGGGGAGTGCTACCACTCTGGCTAAGATTTGCTCTTTTGTAGTTTGTTGTTTATTTATTTGAGAAAGAGAGAGAGAGAGAGAGAGAGATACATAGATAGATAGATAGCCAGGGCCTCCAGCCACTGCAAATGAACTCCAGAAGCATGTGCCACCTTGTGCTACTGGCTTATGTGGGACCTGGAGAATCAGACGGGAGTCCTTAGGCTTCACAGGAAAGTGCTTTAACTGCTAAGACATTTCCACAGCTCCAAGATTTGCCTTTTTTGTTGTTGTTGTTGTTTTTCGAGGTAGGGTCTCACTCTAGCTCAGGCTGACCTGGAGTTCACTACGTAGTCTCAGGGTGGCCTCAAACTCACAGTGATCCTCCTACCTCTGCCTCCTGAGTGCTGGGATTAAAGGCATGTGCCACCATGCCCGGCCAAGATTTGCTTTTTAATAATTAAAACATAAGTATTTAGTTAAAAAGTTGAACTTGGGGGTTATATGTAATGTATTCATGCTGTTCTTACCTCTCAGTGCCACAGTGATCAAATCAAGTTGCATGTTGCCAGATGTGCCTGTTACTTGTTAAGTCACTGAGATGTTAACACCAAACTCTTTCTCACTGCCATACTGCAGTGACATACTGAGTGAAGGTAAAATGTTGTGATATCAAGGCTTAAGAAGAATATAAAATCCACACTATACTCAGATAGCTTCTATTTGTCCTTAGGATTTACTTTTTATTTATTTGTTATTTGTTTATTTGACAGAAAAAGAAGGAGGGGAAAAAGAGAGAGAGAGAGAGAGAGAGAGAGAGAGAGAGAGAGAATGGCCGCGCCAGGACCTCCAGCCACTGCAAATGAACTCCAGACGCAAGCGCCCCCTTGTGCTTCTGGCTAATGTGAGTCCTGGGGAATTGAACCTGGGTCCTTTGGCTTTGCAGGTGAATTCCTTAACTGCTAAGCCATCCGTCCAGCCCAGGATTTACTTTTTTTTCAGTAAATATTGACTGAATGCTTAGTGTGTGCTCAGTGTCCTACCCTCAGGGAAGCCTTCTTACTTCCCAGACTAGACTAGGCACTTTCTCTATCAGGCAAATTATATTCCGTTAGAGCATTTACTGCAACAGAAGCTTAATCACTATTATTTTTAAAATATTATTTATGGGGATTGGTGGCCGTGGGCCGGAGCTGGAATGAACCGCGTCCCCTCAGGGGCACGGCAGAGCTGAGCCGGAGCCATGGCCAGTACAATGGTAGCAATTTGATTGGCCATAGCTGCTGCAGGATTTGCAGGTCGTTATGTTTTACAAGTCATGAAGCATGTAGAGCCTCAAGTAAAACAAGCTTTTCAAAGTCTACCAAAATCTGCCTTCAGTGGAGGCTATTACAGAGGTGGGTTTGAACCCAAAATGACAAAACGGGAAGCAGCATTAATACTAGGTGTAAGCCCTACTGCCAATAAAGGAAAAATAAGAGATGCTCATTGATGAATTATGCTCTTAAATCACCCAGACAAAGGTGGATCTCCATATATAGCAGCCAAAATCAATGAAGCTAAAGATTTACTAGAAGGTCAAGCTAAAAAATGAAGTAAATGTATGATGAATTTTAAGTTCATATTAGATTATGTATATGAGCACTGTTTTGTAATAAAATGTCTCAAAGCTACAATTTAAAAAAAAATAATAATAAAATATTATTTATTTATTTGAGAGAGAGAGGCAAATACAGAGAAAGAGAGAGAGACAAGGGGCACACAGGGCCTCCAGCCACTGCAAACAAACTCCAGATGCACGTTGCTCATCTGGCTTACATGGGTCCTGGGGAATTGAACCTGGGTCCTTTGACTTTGCAGATAAGTGCTGTAACCACTAAGCAATCTCTCTAGCTCTATGATTATTAATTTTAAAACATGTTTGAGCCAGGTGTGGTGGTGCATGCCTTTAATCCCAGCACTCAGGAGGCTGAGGTAGAAGGATCGCTGTGAGTTCAAGGTTACCCTGAAACTACATAGTGGATTCCAGGTCAGTCTGGGCTAGAATGAAACCCTATCTCAAAAAAAAAAAAAAAAAAAAAAAAAAAAAAAAAGAAAGAAAGAAAGAAAGAAAGAAAGAAAGAAAAGAAAAGAGCATGTTTATCCCATAGATTGAAGAGCCATCCTAGCATGTATATTGTATATTATCACTATATCCTCAGTGTATAGGAGAGTTGTTTTTTTTTTTTCTGAGGTAGGGCCTCTCTGGCCCAGGCTGACCTGGAATTCACTATGTAGTTTCAGGCTGGCCTTGAATTTATGGTGATTCACCTACCTCTGCTGGGATTAAAGGCATGCACCACCACGCCCAGCCTTTTATTTGAGATAGGGTCATACTCTAGCCCTGGAATTTACCCTGCAGTCCCAGGCTGCCCTTGAACTCACAGCAATCCTTTTACCTCTGCCTTCCAAGTGCTGGTACTAAAAGTGTGTGCCACCATGCCCAGCTAGGATAGTTCTTAATACACTATAGGTGTTCAATGAATGACTATTAAAGGGTTGAGTGGGATTAGAATCCATCAGAGGAAAAACAAACTTTTCCTTTGTAGCAGAGGTTCGTGAAATGTTGACAAGGCAGTGACTAAACGTTTGAAGTCTATCTGATCCTTAGACTCCATGTGCCCATACTTAGACATCAGCTAATTTAGAGCACTCTGCACATTCTTAGGTTGTGAAAGCAAAGGCATGCTCAGAGTTGGGTGTGGTTAATTTGATTTCCTAATCCCAACAGATAAACCAGAGGTCAGTTTAAAGCAATGTTTCTCAACCCCGGGACTAATAGCATTTTGGGGTTATTTTTATTTTTTGGTTTTTCCAGGTAGGGTCTCATTCTAGCCCAGAATGACCTGGTTTGTATCTGGCTAGATAACTTTGTGTAAGACTGTCCTGTGTAGGGTGACAGGGAAGTTATATTTAACAGTATTCTTTGCCTCTACTCACTAGATGTTTCTAGCAAACATCAGTCCTGACAATCTCAAATAACTTCAGATACTGCCAAATATTACCTGGAGGCAGAATTGCTCCTAGATGAAAATTGTTAATTTGTTGGAGAATGATTTCCGGGGATAGGATGTGTAGAGACAAAAGTTGGGCCGGGCGTGGTGGCGCACGCCTTTAATTCCAGCACTTAGGAGGCAGAGGTAAGTGGATCGCCATGAGTTCAAGGCCACCCTTGAGACTATAGAATGAATTCCAGGTCAGCCTGGGCTAGAGTGAAACCCTACCTTGAAAAACCAAAAAATTAAAATAAAAAAAAAGAAGAGTTGGAATGAGAAAATAAAGCATAGGAGTTGGCAAGACTGTTGGACTAGAAAGCACCAGGTTATAAAGTTGGGCAAGGTGAGTAATAAAGCTAAATTCTATCCATAAAGGGTTGTTTGAGGCCATTGGCTACAAGTTCTTTTTCTTTTAATATATTATTTATTTATTCATTTTTGGTTTTTCTAGCCCAGGTTGACCTGGAATTCACTATGTAGTCTCAGGGTGGTTTTGAACTCATGGCGATCCACCTACCTCTGCCTCCCAAGTGCTGGGATTAAAGGCGTGTGCTACAATGCCCAGCTTTATTTATTTATTTGTAAGAGAGATAGAAAGAAGAGAGACGAAGAAAATGGGCACCCTAGGGCCTCCAGCTACTGCAAATGAACTCCAGATTCATGTGCCTCTTTGTGCATATGGCTTTTATGTAGGTACTGGGGAACTGAACCAGGTTCTTTAGGCTTTGTAGTCAAGCACCTTAACTGCTGAGCCATCTCTCCATTTGTTTATTTATTTATTTTGGTTTTGTGAGGTAGGGTTTCACTCTAGCCCAGGCTGATTCTCCTACCTCTGCCTCCTAAATGCTGGGAATAAAGGTGTGTACCACCATGCCCAGCTCTTTATTTATTTATTTTGGTTTTTCGAGGTAGGGTCTCACTCTATCCCAGGCTGACCTGGAATTATTATGTAGTCTCAGAGTGGCCCCGAACTCATGGTGATCCCCCTACCTTGGCCTCACCAGTGCTGGGACTAAAGGCCTGTGCCACCACACCTGGCTTTTATTTTTATTTTTACTTTTTGAGGTAGGTTCTCACTCTAGCCCAGGCTGATCTGGAACTCACTCTGTAGTTCCAGACTGGTCTCAAACTCACATAGATCCTCCTACCTTTGCTTCCTGAGTGCTGGGATTAAAGGCATACACCACTATGACTGGGTGAACCTGGAACTTTCTGCTTTTCGTTTTTTTTTTCGGTTAGACTGATTTACCATCTTCCTGTTGCTGTCCCTCTCAGTGCTACAGGCATGCGCTGTCACACCTAGCTTTATTATTATTATTATTATGATTATTTACTTATCAGAGATAGAGAAAGAGGCAGATAGAGCTAGAGAGAGAGAGAGAAAGAAAGAGAGAATTGGTGTGCCAGGGCCTTTAGCCACTGCAAATGAACTCCAGATGCATGCCCCACCTTGTGTATCTGGCTTATGTGGGGAATTGAACCTGGGTCCTCAGGCTTCACAAGCAAGCACCTTAACCACTAAGCCATCTCTGCAGCCCCACATCTAGCTTTTTATGTGGGCATTAGGGCTCAAACTCAGGTTCTCATGCTTGCTCAGCAAATGCTCTACCTGCTGAGCCATCTCCCCAAGCCCTCTTTTTTTCCTTTCTTCCCTCCCTCCCTTCCTCCTTCTCTCCCCCTCCGTTCTTCCTTACTTTCTTTTCCTTTTTCTCCTTCCTTCTTCTTTCTTTCCTTCTTATTCTATGGTTATTATTATTTTGAACTTTTGGGGTGGGTTCAGTAGATAAAACTCTTCAACTTAGTTAAGTGCCTGAATTCTGATGCATGGACCTCCTTAAGCATAAACCTGAAAATTCTCTTACAATCTACATAATAAAATGCTTGTCAGATACTAACACCATTACTACAATAAGAGGTCTGAAAGGTTAATACCCACCATTGCTTCTATAACTATAATACACAAAACCACTTGTTTTTAAACAACTTAAAAATAGAAAACCAGAACTGGGTGTGGTGGTGCATGCCTTTAATCCAACAGAGGCAGAGGTAGGAGGATCACTGTGAGTTTGAGGCCACCCTGACACTACATAGTGAATTCCAGGTCAGCCTGGGCCAGAGTGAGAACCTAACTCAAAAAAAGAAAAAGAAAAAGAAAGAAAACCAGGGTTGGAGAGATTGCTCAGTGGTTAAAGGCACTTGCTTGCAAAGCCCGATGGCCTGGTGTTCATTTCCTCAGCACCCATGTAAAACCAAATGCACAAAGTAGGTCATGTCTGGAGTTTGCAATGGCAAGAGGCCCTGGTATACCCATTCTCTCTCTCTCTACCTCTCTCTGTCTCTGACTCTAATAAATAAATAAATAAAAATAGCTGCCAGGTGTGGTGGCATATGCATTTAATACCAGTACCCAGGAGACAGAGGTAGGAGGATCACAATGAGTTCGAGGCCAGCCTGGAACTATAGAGTGAGTTCCAGGTCAGCCTGGGCTAGAGTGAGACCCTACCTCAGGGAAAAAAAAGAACAGAAAACCACTCAGACTGTGTTCTAACCCTTGAACTCTCGCAAAGGAGGAGAAAGAACGTTCACCAATGGTAAAGGATAGTCATAGCAAAGCAACACCAAGAGCCAGCTTCATGCTCCAGAGAGAACACTGTGCCTCTTCCTCACCTGGAAATGAGAAAATATTTCAGAATTGGAACAAATTAGTGACAGCTTAGCTGGGCCAGTGTGCCTGTGATTCTGGAGAGGCTGGGGGCTCCATCCTTCTGGCGCATACAGCCTGCTTTGGAATGTCTCCGGCTGTATCATCTCTTGCTCATTTCCAGCTTCAAGCTAAGGACTCCATGTCTATCCAGGCCTTCCTGGGTAGGTGGAAAGGGACTGTTTTCCCCACCAGTCTTGTGGTCTTTGAATGAACGCCCCTCATGCCTATTTCTTGTCTTTGAATTGCCATCATTCACACAACCAGGATATAGCACAAGTGTAAATTGGGCATGGTGGTGCACACCTTTAATCTCAGCACTTGGGAGGCAGAGGTAGAAGGGTAGCCGTGAGTTCGAGTCCACCCTGAGAATACATAGTGAATTCCAGGTCAGCCTGGACTAGAGTGAAATCCTACCTCGAAAAACCAACCAACCAACCAAAAAACAAGTTTAATTCAGTTGGTTAAGTTGTAAAAGATTCAGGAAGTAGAAACTGATATTCCATCTGCCTGAGAAGACTGGAGCCCAGAGCCCACAATAAAGAGGCTATATGAGGGTCCCCATACCAGGGACAGAATCTTCTACACTTGGCACCAACATTAGGTGGACATCAGGGAGAGAGAGAGAATATACGGGTGTGCCAGGACCACTGCAATCAAACTCCAGACATATGCACTACTTTGTGCATCTGTGTAGGGTGTCTGGGTGCAGGCTTTGCAAGCAAGCACCTTTAACTGCTAAGCCATCTCCTTAGCCTATGAATAGAGGGTTCTAGTTAATAATTTTTTTTTTGAGGTGGGGTATAGCTCTAGCCCAGGCTGACCTGGAATTCACTATGTAGTTTCAGGCTGGTCTCAAACTCATGGCAATCCTATCTCTGCCTCCTGAGTGCTGGAATCAAAGGCGTGTGCCACAGTGCCTAGCAATAAAATTTTATAACTTGAAACTTATGTTTGTGGACCTAGAAATAGATATGAAAAGACTGTTATAAATAGGTCTAGTTAAGCAGTTATTCAGTGCTAATTTAGAATTTGTCCTAATTAGTTTGACTTAGAACAAAGTGGTTGAAATGCCAGGCATGCTGGTGTATGCTTATAATTCTAGCACTTGGGAGACCAAGGCAGGAGGATTGTGAATTTGAGGCTAGCCTAGGTTACAGAGTGAGAATCTATCTCCAAAGAAAGAAAAAACTGGGTGTGGTGGTGCACACCTTTAATCCCAGCACTCGAGAGGTAGAGGTAGGAGGATTGCTGTGAGTTTGGGGCTAGAGTAAAACTACCTCAAAAAAAGAAAAAAAAGAAAAAGAAAAAGAAAAAGAAAAGAAAAGAAAGAAAGAAAGAAAGAAAGAAAGAAAAAAGGATGTGGCACATTTACACAATGTGGTAAAGAAAACTGAAGTTATGAAATTTGCAGGAAAATGTGAGGTAACCCAGGCCCAGAAAGACAAATGTTCACTCTCATATGTGAATCCTAGTCACAAATGATTGGACTTCTATGTGAGTAGGAATAAAACTCAGTAGCAGAAGCCACTAAGCTAGAAGCTAGAAAGGAGATATAAAGGAAATAGAAAGGGAAGTTGTCAATAAATAAATAAATGAAAGAAAGAAAGAAAGCCAGAAGGAAAGAAAGAAAGAAAAAAGAATGACTGTGGTGAAGTAGTTAAAATGAGAATAATTTGGCCAGGTGTGGTGGTGCACACCTTTATTTATTTTTAATTTTTATTGACAATTTCCATGATTGTAAACAATATTCCATGGTAATTCCCTCCCACCCCCCACTTTCCCCTTTGAAACTCCACTCTCCATCATATCCCTTCCTCCTCTCAATCAGTCTCTTTTTATTTTGATGTCATGATCTTTTCCTCCTATTATGACGGTCTTGTGCAGGTAGTGCCAGGCGCTGTGAGGTCATGAATATCCAGACCATTTTGTGTCTGGAGGGAGCACGTTGTAACGGACTCCTACCCTTCCTTTGGCTCTTACATTCTTTCTGCCACCTTCTTCTGCAATGGACCCTGAGCCTTGGAAGGTGTGATAGAGATATTGCAGTTCTGAGCACTCCTCTGTCACTTCTTCTCAGCACCTTGGTGCCTTCTGAGTCATCCCAAGGTCACCGCCATCTGAAAAGAGAAGCTTCTCTAACTAAAAGTGAGAGTAGCATTGATATATGGATATGAACATTAAGAGAAGTGCTTACTGGGCATTTTGGTGAGCATAGTATATACATTTAGCCAGACAGCAGCAGACATTACACCCCTAGGGCTCATGGCTACCCCTGTTGTAGGCTTTTAGTATCAGGGATTTATTCCCTCCCATGGAGCAGGCCTCCAGTCAAATTAGAGGGTGGTGGTTGGTTTCCCCCATAACAGAAGTGCCACTATTGCACTGGTGCACACCTTTGATCCTAGCACTTGGGAGGCAGGGGTAGGATGATCACTGTGAGTTCAAGGCCAGCCTGGGACTACTGAGTGAATTCCAGGTCAGCCTGGGTTAGAATGAGAAAGCTCTCTACTAGGAACAGAAAGCTTAAAGTTCTTAGAAAAATATGTGAATTACATCTCATAACTTGTTACTCCTCAAAATATTCTCTCTCTCTCTCTGTCTTTCTCTTTTTATGAGGTAGGGTCTCCCTTTAGCCCAGGCTGACCTGGAATTCACTATCTTGTCTCAGGGTGGCCTTGAACTCACAGTGATCCTCCTACCTCTGCCTCCCAAGTGCTGGAATTAAAGGTGTGTGTCACCACACCCAGCTTAAACAAAAATTTTTAAAGAAATTTTTAGTTGTTTGTTTGAAAGATAGAGTATGGGTGTTCCAGGGCCCCCTGCTGCTACAAATGAACTTTGGATGCATGTGTTACTTTGTGCATCTGGCTTTACATGGGTACTGGGGAATCAAACCGAGCCTTCAGGCTTTGTAAGCCATCTCTCCAACCCTTTTAAAAAGATTTTTTAAAATATTTATTTAGGGCTGGAGAGATGGCTTAATGGTTAAGGTGATTGCCTGCAAAGCCAAAGGACCCAGGGTCAATTCCCCAGGACCCACAAAAACCTGCTACACAAGGGGGTGCATGTGTCTGCAGTTTGTTTGCAGTGGCTGAAGGCCCTGGTGCTCCTAATCTATCTCTCTCTTAAATAAATAAATAAAATAAATTTTTTATTTTATTTTATTTTTTGTTTTATTTTATATATTTATTTGAGAGTGACAGAGAGAAGGAGGCAGAGAGAGAGAGAGAGAGAGAGAGAGAGAGAGAGAGAGAGAGAGAGAGAGAGAATGGGCGCGGCAGGGCCTCCAGCCACTGCAAACGAACTCCAGATGAGTGTGCCCCCTTGTGCATCTGGCTAACGTGGGTCCTGGGGAATCAAGGCTCGAACCGGGGTCCTTAGGCTTCACAGGCAAGCGCTTAACCGCAAAGGCATCTCTCCAGCCCTAAAATAATTTTTTTTCTTAATTTTTATTAACATTTTCCATGATTATAAAAAATATACCATGGTGCTACCCTCCCTCCCCCCACTTTCCCCTTTGAAATTCCATTCTCCATCATATCCCCTCCCCATCTCAATCAGTCTCTCTTTTATTTTGATGTCATGATTTTTTCCTCCTTTTATGATGGTCTTGTTTAGGTAGTGTCAGGCACTATGAGGTCATGGATATCCAGGCCATTTTATGCCTGGAGGGAGCACGTTGTAAGGAGTCCTACCCTTCCTTTGGCTCTTACGTTCTTTCCGCCACCTCTTCCGCATTAGACCCTGAGCCTTGGAAGGTGTGATCGAGATGTTACTCAGTACTCCAGTCACTTCTTTCCAGCACTATGATACCTTCTGAGTCATTCCAAAGTCAATGCTATCTGAAAAGAGATTTTCTACCCAAAGTGAGAGTAGCGTTAATATAAGGGTATAAATATTAAGAAAAGTGCTTACTGGGCAGTTTGATAAGCATAGTATATACATTTTTCCAGACACCAGCAGATGTTACACCCCTAGGGCTCATGACTACCCCTGTTTTAAGTTTTCAGTATCAGGGATGTATTCCCCCCCATGGAGCGGGCCTCTAGTCCAATTGGAGGGCAGTTGGTTTCCACCATGACAGACGTGCCACTATTGCACCCGTTGGCTCATTTGGCCTGGCTGGCCAATTATAAGGCTCGCAGTGTCCACTGTTGAGTATCTTCCCTGGTGATATCTCTCTCCCATTGAACTGAATGTAAAATGGCTTCTTCCAGCTTTCTCTCAGCTGGTCTACATGGAGGAGGTTATCAGCTCAGTTTCAGCAGAATTTCTCAGTGGCCTTGCCACCCAAGTATGTGGAGTCTTCAGCAATATAAAATAAAAATTTTAAAAAGTGTTTATTTAAGCCAGTTATGGTGACACATGCCTTTAATCCCAGCACTTGAGTGGCAGAGGGAGGAGGATCGCCTTGAGTTCAAGGCCACCTTGAGACTACATAGTGAATTCCAGGTTAACCTAAACTAGAGTGAGACCCTACCTAGAAAAAACAACAACAAAAAATTATTTATTTGAGATAAAAAGAGAGAGAAGAGAAAGAGAGAGAGACAGAGAGAGAGAGAAACAGTATGTGCATGCCAGGGTCTCCTGCTACTACAAATGAATTCTAGACACAGGCACCACTTACATGAATATATGTAATATACATATTGGTTATTTGAGGTAGGGTCTCACTCTAGCCCAGGCTGACCTGGAATTCACTATGGAGTCTCAGGGTGGCCTCGAACTCATAGCGATCCTCCTACCTCTGCCTCCCAAGTGCTGGGATTAAAGGTGTGGTATGTCACCACACCCAGTTTATGTGAATATATTTTAAAGAAATATTTATTCATTTATTTATGAGAGAGAGAGAGAGAATGGGTGTGCCAGGGCCTGTGCCACCGTGTGCATCTGGCTTATGTGGGTTCTGGGGAGTCAATTCTGGGTCCTTAGGCTTCATAGGCAAGCACCTTAACCACTAAGCCATCTCTCCAGCACACTTATGTACCTTCTGGGCCATCAGGCTATTTCCCAGCTGCTAGGATGGCAGAAAATATAGTAGATAATGCTCTCATCTACTTTTGTTTGTTTGTTTTTCAAGGTAGGGTCTAACTCTAGCCCAGGCTGGCCTGGAACTCACTCTGTAGTCCCAAACTGGTCTCAAACTCACAGTGATCTTCCTACCTCAGCTGGGATTAAAGGCATGAGCTATCATACCTGGCAGATTCTCCAATACCTTGTCTACTCCTAGATTGTTCTCCTTCTCCTCCTACTCTTTCACCTTGTATTTTTAATTTTTATTTATTTATTTATTTATGAGAGAGAGAGAGAGAGAGAGAGAGAGAGAGAGTGTATGGGCACACCAGGGCCTCTAGCCACTGCAAACAAACTCCAGACACATGTGCTACCATATGTATCTGTGCATCTGGCTTACATGGGTTCTGGGGAATCAAATCTGGGTCCTTAGGCTTTGCAGGCAAGTGCCTTAACTGCTAAGCCATCTCTCCAGCCTCTCTCTCTCCTCTCTCTCTCCCTCCATACACACACACACACACACACACACACACACACACACATATATATGCTTATTTTATTTTATTTTTTATTAGTTGTTTATATAGCATGCATACAGCCATGATGTTAGCATCATTAGCCTTCTCCCTCTCATTCCCCATGAGGATTATGGGTGTTGCATTGTGGGGATGGCCATCAGTTATGAGGGAGACAACGCTCTTTTTTTGTTGTTGTTTTTTATTCGAGGTAGGGTTTCACTGTAGTGCAGGCTGACCTGGAATTCACTCTGCATTCTCAGGGTGGTCTTGAACTCACGGAGATCCTCTTACCTGTGCCTCCTGAGTGCTGTGAATAAAAGCATGCACCACCACACCCAGCAAGCCCTCTTTTCTTTTAATGTATTTTATTTATTTGAGAGAGAGAGAGAGGGAGAATGTGCATGCCAGGACCTTCAGCACTGCAAACGAACTCCAGATGCATGCTCCACCTTGTGCATCTGGCTTATGTGGTTCCTGGGGAATTGAACCTTGGTCCCCTGGTTTTGCAGGCAAGCTCCTTAACTGCTAAGCCATCCCTCAAACGCCCTCTCATTTTTTTAATCAAACATTCATCTAGGGGTTGGAGAGATGGCTTAGTGCTTAAGGTATTTGTCTGATAAACCAAAGGACCCAGATTCAATTCCCCATAACCCACATAAGCCAGATGCACAAGGTGGCACATGCATTTGGGTTTTGTTTACAGTGGCTGAATTCTCTGGTGTGCCCATTCAGTCCTTCCTCTCTCTCTGCCTCTTTCTATCTCTCTCTCAAATAAATAAAATAAAAACTAAAAAGATTAAAAAATTCATCTATTCCGCACATATTTCAGTATCTCCTTTGTTCCAGGCATCACTACAATCTTTGGGGTGCCTCAGTGCACAAAAGTGACATTGTGGGCTGGACAAATGGCTCAGCAGTTAAGGTGCTTGCCAGCAAAGCCTAATGACCTGAGTTTGATTCCCCAGTACCCATATAAAGCCAGGTGCACAAAGTGGCCCATGCATTTGGAGTTCATTTGCAGCAGCTAGAGGCCCTAGATATATTCTCTCTCTCTCTTTGCTTCCAAACAAATAAATAAATTAGTTAAAAAGAAAAAAAAGTGACATTGTAATCATGGTATACATACTACACTGCTAGTCTTTTCCCTTCAAAAGACTTTCAAAAGTCTTTTCTTTTCAAAAGTTCATTTACTGCATGACTGTTTTGAAGTCCCTATGCAGTACACTTATATTATGGGTTTCTGCTATTGCAAATGCAATGACAGGGAGACATTTTGATGTCCTTAGAGGTTAGTGGGAGAAATGGTGCTCCTAGGCCGTGTGGGTCTGATAGCCTTGCCTATAGCGGAAGTTGCCAGGCTGAAGGGCTGGCTTTTCAAGACTGGCCCCCAGATTTCCTAACTGAGGGATCTGGGAGGAGGCTCAGAAGAGAGATAGAGGCCCGAATGAAAAGGCAGATCTTTGGAAGATTCTCCAGTGAAGGGACAGTGCGCAGAGCAATACCCTGCTTGTATTCTGTCTACTTTAGCACAGCTGCAAGCCGTGTACACACCGTGCCTGGATTCCTGGCGGAGCCCACCGTGGCAGCATGGCAGCGTGGCATGTGGGTGCAGGGGAACCTGAGTCAGCCAGCGTGGGTTGGGCAGGAACCACATGCTACATCCTGTGAACAAGGCTTACGCGCTTTTGATTGCCGGCATCATTTATTTCCTTAGGGCAAATTTCCAGAAGTGAAATTTCTGGTTCTCATATTGGCTGCCAAGCCATCCACTTCTGGAGATTCGCAATACTTCCACGCCCTCATCCACAGTGATTAAGGACCTTTCTACACCCATTATAATAATGGCTCTTTCCCATCTCTGATTGATATATGATAGGGAGAAAATGACAAATACTCATTAACTTGAATTTCTTTATTGCTGTCAGGTATTTTTTCATTCTTATAGGTAGTTTTAAAAAATACTTTAAAAACATTTTATTTTTGTTTATTTATGAGAGGCAGAATGGGCATACCAGGGCCTCTAGCCACTGCAAACAAAATCCAGATGCATGTGCCACTGTGTGCATTGGCTTAAGTGGGATCTTCGGAATCAAACCTGGGTCCTTAGGCATCAAAGGCCTTAACCACGAAGCCACCTCTCCAGCCCATAGGTTGTGTTTTTCTTTCCTCTAGGAAACACTTGTTCATTTATATTAATATTTTTAATTTTTTAAAAATTATTACTATTATAATTATTATTGGTTTTTCGATGTAGGGTTTCACACTAGCTCAGGCTGACCTGGAATTCACTATGAGGTCTCAGGGTGGCCTCGAACTCATGGCGGTTCTCTTACCTCTGCCTCCCAAGTGCTGAAATTAAAGGCATGCACCACCACACCAGGCTTAATTATTTTTTTTTAATTGACAACTTCCATGAATGTAAACAATATCCCATGGTAATTCCCTCCCACCCCCCACTTTTCCCTTTGAAACTCCACTCTCCATCACATCCCCTCCCCCTCTCAATCAGTCTCTCTTTTATTTTGATGTCATCATCTTTTCCTCCTATTATGATGGTCTTATGTAGGTAGTATCAGGCAAAATGAGGTCATGTATATCCAGGCCATTTTGTGTCTGGAGGAGCATGTTATAAGGCATCCTACCTATCCTTCCTTTGGCTCTTACATTCTTTCTGCCACCTCTTCTGCAATGGACCCTGAGCCTTGGAAGGGTGTGATAGAGATATTTCAGTTCTGAGCACTCCTCTGTCACTTCTTCTCAGCACCTTGGTGCCTTCTGAGTCATGCCAAGGTCATTGCCATCTGAAAAGAGAAGATTCTCTAACCAAAAGTGAGAGTAACATTCATATATGAGTATGAACATTAAGAGAAGTGCTTACTGGGCAGCTTGGTGAGCATAGTATATACATTTAACCAGAAAGCAGCAGACATTACACCCGTAGGGCTCATGGCTACCCCTGTTGTAGGTTTTCAGTATCAGGGATGTATTCTCTTCCATGGAGCTGGCCTCCAGTCAAATTAGAGGGCGGTTAGTTTCCCCCATAACAGACGTGCCTCTATTGCACTCTTTGGCTCATTTGGCCTGGCTGGCCAAATTTAAGGCTTGCAGTGTCCACTGTTGATTATCATCATTGGTGATTTCTCTCTATTCCATTGAACTGCATGTAGTATGGCTTTTTCCAACTTTTTGTCAGCTGGTCTACATGGAGGAGGTTTTCAGCTCAGTTCCAGCAGGAATTCTCACTGGCCTTATAGCCCAAGTATGTGTAGTCTTCAGGAATAGGGTCTTACCATCAATTCTTGGTGGGAAACCAAGGGCCTCGGCAATGGCCTGTAATGTTTTGGGGGCATCAGGGAATTGAAGGTATCCCATCCTTGGCAGTGAAAAATTTCTAGCAACAATCTATGGCTCCTGAGTGTTCTATTGTCCAGAAAAGTAGGTTTCTATATGACTTATTTATATCCTCTCAGATTTTGATTAGCCCTCCCTCCACCTTTCCTTTACTCAGTCTCTTCCCCTGACCTTGCTTAGGCCTTTTCACCCCCATTAATCTGTTCTTCTACTTACATATATACAATACCATCCTATTAAGTACCCCCTCCCTTCCTTTCTCTTCCCTTTATAGCTCTTTTCTAGCTTACTGGCCTCTGCTACTGAGTTTTCTTCCTACTCACACAGAAGTCCAATCATCTGTAGCTAGGATCCACATATGAGAGAGAACATGTGATGTTTGGCTTTCTAGGTCTGGGTTACCTCACTTAGTATAATCCTTTCTAGATCCATCCATTTTCCTACAATTTCATAACTTCATTTTTTCTTTACAGCTGAGTAGAACTCCATTGTGTAAATGTGCCACATCTTCCTTATCCACTCATCAGTTGACGGACATCTAGGCTGGTTCCATTTCCCAGCTATTGTGAATTGAGTGGCAATAAACATGGTTGAGCAAGTATCTCTAAGGTAATGAGATGAGTCCTTAGGATATATGCCTAGGAGTGCTATAGCTGGGTCATATGGTAGATCTATTTTTAGCTATCTTAGGAACTTCCACACTGATTTCCACAATTGCTGGACCTGATTGCATTCCCACCAACAGTGTAGGAGGGTACCTCTTTTTCTGCATCCTCACCAGCATTTATGGTCATTTGTTTTCATGATGGTAGCCAATCTGACAGGAGTGAGATGGAATCTCAATGTAGTTTTTTTTTGTCCAAGGTAAGGTCTCACTCTGGTCCAGGCTGAACTGGAATTAACTATGTAGTCTCAGGGTGGCCTCGAACTCATGGTGATCCTCCTACCTCTGCCTCCCGAGTACTGGGATTAAAGGCGTGCGCCACCATGCCTGGCTCAATGTAGTTTTAATCTGCATTTCCCTGATGACTAGGGATGTGGAACATTTTTTTAGATGCTTATATTCCATACGTATTTCTTGTTTTGAGAACTCTCTATTTAGTTCCATAGCCCATTTTTAATTGGCTTGTTTGATTTCTTTTTCCTTTTTCTTTCTTTTCTTTTTTTCTTTTTGGTTTTTCAAGGTAGGGTCTCACTCTAGCCCAGGCTGACCTGGAATTCACTCTGTAGTCTCAGGGTGGCCTCAAACTCATGGCGATCCTTCCACCTCTGCCTCCCGAGTGCTGGGATGAAAGGCGTGCGCCACCACGCCCGGCTAAGAGAAAGGGACAGATACAGGGAATGGGCACACCAGGTGCCCTAGCCCACACGAGCACCCCCTTGTGCATCGGGCTTACATGCATCCTGCTCGCGTGTGTCCCGGGGATTTGAACTGGGGTCCTATGGCTTCAGAGTCAAAGGCTCTAACCGCTAAACCATTTCCCGGTTCTGATTTCTTATTTAATTTTTTTGAGTTCTTTGTATATCCTAGATATTAATCCTCTATCAGATATATAGCTGGCAAAGATTTTTTCCCCTTTTGTAGGTTGCCTATTTGTTTTATTCAGAGTGTCCTTTGCTGTAAAAAAAAAAAAATCGTTGTAATTTCATGAGGTCCCAGCAGTTAATCTGTGGTTTTATTGCCTGAGCAATTGGGGTTATATTCAGAAAGTCTTTGCCACGACCAATATATTGAAGAGCTTCCCCTACTTTTCCTCTAGCAGTTTCAGAGTTTCAGGTCTGATGTTAAGGTCTTTAATCCATTTGGACTTAATTCTTGTGCATAGAGAGAGAGAAGAGTCTATTTTCATCTTTCTACTGATACATATCCAGTTTTCCCAACACCATTTGCTGAAGAGGCTGTTTTTTCTCCAATGAATATTTTTGGCTTTTTTGTCTAAGATCAGGTGGCTATAGCTACCCAGACTTACATCTGCATCCTCTATTCTGTTCCATTGATCTACATATCTGCTTTTGTGCCAGTACCATGCTGTTTTTGTTACTATGGCTCTGTAGTATAGCATAAAATCAGGAATGGTGATACCACCAGCCTTATTTTTGTTGCTCAAAATTGTTTTAGATATTTGTGGTTTTTTATGCTTCCAAATGAATCCTTGGATTGTTTTTTTCTGTTTCTGTGAAGAATGCCATTGGAATTTTGATGGAGATTGCATTAAATGTATAGATTGCTTTGGTAAGATTGCCATTTTCACAATATTGATTCTTCAAATCCAAAAACAAGGGTTGTCTTTCCATTTCCTAATGTCTTCTGCAATACCTCACTTGAGTGTTTTAAAGTTTTCCTTGTAGAGATCCTTCACTTCCTTGGTTAGGTATATTCCAAGGTACCCTGAGATGACAGAGTGAATTCCAGCTCAGCCAGGGCTAGAGTGAGACCCTACCTTGAAAAACAAAAACAAAACAAAACAAAAAACAAAAGTGACTCTATATATTGGGTTTGCCTGCTATGAGAGTGTTCATGTAGGCTGAGTGGAATAAAATACAGGCAGATACTAAAATTTAACTAAACAATGTACACATTCAATGAAAAATAGTACTGAATATTTATGCAAAAGTAGGTATTATGACAATCAGATCCTCTAACAAAGTCACAGTCCCTTAGGATGTGTGTTGCCCCATGCCCTTAACCCTGTTGAGTAGGAGGCTGAGATTTCTGGTCTGTTGAGGGTTCCAATTCAGTTTGTGACCAAGTGAGACCCTTCCCTAATGAATGACAGAAGAGGAAACAAAGGCACTATAAATCCGGAAGCACCAAATGATAAGCCCAAAATATAGCTTATTTAAGAATGGCAAATCTGACTATCCATCAGATTTAACATATAATTTACCTTGACATGGAAGGTGCAATTAGCACTTCCAATTCAAGCCTATATACCAGGCTTATTTTGCAGGTACTGACCTAGTGTAATCCCAGTTACCTTTTTTTGGGTGGTTTTTGTCTCAATTATGCTGCACTCTTGCTTGGGTCCCTCTTTGCTGCGCTGTGGGCTCAGGTAGGCTGGCTGGGTCATTGGATCCCTGCTCTGATCGCCTGTGCTGGGTGCTGTGTAGGTGAGCTCCCTTCCCCAGGTCTCCGGCGCTTGTGCTGGTGGTGGGGGAGGGGAGACTGTGGATGGTGGCTTAAGTTCTCTCGCTGGTCCTTGTAATCGTCTTCCTCTCGAGCTGTTCCTCCGTTCTTCCCTGCTATCCTTCCTTCATGTTTCTTGAGTTTGTGAGGAGTTTCTGTGTGAGTGGTGAATCCCCTCATCTGGCTTTTCCTGTGGCTCAGGCCAAGCCTTGCGGCTGTGGCCGCGCAGACCTGGTTCCGCTGCTGCTGGAGCCGCTCCTGCCTGCTTCTGTAGACTCCAGACCTCTCCCCTACTTCTCTGTTATAGTTGATAAATTTTTATACACCTCACTTTTTAATAGAAGAGTGTATTTTGCTGGGCTTATTTTTGGCTTTTTTCTCCCCTAGGCTGCTTTGGCATGGTTCCTACACTGCCATTTTAACCAGAAGTCATCTTTTAATATTTTAAATTTATTTATAAGCAGCCAGGTGTGGTGACACACACATTTATTTACTTTCGTTTTTTTGAGGTAGGCTCTCACTGTGTAGCCCAAGCAGACCTGGAATTCACTATGTAGTCTCAGGGTGGCCTCAAACTCATGGTGATTCCTTCTACCTCTGCCTCCAGAGTGCTGGGATTAAAGGTGTGCGCCACCATGCCCAGTTGGCACATGCCTTTAATCCCAGCACTGCAGAGGCAAAGGTAGGAGGATCACTGTGAATTCAAGGTCAGCATGGAACTACAGAGTGATTTCTGGGTCAGCCTGGGCTAGAGTGAGACCCTACTTTGAAAAAAACAAACAAACAAACCAAAAAACATATATCCCTTATTTGCAAGGAGAGAGAGAGACAGACAGACAGACAGACTAATGGCATGTGCTACCATGTCCAGCTCTCTATCTTTTTTTATTTTGGCATTAAAAAATTATTTATTTATTTAGGTTTTTCATGGTAGGGGTTTACCTGATCTGGAATTCACTATGTAGTCTCAGGGTGGACTCAAATTCATGGCGATCCTTCTACCTCTGCCTCTGAGTGCTGGGATTAAAGGTAAGTGCCACCACGGCCAGTGTTATTGTTTTATTTTTTATTTGTTTTCTCGAGTTAGGTTTTCACTCCAGTCCAGGCTGACCTGGAATTCACTATGTAGTCTCAGGCCTCAAACTCATGGTGATCCTCCTGATCCTCCTACCTCTGCCTCCCGAGTTCTAGGACCACCATGCCTGGCCTTTTTTTTTTTTTTAACCTGGGTTTATTTTGATATATATATATATTTTTTTTGTTGTGATTGACAACTTCCATACTTATAGACAATAAACCATGAAATTGTTCTCCCTTCTCTCTCCCATGTTTATTAATTATTATTATTAATTTTTTGAGGTAGGGTCTTGCTCTTGCCCAGGCTGACCTGGAATTCACAATGTAGTCTCAGGCTGGCCTCAAACTCATGGTGATCCACCTACCTCTGCCTCTTGAGTGCTAGGATTAAAGGCATGCGCCACCATGCCTGGCTTTATTTTGGCATTTTTTTAATTGACAACTTCCATACTTACAGACAATAAACCATGATAATTTCCCCCTCCCCCATGTTTATTTGTTTTTAAAATATTTATTTATTTTTATTTATTTGACAGAGAAAGAGGGAGACAGAGAGAGAGAGGGAGAGAGAGAATGGGCATGCCAGGGTCTCCAGCTACTGCAAATGAACTCCAGATGCATGCGCCCCCTTGTGCATCTGGCTAATGTGGGTCCTGGGGAATAGAACCTGGGTCCTTTGGCTTTTCAGGCAAAAGCCTTAATGGCTAAGCCATCCCTCCAGCCCTGTTTATTTGTTTTTTTAAATTAGTGTCTTACCCTGGCTCAGGCTGCCATGGAACTCACTCTGCAGCCCAGGCCTGCCTTGAACTCACAGCTTCACAGTGATCCCCCTCCTTCAGCCTCTTAAACCCTCATGTTACAAGTATGAACCACCATACCCCACCTTTTTTTTTATAAATGAAAATTGTCATGGATCTCCAAAACATTGGTTTTGTTGACTTTTGGAGGTTTACTATTTTGGGGGAGGCTACTCTACTTATGTAAAATTTTTTGAAATAACTCTGACATCTTCAAAATGTATTGACATTGGTTGAGTTTCAATATTAGTTACCAGCTAGCATAAAGATTTATTTTGAGGGCTGGGAGATTGCTCAGTGGTTAAAGGAGTTTGCTTGCAAAGCCAGCTGGCTTTGGTTCTATTCCCCAGAACCCACATACAGCTAGATGCACAATGTGGCATATACATCTGGAGTTCATTTGCAGTGGCAAAAGGCCCTGGTGCACCCATTTTCATAATCTCTTTTGTTAGGGTAATGACAGATAACATGACTTTTTTTTTTTTTTTTTTTTTTTTTTGAGGTAGGATCTCACTCTAGCCCAGGATGACCTAGAATTCACTATGTAGTCTCAGGGTGGCCTCTAACTCATGGCAATCCTCCTACCTCTGCCTCCCAAATGCTGAGATTAAAGGCATGCACCACAACATCCAGCCAGATAATAGGACTTTTATTGTACACATAATTTATAAAATTATAAGAGATAATATATAGTATGATATAATGATATGGGGCAGTTTCTCCTGAGTCCCTAGCTTGTGTAATAAACATTGCATATGGGATTGAAATCTAGCAGTAGGAAGCTCAGCATTTTAGCGTCAATGACAGCAAACATTAATTTGCTTTAATGAGCAGGCGTGCAGTTTGAACAAATACTTGGAAACCATCTCTACTTATGTTTGGCATAAGCACTTCCAAGATCTTTTGTTTTCTATATTTTTTAAGTTTTTATTTATTTGTAAGCAGAGAGAAGAGAGACAGATAGAGAATGGGCATGCCAGGGCCTCTAGCCACTGCAGATAACTCCAGATGCATGTGCCCCTTGGGCATCTGACTTATATGGGTCCTGGGGAATTGAAGCTGGGTCCTCTGGCTTTCCAGGCCAATGCCTTAACCATGAAGCCATTTCTCCAGCCCCACTTCCAAGATCTTAAATTGATATAGTTATGTCCAGATCAAAAGTGTAATCCAAGTCAGGCATGATGGCATACACCTTTAATCCCAGTACTTGGGAGACAGAGGTAGGAAGATTACCATGAATTTGAGGCTACCCTGAGACTACATAGTGAATTCCAGGTCAGCCTTGGCTGGAGTGAGACCTTACCTTGGAATGCTCCCCCCCAAAAAAACCAAGTATAATCCAGGGCTGGAGAGATCGTTTAGCAGTTAAGGCACTTGCCTGTGAAGCCTAAGAACCCAGGTTCGATTCCCCAGTACCCACATAAGACAGATGCACAAGGTAGTGCATGAATCTGGAGTTTATTTGCAGTGGCTGGAGGCCCTAGAGTGCCTATTCTCTCTCTCTGTAATAAATAAATAGAAATTTAAAAAAATCAACAGTATAATCCAAAATTTATTTAGTATCATGTTCATAATCGTAAAAAGGAAGTTATTTTACTTTACCTAATGATTAATTTGCAGATTTTTGTTTTCAAATATCTTTCCCAAAGAGCCAAACCTCTACATGTGACTATTTTAGACTTTACTTCAGTATTCTAAACTGATGGTCACCTGTCAAAGTGATTTTTTATCACAGTAAGGTTTGTGCAGATTGCTTTTGGTAAGATTGACATTTTCACAATATTGATTCTTCCAATCCAAGAACATGGGATGTCTATCCATTTTCTAGTGTCTTCTGCAATTTCTGTCTTGAGTGTTTTAAAGTTTTCATTGTAGAGATCCTTCACTTCCTTGGTTAGGTTTATTCCAAGGAACTTTTTTTTTTTGAGGCAATTGTGAATGGGAGTGAGTCCCTGATTTCATCCTCAGCATGTTTGTTGTTAGTATATAGGAAGGCTACTGATTTATGTGTGTCTATTTTGTATCCTGCTAGGTTGCTAAAAGTGTTTTTCAGCTCTAACAGTTTGCTGGTAGAGCCTTTAGGATCCTTTATGTATAGAATCATATCATCTGCAAATAAGGATAACTTGATCTCTTCCATTCCAATTTGTATCCCTTTTATGAGTGTCTCTTGCCTTATTGCTACAGCTAAGACTTCCAGTACTATATTAAATAAAAGTGGGGACTGGACACCCTTATCTTGTTCCTGATTTTAGTGGAAAAGCTTCACGTTCTTTCCCATTTAGTATTATGTTGGCTATAGGTTCGTCATAAATAGCCTTAATTATGTTGAGATATGGTCCTTCTGTTCCCAATTTCTTTAGGTTTTACCATGAAGAGATGTTGCATTTTCTGCATCTAGTACATGGTCTATTTTAGAGAATGTTCCATGTGCTGCTGAAAAGAATATGTATTCTGCAGCATTTAGATAGAATGTTCTGTAGCTATCAAGTCCATTTGTTTTATGACTTCATTTAATCCAGATGCTTCTCTGTTTATTTTTTGCCGGGATAGCCTGTCAGTTGATGAGAGTGAGGTATTGAAGTCACCCACTACAACTGAGTTTGTCATTGTGACCTTAATTCTAATAGTGTTTGATGAAATTGGAAGCCCCCATGTTAAGTGCATATATATTTAGGATTATAATGTCCTCCTGTTGGGAGAGTTCCTTTAAACAATATCAAGTGACCTTCCTTATCTTTTCTAACTAATGTTGGTTTGATGTCCACCCTGTCAGATATTAGGATAGCACCACCTGCTTTTTTTTCCTAAGCCCATTTGCTTGAAATACCACTTTCCATCCTTTCACCCTAAGATAGCGTCTGTATTGTGTGGAAAGGTGAGTTTCTTGGAGGCAACAAATTGAAGGATCCTGCTTTTTAACCCAGTCTGCAAACCTGTGCCTTTTGGTTGGGAATTGAGGCCCTTCATATTAAGAGTTACAGCAGAAGTGACCCTAGGCATTGAATTTGTCTGCTACTCCAGTGTTCTAGTAGGCTGAGTAGAGCAAATTACTGACAAATTCTAGAATTCAACTGAGCAATATACACATCCAATCAAAACCTGCATAGAGCATTTATGCAAGAGTAGGATTAAAACAAATGGGTTTATTTAATAAAGCCAAAGTACCTAAGGGTGTGTGTTGCCCAACACATTTAATCCTGTCAGCTGGAAGGCTGAGATTTCTGGTCTGAAATGGGTTCCAGGTCAGCCTGGGGCTGAGTCAGACCCTGCCCCCAGTAATGAAAGAAGAAAAAGACAAAGACCCTATAAATCAGGAAACATCAAAGGCACCATTAGTCAACACCAAAATACAGGTTATTTGAGAACAGTAAAGCTGACCAAAATTATACCAATCAAATCTAACACACAGCCTGCCATGACACGGAAGATGTGATTAGCACTTCCAGGGCAGGCCTATGTACCTGGCTTTGTGTAAGTAGGCCCTGTCACCTTTTGGGATGGATTCCAATCTCATCTATGCCAAGTGCCCACACTGATCCCTCTCTGTTGCACTGTGGATTCGGTTAGGCTGCTTGGGTCCCTGGATCTGGTGTTCTGACTGGCTGTGTTGGATGTCGTGTGGCCAGAGGGTGGGTAAGATCTCGGGTGGTTCACAGCACTGGCAGTTGGGGGATGGGAGACTGTGCAGTGGCCTGGAGTTGTACTGGAGCTGCTCAGCTGGTGCTGTTTGTGATCTCCTATAGAAGCTGCTCCCTGCTGTCTTCCCCTTCAGGTTTCTTTGCAAGGAGGCGGGCGCAAGTGGGAAATCCTCTCCCTTGGTTTCTGCTCCTGCAGCTCTGTGCCAGCCAGGCAGGTGTGCAGATTGGGGATGCCAGTGCCTCGGTGGGATTCTGGCTGGTTTCTTGCTTGCTAGAAGCTCTGGGTCTCTCCTGATTTTCTGCTGTGGTTGACAATGACTTATACACCTTCACTTTCTGGTAGAAGAGTGTATTTTGCTGCTTTTCTGCTTATTTCCCTCCCTAGGCTGCTTTGGTGTGGCTACTATGCCACCATCTTACCTGGAAGCCTCAAAGTTAAACTCTTTTATTGTGTCAAAGATAACTTTTGGGCTGAAGAGATGGCTTAGAAGTTAAGGTACCTGCCTGCAAAGCCAAAGGACCCAGGTTCAATTCCTCAGAACCCACACAAGCCAGATGCACAAGGTGGGACATGTGTCTGGAGTTTGTTTGCAGAGGCTGGAGGCCCTGGTGCACTCATTTTCTCTCTCTCTTTCTGCCTCTGTCTCACTCAAATAAATAAAAGTAAAATATTAGGGCTGGAGAGATTGCTTAGCGGTTAAGGCACTTGCCTGAGAAGCCTAAGGATCCAGGTTCTATTCTCCAGGTCCCACGTAAGCCAGATACACAAGGTGGCACATGCATCTGGAATTCGTTTGTAGTGACTAGAGGCCCTGGCATGCCCATTCTCTCTCTCTGTCTCTAATAGATAAAAATAAATATTTAAAAAAAGAGCCAGGTGTGGTGGCTCACACCTTTAAAAAATAAAAATAAAGCCAGGCATGGTGGCACATGCCTTTAATCTCAGTACTTGGGATGTAGAGGTAGGAGGATTGCTGAGAGTTACAGGCCACCCTGAGACTAAATAGTGAATTCCAGGTCAGCATGAGACCCTACCTCGAAAAACAAACAACAAAAAAGAGAAAATATTAAAAAATGTTTTTAAGGTCTGGAGAGATGGCTTAGTGGTTAAGGCATTTGCCTGTGAAGCCAAAGGACCCAGGTTCAATTCCCCAGGACCCATGTAAGCCAGATGCACAAGGGGCAGATGCATCTGGAATTTGTTTACAGTAGCTAGAGTCCCTGTATGCCCATTTTCTCTGTCTGTCTCTCTTCTATCTCTCTGCTTGCAAATAAATTAAATTAAAAATATTTTTTAAAAAGATAACTTTTGCTGCATGGTGGTGCATGCCTTCAATCCCTGCACTTGGGAGGCAGTGGTAGGAGGATTGCCATGAGTTCAAGGCCGCCCTGAGACTACATAGTGAATTCAAGGTCAGCTTGAGCTAGAGTGGGCCCCACCTCATTTTTAACCCAGAGATAGTGATACATGCCGTAATGCTAGCAATCTGGTGGCTGAGGCAGGAAAACTGCCATTAATTTGAAGCCAGCCTGGCGACAGAGTGAGACACTGTCTCACGAACTAGAGGAGCTGGCTCAGTGGGCAAAGTGCTTGCCATACAAGCATGAGGACCTGAATTTGAATCCTTAGCACCCATATCAATGCTGGTGGGTGTGATGGTCAATTTGTAATCCCAGTGCTAAGGAGGTGGAGACCAGGTGATCCCTTGGACAAACTAGCTAGCTAAAGCAGGCAATTCAGTGAGCTCTGGGTTCAAGCGAGAGATCCTGTAAATAAAGTGGAGAGCAATCAAGAAAGACACCCAGTGTCAACTTCTGGCCTTCACAGGTCCCACCCACGTGCAAACACATGCACCTCACACAACACACATACAGAGAGAAACCAAAACAAAAAATAGAAAGATAACTCAGGACCTGGGATCTGGCTCAGTGGGTAGAATGTCTAGCATGCACAAAGCTCTGAGTTCAATCTGTTGTACCTCATGAAAAAAAGGAGGGGCTAGAGAGATGGCTCAGGGGTTAAGGCACTTGCCTGACAAGGCTAATGATCTGGGTTCGGTTCCCCAGTACCCATGTAAAGCTAGATGCACAGAGTGGCACATTCATCTGGAATTTGTTTGCAGTGGCTGGAAGCCCTGGGGCACCCATTCTCTCTGTCGTCTATCGCCCTCTGCTTACAAATAAATAAATAAAAGTTAAGCTGGGGGCTGGAACGATGGCTTAGCAATTAAGGCGTTTGCCTGTAAAGCCAAAAGATCCTGGTTCGATTCTCCAGGACCCACATAAGCTAGATGCACAAGGGGGCGCATGCATCTGGAGTTCCTTTGCAGTGGCTGAAGGCCCTGGTGCTCCCATTCTCTCTCTCTCTCTGCCTCTTTCTCTCTCAAATAAATAAGTAAATTATACACACACACACACACACACATATATATATACAGATGTATATATGCATACATATATACATATATAAAATAAAAGTTGAACTGGGTGTGGTGGCGCATTCCTTTAATCCCAGCACTTGGGAGGTAGAGGTAGGAAGATCATCATGAGACTGCATAGTGAATTCCCGGTCAGCCTGAGCTAGACTCTACCTCAAAAGAAAAAAAAAAAAACAATAAATAGAAGTTTAAGAAAAGAACTGGGCATGGTGGTGCAGGCTTGTATTCCTAGTATTTAGAAGGTGGAAAATAGGAGAATTAGGAATTCAAGATAATCCCTCAACTACACAGAGAGAGTTGCAAGGCCAACCTGGGCTACACAAGACCCTATCAATAAATAATAATAATAATAATAATGATAATGATAATGATAATGATAATAAAAGCGGGGTTTGGTGGTGCATGCCTTTAATCCCAGCACTTGAGAAGCAGAAGTAGGAGGATCGCTGAGAGTTTGAGGCCACTCTGAGACTATATAGTGAATTCCAGGTCAGCCTCTGGGTACCTTGTGAAAGCAGATCTCAGCCTATTCTTTTTTTTATTTTTAATTTTTATTTGAGGGAGAGAAAGAGAATGGGCGCGCCAGGGCCCCCGAGCCAGTGCAAATGAACTCCAGACGCATGCGCCACCTTAAGCAGCTGGCTTATATGGGACCTGGAGAATTGAATCTGGGTCCTTAGGCTTTGCAGGCAAGCACCTTAACCGCTAAGCCATCTCTCCAGCCCTCAGCCTGTTGCTATTCATAGTCTTGCTCATACGGAGAACTTTTTTTCCCCCTTTCCCTTTTTCTTTTCTTTTTTCTTTTAGGTAGGGTCTTGTTACAGGTTAGTCTTGAACTCACAGCCATCTACCTACCTACCTCTGCCTCCAGAACGCTAGGTTAAGGGCTTGTGCTCCCAAGCCCTGCTGCACTTGCTGTTTCTAAGTGCAGGAAGTGCTACCAACAATGAGAGTTTAAAGTTTAAAGTAGTAGGCTAATTAGCCTAGAAAGTCTTTTGCGTCATTTCTCATGCTGACCGTGCATGAACTGCCAATGAAGAGGGGAATCCTGCTGGACTGTTTGTGGGCAGGAAAATCTTAGGAAGACTTATCCAGCTGCCACCAGCCCACAGTGACCTCTGCCACCTGTAAAATCCACTAAATCAGTGTGCTTCTCTTGATCTTGACCTCCCTGGTCCGTGCGTACGGGCACTAAGAGGTGGGCAGGTAGATGCTCGTGGTAAGCTCTCCCGAGTCTAGGTTAAGGAGGACACGGTGGAATGTTGGCCTATTTCAGACACACGCCTGGGTGGGGCAAGAGGTAAGAGCTGATGATGCATGCATCTCTTCCAGTCTTTCTGCAACTCCGTGGCTGCTGACCCAGGCGGCCACACCCTCCTTAATCCCTCACGTCCTGTGCACAGACCATAGCTTTATTTGCATTCCAGCGAACGGCCAAACCGTTGGCCGCCCAAGGTGGAGGGACCCGATGCGTTCCGGTTCAGCCGTGTGGGCGCCGCAGCCATTCCGCGAACCGTGTCCTCCACGCTCAGCTCCGGGCCGGCGTGCACCGCAGAGCGGGGCTCCCCAACCGCCAGGCGCGGGCGCGGGCGCGCGGACGGGCCTCGGGGCGGGGACCGAGGTGACCGGCCTGACCAATGAGCGGCGGCCGGGCGGCTGCTCGGGGGCGCGCGCGGGCTGGGCGTGCACGGTGACGCGCGGGGCCGACGGGGCCAATGGGCTCCGGGTGGCGGGCGGGACGGCGGGCGGGCGGGTCCGAGGCCTGGTGGGATTTGAGGCCGCGGGGCGGGCGGACGGACGGACGGACGTCCTGCTGCGCGGCGGGAGGCGCATGGCGGGGATGGCGCTGGCGCGGGCCTGGAAGCAGATGTCGTGGTTCTACTACCAGTACCTGCTGGTCACGGCGCTGTACATGCTGGAGCCCTGGGAGCGGACCGTGTTCAGTATCCTGCCGGGGCGCGGGCGCGGGCCGAGGGCGGGGCTCGAACCCACGACCCCCGGGCTCTCGGGCCTGGCCCTGGGCTTCCGGGTACCGGCGTCGGGACTCGAGACTGCTGGACTCCCGGCCCAGCCGCCCGCCGGGTCCTCGCTCCGCTGCTCCTTGCGGGGGGAGGCAGGGACCGTGGAAGTGGAGCAGACCGCTCCCGGCGTGCACGCCTTTGACCTTTAACTGTCCCTCTTTTTAGCTGGCTTTGGACTCAGGGAATGCTAACCCGTTCGCCAGCTTTTACATGAGGTTGTCAATGCGTTGGTCACCACAGCCTCATACAGTTTGTAAGTTATTGTGTCTGCTGGTTTTCAATATGGCAGTTAAGACAAAAGTGTGTTTATTCATGACTTTTTGCAGGGTTAGGTACAGACTCCTGGAAAGGAATTCGTGGTTAGGGGCAGGTGGGGCTTCGGGCTGGTTTCCGTGCACAGTTCATTCTTGCTAAGGACTACCGAGAGTGATGACGGTGCCCAGGAGCTCTCTGCCTGTATCTTTCCTCGTCTTTCACTGCCCCAGTGAATAAATAACTCAAGGTTGTGAGGAAATCTGGGATGTTTGCAGTTGTCTGAGCCCGTGTCCTTTACTATTGTCGAGGACAGATCTCCCTCTGCTTTGATCGGAATTAAACATTTCACATCACATGCTCACTTCGTCAGGCTCGCCTTTTTGTTGTGGTTTATTGGGAGTAGCTTTGTTTGGAACAACTCTACAAATGCATTGTTGCTTTGGGGTGGATGACTGAGAGAGCTTCATTCCCAGTGTAGTGGTGTTGAAATAGCACGCGGTAGTATTTTTGAAGAATCTTAGCTCGCTACAAGGCGGTTTATGTAGCTTTTACTGTTGGATAGTTCTTTGCAAATCTAGAACTTAATGACCACAATGCGTATTTTGGAATTCTGGATATAAAGTCTGGTCTGATTTCCTGTGTCACTTGTAGCTTCCTTCAGTTTGCTTTCTGGATTTTGTGCGTTACGTGGTCATACCTTGTAAAATGTGTGTTTAATTGGGATTTTTTTTTTTTCAGTAGCAGCAGGCAGTATTGACTCACTTAAAATCGTCTTACTACAGTTAAACGGTGTTGGCAAAGCCCTTAAAAGAATAATCGTAATGACATAAAAGCTGAATGTATTGACGCACACCTGCAATCCCAGCAATCCCAGTATATAGGAGGCCCGTGCAGAAGGGTTGTAGTGAGTTAAAGGCTTGCTGGATTACTTACTGAGATCGGGCTATGTAGCAAAGGCCTTGTCTCAAGAAAGGAAGAGAGAAGCAATGCCGGGATAAATTGAAACCCTTTAACAGGAGCTGAAGGTGGAGCCCCATGTAGATTTTGTATGTGGAAACATTTGCTGGCCTACGAATCAATGCTACAGTGTTGCCGGCACATGGGTAAACGCTGCAACAACGGCAGTGTTTAGGTTGTTCTGTTACAGTATAGTATTAAGAGTGTCCTTCAGCCGGGCGTGGTGGCGCACGCCTTTAATCCCAGCACTCTGGAGGCAGAGGTAGGAGGATCGCCATGAGTTCGAGGCCACCCTTAATACCCAGGCTTTTTTGAGGACAGGGAGAAATTATGAAGGGAAATGTAGTGCCTCTGTAGAGTTTTGCCTTTGATCTATTTGACTTCTCATTGGTTTATGTGATTAAGTGGAAGTCCTTTTTAGATTAGTGAGAACTGCAACTTCGTGTACTGTAGAATTTAAAAAAAAAACACTTTATTTTTGAGGTTTTCTTTTAAAGATTTATTTTTATTTATTTGAAACATAGAGGGAGAGAGAGACAGAGTGAATGAGAATGGGTGTACCAGAGCCTCTAGCCACCACAAACGAACTCCAGATGCATGCTCCCCCTTGTGCATCTGGCTAAAGTGGGACCTGGAGAATCAAACTTGAGTCCTTGGGCTGCACAGGCATGCACCTTAACTGCTAAGCCATCTCTCCAGCCTATTTTTGGTATTTTTGAGACAGGAAATGCTATGTAGTCCAGGCTTGCCTAGAACTGATTATGTAAGTCAAGCTATCCTCTTAACTTTAAGTGATCCTCCTGTCTTAATCTCCTAAATGATAGAATTACAGTCAGGTGACACCATGGCCAGTCATCCCTGCAGTTTATTTGAAAAGAAAAATTGCACCGGACTTAAAAATATTTATTGGACAGAAAGAGAAAGAGAGAAAGAGAATGGGCATGCCAGAAACTCTTGCCACTACAAACTTCAGACTGGTGATGGGTCTGGCTTTACATGGTTATTGGGGAATTGAACTCTGGCCTGTAGGCTTTCCAAGCAAGTGCCTTTAACTGCTGACCCATTTTCCCAGCCTTGTACTGGACTTTCCTGATAAAAAAATAAATCAGGCTGGGTGTGGTGGTGCATGCCTTTAATTCCAGCACTCAGGAGGAGAGGTAGGGAGAGCTTCGTTAATTTGAGGCCACCCCGAGACTACATAGTGAATACCAGCTCAGCCTGGGGTAGAGTGAAACCCTGCCTTGAAAAAGCCTTGGCTATATGGGACCTTGCCTCAAACAAAATGAACCATGTTAATATTACACCTTCAGTATCCCCCATGGATAGTCGTAGTGGACTGACCACACGCGGTTCAGCTTGGGATACCTGTGATTTGTCAGGTGCCACAACTGAAGTTCCCTCCTTCATTGATTCAGTTTTCAGAGACTGTGACCCTGCTGGGCCTAAGTATTGGAATGGCCTTTACAAGCTATGCTAAGATGAATTTTTTTATTTTTTATTTTTTTCAAGGTAGGGTTTTACTGCAGCTCAGGCTGACCTGGAATTCCTATGTAGTCTCAGAATGGCCTTGAACTCATGGTGATCCTCCTACCTCTGCCTCCTGAGTGCTGGGATTAAAGACATGCTCTACCATGCCTGGTTTAAGACAGATTTTTTTGTTTGTTTGTTTTTGTTTTTTTTTTATTTTTTTTTATTTTTTTTTTATTTTTTATTTTTTTTTATTTTATTTATTTGAGAGTGACAGACAGAGAGGAAGAGGCAGAGAGAGAGACATAGAGAGAGAATGGGCGCGCCAGGGCTTCCAGCCACTGCAAACGAACTCCAGTTTTTTGAGGTAGAATCTCACTCTAGCCCAGGCTGACCTGGAATTCACTATGTAGCCTCAGGGTGGCCTTGAACTCATGGCAATCCTCCTACCACTGCCTCCCGAGTGCTGGGATTAAAGGTGTCACCACCACACCCGGCCTTAAGACAGATTCTTTAAAAAAAAATTTTTTTTGTTTCTTTTTTCTTTTTGTTTTTGGTTTTTCGAGGTAGGGTTTCACTCTAGCCCAGGCTGACCTGGAATTCACTATGTAGTCTCAGGGTGGCCTCGAACTCACGGTGGTCCTCCTACCTCTGCCTCCCGAGTGCTGGGATTAAAGGCGCGCGCCACCACTCCTGGCTTGTTTCTTTTTTTAAGTTCTCACTCTAGCCTAGCCTGACCTGGTACTCACTCTATAGCCCCAGGCTGGCCTCGAATTCACAGCAGTCCTCCCACCTCTACCTCTCAAGTGCTGGGTGTAAAGGTGTGTGCCACCATGCCAGGCTTAAAAACATTATTTATTTGCAAGCTGAGAGAGAGAGAAAGATAATGAGAATGGGCACACCAGGGCCTCCTGCCACTGCTAACAACTCCAGATGCCTGTGCCACTTTGTGCATCTGTCTTTACATAGGACACTGGGGAATCAAACCTGGATCATTAGGCTTTGCAAGCCTTTGACTGTTTAGTCATCTCTCCAGTCCCTAAGACAGATTCTTTCAATTTTGTTTCAAAAAGAATAAACTCCAGTGATTGATTTTTTTTTATTTTTTAAATTTCTTTGTTTATTTTTATTTATTTATTTGAGAGCAACAGAGAAAGAGGCAGAGAGAGAGGGAGAGAGAATGGGTGTGCTAGACCTCCAGTCACTACAAACGAACTCCAGACATGTGCGCCCCCTGCACATCTGCCTAACGTGGGTCCTGGGGAATTGAGCCTTGAACCAGGGTCCTCAGGCATCACAGGCAAGCGCTTAACCACTAAGCCATCTCTCCAGCCCAGTGACTCATATTTAATAATTAAAAATGCAGAAAAATCTGCTGAACAGTTGGAATGCTTAAGATAGCTACAGTTGTAGATAGTTGTAAGGAAAGTGTAAGAGAAAAGCAAAAGAGAGCACTGGACTTGATCTCTACAGACAGACTGTTTATTGAGAGAAACAGTGAGGGGCAGCAACCTTTCCCTGGAATGAAGGCTGAAACACTGAGTCAGGCTGGGGTTCAAGCTTATAAGGAGGGTCCTAAGAAAAAACAGACTGGGTTAGGTGCAGGTCCAAAGGGAAGTAGATAAAGAATTGTAGTTATTTGTGTCTTTGCTCAGAATAGGCTTCTTTAGCAACAATTGTCTAAGGAAGAGTGTCTCAGATGGTTTCAGTTCCTTCAAGTCTTAGGGACAGTTATTAACTCTTTTTTATTAATTTATTTATTAGAGGGGGGAGAGAGAGAGACAGAGGGAGAGAGAATGAGAATGGGCATGCCAGGGCCTCTAGCCACTACAAACAAACTCCAGATGCATGTGCCACCATGTGCATCTAGCTTACGTGGGACCTGGGTCCTTAGGCTTCGCAGACATGCGCCTTAACTGCTAAGTCATCTCTCCAGCCCAATTTATTAACTCTTTAGTTCCCTCTAGTTTTCAGAGTCATTAACCCTTCAGTTTGGACTCTGGAAGGATAAAAAAGATTTGGGAGAACTGGGAATGCGTAGGGCACTTAGGAGTGGACTGCGTGGGCAGGAACATGGATGGCACAATCTTGGACTCCTTTCTGTTGGGAGGGAACAGTAGATCTCTCAGGGGTCCTGTGCAGTCCTGTGGAGGTTGGATGCCAAGGGGCTGATATTCAGTGGTCATGAGGAATTCAGTGACTAGCTGTGAAGGCGTGTATTTTGTCTTGGAGAAATTCAGTGAGGCATCTGAGTATGTAAGGACAAAAAAGGAGAATTATAATAGGGGAATAAAGCACATATCAGACACAGGATAGGTTTAACTTGAAGGGAGTAGAGCTGTGAGGTTCCTCCCCCCACCCCCAGGTAAGGTTTCACTCTAGTTCAGGCTGACTTGGAATTTACTGTGTAATCTCAGGATGGCTTGAACTCACGACGATCCTTCTACCTCTGCCTCCAAGTGCTGGGATTAAAGGCATGCTCCACCATGCCCGGCGAGATTTTTTTTTAAACTTGTAGCAATAGATATCTTAGCTGTTCACAGAGAAAATGTCAAGTCACATGTAGAGAAATAATATCACTGGCCATTAAAAAAGGCTAATATAGCCCAAAATATTATTGGTTCTGGATTGGTAACATTTTACTTCTCCACAATTGGTGTAGTGCACTGTTGATGTTTTGGTCGTACAGGTGTGGTTTTTGGGAGCCTCAGCTTTTGGTTTCCCATTTGTCAAACTTCATTTTGTAGTTTGTGTACATAGTAGGCTATTATCCCATGTCGATCTTATGAACAGGCAAGGAGGCAGCTCTTTCGGAGAGTGATACTTATCAGAGCCATTAGGAAACAAACACCTAGATCATATCAAATCTGTTAGTCATTATGATCTTATTATCCATGTATGAGTTTTCTTGCATATGACATGACATTTACAGGTGACATGAACATTATACTTAAGGTTGAAAAAATTGTATAGGTGATAGGTAAGGAAGAAGGAATTGTTAACTTGGATGGGAAGTTAATTGGAATTTGCAGAAATATAAAGGTTTGGTTTAGGTAAGGTAGGAAATATAAGAGATTAGTATTGAAGCTGTATTTGAAATATCTTAAATTATTTTGAATTTAAATATGATAGACATTAAGAAGTTAACTAATTCTGAAGTTTAGGTTTTAAAGTTTTTTTTTGTGTGTGTGTATTTGTAAGTCTTTAATATAGAAGGCTCATAGTCTTTACTTACTTGGTCTAAAGATCAAAAAGTCAAGGGCTGGAGAGATGGCTTAGTGGTTAAGCGCTTGCCTGTGAAGCCTAAGGACCCCGGTTCGAGGCTCGATTCCCCAGGACCCACATGAGCCAGATGCACAAGGGGGCACATGCATCTGGAGTTCGTTTGCAGTGGCTGGAAGCCCTGGCGTGCCCATTCTCTCTCTCTCTGCCTCCTTCTCTCTGTCGCTTTCAAAGAAATAAATAAAAATAAACAAAAAATTTAAAAAAAGTCTTATCTTTAGGAGAACTAATGAAAGTATGTTAAGCTGAAAGGCTAAAAGTTTGATTAGTCTTGATAATATGTTATTACCAGTTTATTTTATAAACATAATGAAATTATGTTTTATATAATTATATTGGTTAAATAATACAATGAAATATTTTAGGCCCAATTTTATTTATTAGAATAAGTTTGTAGCAAATAAATAAGTCTTACCCAATAGAAAAACATAAGAGTAGAACACTTAAGAAACCTATTGTTGTAAACCTGTTTGATTTTTATGTCACACTTAGATAGAGTTTAAATAAATAGACAAAACTACTTAAAATATCTTGATCTTGTTAACCTTGATATTGATATTTACATGGGAAACTAAGGCTTATAGAACGAGCACCAGAGATGGAGTGGAGAATCCATTTATTTTTACATCAGCAAGAGTCCAGGTGAATCTCTTCTAAAGCCTGAAAAAAATGTTTAATTAATAGAGAGAGATCTATAGCTGTGTTATGAAGTTGAGAAGAAATGTAAGACAATTTTAGTACTGGCCAGAAGCTGTAATACAAACTATGGCCTTGAAACAGTACAAAAACTACAGTGTCAGGACAGAAGATTATGTAGTACGGGACACAATCAGCATAAAGACATTGTGGTGGTTTGATTCAGGTGTCCCCCATAAACTTAGGTGTTCTGAATGCTAGGTTCCCAGCAGATGGAGATTTGGGAATTAATGCCTTTTGGAGTGTATTGCTGGGGGCGGGCTTATGGGTTTTATAGCCAGTTTCCCCTTGCCAGTGTTGGGCACACTCTCCTGTTGCTATGGTCCACCTTATGTTGGCAAGGGGTTGATGTCCACCCTCTGCTCATGCCATCATTTTCCCCTGCCATTGTGGAGCTTCCCCTCGAGCCTGTAAGCCAAAATAAACCTCTTTTTTTTCCCCAGAAGCTGCTCTTGGTTGGGTGGTTTCTACCAGCGATACGAACCTGACTGCAACAGACATAATTTTGGGCCAGGGGCTTTTAAATTTTATCTTATCGTAATATGAGATATGCACTACAAATAAATTTACCACCTTATTATAGAGAATTGTTTGACCTATGTAAACAATTAAGGCAAGAGAAAAACAAACAGCTTTTTTTCCCCCCAGGCAGTGTCTCTCTCTGGCTCAGGCTGACCTAGAATTCACTATGTAGTCTCAGAGTGGCCTCGAACTCACGGTGATCCTCTTACCTCTGCCTCCCGAGTGCTGGGATTAAAGGCATGCACTACACGCCTGGTGAAACAGCTTTTCTTATTCTTTAAATATCTAATAGCTATAAGTACAGGCAGAACATGTCAAATAAGAGCATAAAGTTTTGGCATTTGTATTTGGTAACATCTTTGATTAGTTTAGATACCTGTGTGGGTACCAATTATGCAGGGAAGGGTGGAAGCACAGCTGTAGAGTTTGAAATCATTTATTTTAGATAAAGACCATTGTTTGAGCATGGGGCTGTACCCTGAGGTACAAAATGTTAATTTACTGTTGGGCGTGGTGGCACACCCCTTTAATCCCAGCACTCGGGAGGCAGAGGTAGGAGGATCGCCATGAGTTCAAGGCCACCCTGAGACTACATAGTGAATTCCAGGTCAGCCTGGGCTAGAGTGAGACCCTACCTCAAAAAACAACAACAAAAAGAGTTAATTAATTCCTTATGAGTAATAAACTTGAGATATCAGAAATGAGACATTTACTTAAAAAATTTTTTTTATTGATAACTTCCATAATTGTAAATAATATCCCATGGTAATTCCCTCCTTCCCCCACTTTCCCCTTTGAAACTCTATTCTCCATCATATCCCCTCCCCCTCTCAATCAGTCTCTTTTATTTTAATGTCATGATCTTTTCTTCCTACTATGATGGTCTGTAGGTAGTGTCAGGCACTGTGAGGTCATGGATATCCAGGCCATTTTGTGTCTGGAGGAGCACATTGTAAGCAGTCCTACCCTTCCTTTGGCTCTTACATTCTTTCTGCCACCTCTTCTGCAATGGACCCTGAGCCATGGAAGGTGTGATAGAGATATTTCAGTGCTGAGCACTCCTCTGTCACTTCTCAGCACCATGGGATCTTCTGAATCATCCCAAGGTCACTGCCATCTGAAAAGAGAAGGTTCTCTAACCAAAAGTGAGAGTAGCATTAATATATGGGTATGAACATTAAGAGGAGTGCTTACTGGACAGTTTGGTGAGCATAGTATATACTTTTAGCCAGATAGCAGGCAGACATTACACTCCTAGGGCTTTATGACTACCCATGTTATATTTTGGATTTTTTTTTTTTTTTTGAGATAGGGTCTTACTCTAGACCAGGCTGACCTGGAATTCACTATGGAGTCTCAGGGTGGCCTTGAACTCATGGCAATCCTCCTACCTCTGCCTCCCGAGTGCTGGGATTAAAGGCGTGCGCCACCACCCCCGGCTAAGGAGAGCTATTGTTATAAATAGACAATCAGGCATTTTGTAAACATTATTAAGAGCAGAATCATATATAAGAAAACCTGAATGACCTGTGAAATTAAAAAAAACCCCACAAAACCTTTAGTAGTTGTTGCAGTCAGGTTCACATTGCTGGCAGAAATCATCTGACCAAGAGCAGCTTTTGGGAAAAAAAGGTCTATTTTGGCTTATAGACTTGAGGGGAAGGTCCATGATGGCAGGGGAAAATGATGGCATAAACAGAGGGTGGACAACAGGAACAGGAGAGTGTGCCAAACACTGGCTATAATACTCATAAACCCGCCCCCAACAATATAGCCCCTCCAGGAGGCGTTAATTTCCAAATCTCCATCAGCTGGGAACCTAGCATTCAGAACACCTAAGTTTCGAGGGGACACCTGAATCAAACCAGCACACTAGTATACTTATGTTGTCCTTTATGTTTGATGGTTAAATATATTTTAATCAGAAACCTAACAATTTTTGCTAACTTCTGCTTTTATTTATTTATTTATTTTTTTGGTCCCTGTGCTTAATTATAAATAGACTGTCTGGATTCTGACCGTCTTCCCATTTCCCTGGGTCAGCAGTCCCTTAGGCCCCCCACCTCCCCTTTTATTTATTTATTTATTTTATTAAATATCCAGGAGGTTAGTTATTAATTTCATACTTTTGACTTTTTTGTTACATTTAGATAAAGTTTAACTAAACAAAGAAAAACTCATTAAAAATGAATCTTGATTTGTTTTATTTTTTTTTTTTTTTTGGTTTTTCAAGGTAGGGTTTCATTCTAGCCCAGGCTGACCTGGAATTCACCATGTAGTCTCAGGGTGGCCTTTGAACTCAACATGACCCTCCTACCTCTGCCTCCCGAGTGCTGGGATTAAAGGCATGCGCCACCACGTCCAGCTTTGATTTTCTTAAACATTTAGTTTTTTTTTTTTTAGTAGTTAGAGTTTAACAGTAGGAAATATAGGTAAAGCTCAATTTTAACTTTTATTTGAGGCATGGCAATAGAAATAAATTTATTAACTTATTACAAAGAGTAAAGTCTGAGTTATATGAACAATTAAGGTGAGAAAAAGTATGGAGAATGAAAATCTTTAAGTTAACCCATTTTACCACAGGCAACTTAAACCTTTTCCAGTTTAAGTCCCACAACCTTTTATATCACTTCCATATCCTTTTAATAACATACCTTACGACAATCATTTACTTTATAAAGTCTTTTCTGATCTAAAAACATGTCTCTTTCTGTAGAAGCAGGATTAGAATTTGTTATACAAACATGTCTATTGTTGGAGTAAGCATGGAGTAAGCAAACATGTTGTCAACAACATAGAGGTTAATTATTTTAAATATATTGTAAACCTGGTTTCAATAATTTAACATCATCTTAAAATATATGAGCATCAGAACATTTAGTGACTATAAGCATTGAAACAATTAATGACCATGAATTTAGTCATACATAAAGACAGATTACATGAATCATAGAACACATGACATGGTTAGCCAACATTAGGCATGACAACATGAAACATGGAGAGACATCTCTTTCAAGATTTTAGTTATGTTTCAAATTGGTGAGGACTTAATCTTAACAGGGCAACAGCCAGTGATTTGAATTTAAAGTTGACATTTTTTTTTTTTTTTTGTGGCCATTAGTCATATGTAATGGGGCTGGGGTTACAGGATTTCTCTTGGTGTTTGTTTATTCTGTCCAGCTGTGTGGCAGGCAGTGGCTTCTCTAGTTATTTAAGGGTTAAGTTTTTGTGTATTGTGATTGCCCCACCTCTATTGTCAGTTTTTCTTTGGTGGCTTGTAATGAAAAGGAGGACAAAAGGGAAAAGAAAGGAAAACACCTTAGAAACTATATTGTGATCTTTAACTTTTAGCAAGGAGTGAAAAATTAGATATGCATATGTGGAAGTTAAGGAAGCCCAGTAAAGACAGGAGTCTCTTTAAGAAGGCGGGGTTTGTATTTGATTTAGTGAGATGGCTTGACTTTAGTGTGAGAGGGAGAGACCCTGGCAAGTCATGGCAGCTGACAGAACTGTGTGTGTGTGTGTGAGAGAGTTTTAGAAGGGGCAGGAGCGGGGTAGAGGGGGTTGGGGGGTGGACTTTGCACCATTTGCAGTAGCATGTCATTGGAGAAAGTTACCAATGAAAATGTTGAAATCTAAAGGACCAAATCCAGGCCAGCATTGGCCATTGTTTAGAGAATACTGCAACCAAATTTGAATAGAGAGTTTGAGTAATTTGGTACGTAGGAGCTCAGAGTCCAAGTTCTTTTAAACTAGTTTTGAGACATGCCAATGGACTATCTTTTGGAACAGATAATTTAGAGCCCATTTTGGAAGACAAGGATTTATTCAGAGTGGCTAATCCCACCACCAGGGATGTCTCTCAGGCTTAGGGAGGGCAAATGAAAGCCAAGAATTAGGAGGGAGCGCCCCCACACTCATTATGCTTGGGGTGTCTGGTGGAGTGATATGTGGGGCCCTCTCAGGGCCTCTGATCATCCATGGACCAAAAAGTGAGAAACTTCCAGAGTTTCTAATGCCTGAGATGGGACGCCTCCACCACAGACCAAGAATGGAGTACCTTGTCCTGAAGCTTTAAGTTGATGAGGGTGTGGATGCAGATGGTCACACAGCAATGGCCTCTTGTCTGGAGTTCAAAAGTCTGGTGGGAGAGGGTGAAAAAGGAAAGGAAGAAGCCCCCAGGTATTAAGCTGGAAAGACTGGAGGTTTCAGGTCACAGGCAGCTGTTTAGTTCAGAGTAGTGAGCCTGGCGAGTGTATGTGCTCCTGAGGGAGTGAAACATTGGTGGGGAGGTAGAGAGGAGGAGAGGGGAAGAGAAAGGGGGTGTGTGGCCCGAAAGCCCTAGAGGGCTGCGATCCAAGTCATGGCACCAAATGTAAGGAAAGTGTAAGAGAAAAGCAAAAGAGAACACTGGACTTGATCTCTACAGACAGACTGTTGATTGAGAGAAACAGTGAGGGGCAGCAGCCTTTCTGTGGAATGAAGCCTGAGCCAGGCTGGGGTTCAGGCTTATAAGGAGGAGCCTAAGAAAGCAGACTGGGCCAGGTGCAGGTCCGAAGGGAAGCAGACAAAGAACTGTAGTTATTTGTGTCTTTGCTCAGAATAGGCTTCTTTAGCAAGAATTGTCTAAGGGAGAGTGTCTCAGATGGTTTCAGTTCCTTCAAGACCTTTTAGTTTTAGGGACAGTTATTGACTCTTTAGTTCCCTCTAGTTTTCAGGGAGAGTCATTAACCCTTCAATAGTATTCCTTAGTAGTTGTTAATGGAAGTACAAGTTTCACTCATATAAGAATGTTGGCCAGTCTATGTTGTATTCATTCCTGAAGAATCCCAAAATTATAGGGTTTGTGAAAAAGCAGTATTGAAGCGGGGCGTGGTGGCGCATGCCTTTAATCCCAGCACTTGAGAGGTGGAGGTAGGAGGATCACTGGGAGGGACAGTGATCGAGACAGCTTGAGACTACATAGTGAATTCCAGGTCAGCCTGGGCTAGAGCGAGACCCTACCTTGAAAAACAAAACAAAACAACAGCAGCAACAACAAAACCCCAGAGAATGGGCTGAACACTTAACCTGTGCTGACATGATGCGGGTTAATATGCAGATGGTTAATGTGCCCAGGACTGAAGCACTATCAGTCTCTTCCACTTGCTTTCATGCTGGGCAACTAGAAAAGTAATAGGGGGTCCTTGACACATTAGGAAAAAAGTATAAACTTGCTTAGCATTCCTGTTAAGGATGACCTCCATTTTTTTTTTTTTTAAGTGAAGATGGGGGGAAAAGCCAGTAATAATGATTTCCTGCTTGGAGCTTTATTCAGTAGCTGATAACTGCTTCTGTGTGGGACTTTGATTGTTTTTCTGGTAAGTAGCCTTAAGGATAGTAACATTTTCAGATAGATTTTACAAAGGCCCTTGATCAGTACAAGGCTGGATTGTTTTCACAGTCGTTTTAGCTTTGCACTTTCCTGTGATCAGAGACTCAGTAGCATTGGTTTTTAGAGCAGTGAGGTAGTATGACCTCACCTGGACCGAGTTCCCGAACCTTTTCCTAGTGAGGAGAGCAAGCCCTTTCGTCTGGTGAATAGTATGCAAATGTGAAGGGAGAGGCTGCTGTTGGGACAGGACTGCTAAGTTGCTGGTCTTGCTTCTGTTGTGTGATACTTGTTTTTCTTTAAATTATTTCTGTCCTTTGTTGCAAGACTTTTTTTAAAGTTGCTGGAGGGCTGGAGATATGGTATAGTGGTTAGGGTGCTTACCAGCCAAGCCAAAGGACCCAGGTTTGATTCCTCACGACCCACATAAAGCCAGATGCACAAGGTGGTGCATGTATCTTTCTATGTGCCCCTTCCCCACTAATAAATAAAAATAATATATAAATAATATAAACAAAAAATTTAAGTTGCTGGAGTAAGTGCTGGAGGTGGCCCTTTATGGGCAAAGCATAAATAAACAAAATCCCCCAAACAAAAAAACAACCCCACTAACTTAGGGGTTGGGGGACATAGCTGAGTGGGTAAGAGCAATTGCCTTGCAAGCATGAGGACTTGAGTTCAGTTCTGAGCACTTGGCACCCATGTCAGAAGCTGGGCATGGCCGTATAGTAGGTCTGTGATGGCAGCACTGAGGCAGAGGCAGGAGGTTCCTGGGGTAGGGCTCACTGGCCAGCCAGCCTAACCAAACACAGGTGTGAGCTCTAGGGTCAGTGAGAGGAGTGGTGGTCTCAAGGAAATAAGGCAGAAGGCGAGGATACCCAATTCCACCTGGTCTCTGTACCCCTTTTCATGGGGTGCATGCATTTGTGTGGACACACACACCACATGTACTACACAAGTCTTAATTTCTTTTTTTATTTATTTGAGGCCAGGGGTGCGGGGGAGAGAATGGGCGGCTTCTAGCCACTGCAGACGAACTCCAGACACATGCGCCACCTTGTGCATCTGGCTTATGTGGGACTAAATCCTTAGGCTTTGCAGGCAAGTGCCTTAACCTGCTAAGCCATCTCTCCAGCCCCCTTAATTTCTTTTCTATCTAGCTGATTACTTACTATTATCTCATGACAAATTGGGATCCTCAAACAAAGACAACCTACAAAGTTATTGCTTTACATCTATTTGCTTTTTAAAACATGTTTTATTTTTATTTGTTTATTTGCTAAAGAGACAGACAGAAAGAGAGAGAATGGGCATCCTAGGGCCTCCAGATGCATGTGCCACCTTGTACATATACCTGGCTTTACTTGGGTACTGGGGAATCAAATCTGGGTCCTTAGACTTTACAGGCAAGTACCTTAACCACTGAGTCATCTCTCCAGCCCTCTTTTTGATTTTATAGCCATTAACCTTATAAAATATTTACATGACACCCAGGTTATATATAACCTATGATCACTCATTCACCCAGGGCTGCTCGTGTATGTCCTGGTACATTATCTGTTAGTTCTGGAATGTCCTGTGGATTACCTGCACTGTATGCTGGGCACCACAGCCGGAAGCAGAAGCTCCACAAGGCACTGTCCTGCTCTCAGTCATTTAAGATCCAGTGGCAGACGTAGGTCATAGTCACACAAAACACAGAAGTCCAGTTTTTAGTTTTCAGGACTTCTTTTGGTTATATTTTGGGTTGTACTAGGTCCTATATTGTTTGAGTCAGAAGAGACCCCTCTATAGTATAAATTGGACTTTTTTTGCTGTTTTTTTTTCTTTATTTATTTGTGAGGGACAGACACACAGAGGGAGAGGCAGAGAGAATGGGCACATCAGGGCCTTCAGCTGCTGCAAACAAACTCCAGAGGCATGTGCCACCTTGTGCATCTGGCTTATGTGGGTCCTGGGGAATTGAACCTGGGTCCTTTGGTTTTGCAGGCAAGTGCCTTAACTGTTAAGCCATCCCTCCAGCCCTTTGTTTTTTTGAGATGAGGTCTCTAGCCCAGGCTGACCTGGAATTCACTCTGTTGCTCTGGGCTGGCCTTGAACTCACAATGATACTCTTACCTCTGCCTCCCGAGTGCTGGGATTAAAGGTGTGTGCCACCATGCCCGGCTCTGCCCAACTTTTATATAGCTATGAACACATATATCAATAGCAATAAAAACTTGGTCAATAAAGAAGATCATTACTTTGTGTATTACCTTTTTGCGTGTATGTTTTATATAATTTAAGTTTTACCTTTTTTCCCTGTGTGTTTGTCAAATTAATGACTTTAATAATGATGGGGAGGTGGTCATTAAATGTCCTCTCTAAATAAATGGCATCCTAAAATGTTAATGAGGAAAGGGAACTCATTTTATGAAGAAACTCAGACCAGGTTGGTGGTATCCCAAGATTACATCATCACAGATGAGTAGCAGAGTAAACACAGGTAATTTCCAAACAGGTTTGAGTCATGATGGCAGATGTTCAAAGCTTGCAGAATAGCTCTGATTCCTGATTGTCACATCAACTGTGAGAGATAAGGTGATATGACTCCACTATATATAAGGAGAGAGTGGTCCAGAGTTGCTGACATAGGCAAAGATGGCAGGGTTATGACTGAAACCCATGTTGTTTCTAGCACTTACTTTTGTGTACTTCACAAGGTCAAAGATGCTTTAAAAGTTGGGAGGTTTGTTACAGACTGAGATGGATTGAGAAATCTGCATAGGCAGCCGCATACTCCTACAGTGCCAGTACTTGGGAGACTGAGGCAGGAGGATCATGTGTTTGAAGTTACCCTGGGCTACATAATAACATCTTGTCTCAGAAAACTCAAAACCGAATCAAGCCAAAGCCAAAACCAAACAAGTCAAAACAGGAAGTCACTTGATGACACACCAAGAAAACAAGTCAACAAGGGCACAGTACTGAACTGTTCTGGTTTAAATGGTGCCAAGCAGACTCCTGACCCTAGGCAATATTCAACTCTGGTCAGGACTTGGAGCTGTCTCAGCTTCATGGCTAAAGTTGCTCAAATGGAATTTGAGTGACTGAGCTGCCCAGGCCTGTAATTCTGGTACTCTGGAGGTGGGGGCAGGCTGTCTAGTGAGTTTGAGGCCAGCTTGGATTAGACTGTCTCAAACAAGAAAGCCACATAGCAAAAATTCCCTTCTGCATTGTTTTGCAAGGTGACTTTTAAAAATTCCTTTATTTGATAGAGACAGAGAATGGGCATGCCAGGGCCTCCAGCTGCTGCAAATGAACTCCACATGCATGCATCACTGTGCATCTGGCTTACGTGAGTCCTGGGGAATCGAAACTGTGTCCTTTTACTTTGCAGGCAAATACCTTAATCACTAAGCCATCCCTCCAGCCCACAAGGTGATTTTTTAGTAGAAGGTCTGTCCTGTATCACTGTATAGTTTTAAAGTCAGTTTTAAGTATTCTCTTATGGTTGAAAGCCCGAGAATTTTTTTTGGGGGGGGGATAATTTTGAAATTTAATTTTAGAAGACTTCTTTTTTCAGGGTAGGGTCTCGATTTAGCCCTGGTTGACCTGGAATTCACTCTGTAGTCTTAGGGTGACCTTGACCTCAAGGCATTCCTCCTACCTCTGCCTCCCATGTGCTAGGATTAAAGGTTTGTACTACCACGCCCGGCTAAAGAAGATTTTTTTGTAGGCTTATTTAGTTATGATTCTGGAAATAATTAAATGAAATGGGGTCAGAGACAGGCATGGTTGCATACCCCTTTAATCCCAGCACTCAGAAGGCAGAGGTAGGATTGCTGTGAATTCAAGGCCACCTTCAGACTACATAGTGAATTCCAGGTCAGCCTGGGCTAGAGCAAGGCACTACTCCAAAAAATAACACCAAAAAAAGAAAGCGGGGGCTGGGGGGATCAGAATATAGAAATATTTTTGTGGGCCATAGGATAAAGGCTGACATTTCATGGATAAAAGTTTTGTTATTTTTTAAAAATTATTTTTATTTGTATTTATTTGACAGAGAGAGACAGAATGGGCACACCATGGCCTCCAGCCACTGCAAATGAACTCCAGATGTGTGTGCTACCTTGTGCATCTGGCTTATTGTGGGCCTTGGGGAATTGAACATGGGTCCTTTGGCTTTGCAGGCAAGCACCTTAACCACTAAGCCATCCCTCCAGCCCTGTTGTTGTTGCTATTATTATTTTTGCTTTTTCAGGGTATGGTCTCACTCTAGCTCAGGCTGACCTAGAAATCACTGTAGTCTCAGGGTGGCCTCAAACTCATGGCAATACTCCTTGTTCTGCCTCCTGAGTGCTGGGATTAAAGACGTGTGCCACCACGCCCAGCTATTATTATTATTTTAAATATTTATATTTATTTTATTATTAGAGAGGGAGAGAGAGAGAGTGAGAATGGGTGTGCTAGGGCCTCTAGCCACTGCAAACGAACTCCATATGCATATGCCACCTTATGCATCTGGCTTACGTGGGACTTGGAGAATAAAACCTGGGTCCTTAGGCTTCGCAGGCAAACACCTTAACTGCTATGCCATCCCTCCAGCCTTTGTTACTATCTTTTTAAACGTTTTTTGTATATTTTTTATCTATTTATTTGAGAGACAGACAGAAAGAGGCAGAGAGAGAGAATGGGGGCGCCAGGGCCTCCAGCCACTGCAAACGAACTCCAGACGCATGCGCCCCCTTGTGCATCTGGGTAATGTGGGTCTTGGGGAATCGAGCCTCGAACCGGGGTCCTTAGGCTTCACAGGCAAGCGCTTAACTGCTAAGCCATCTCTCCAGCCCTGTTACTATCTTTTTAAAATCATTTGTGAACTAGTATTTGCAATTAGAGTCAGGTGATTTTCAATAATTCTTACTTACCTTTGCCAGAATTGATCGTTTATTCTGTTCCTGAGAGCTGAGACTGTCATTGCTACACAGTAACAAATGAGTTCTAAGTATACTGTCAAAGTGGGGATTAAGAGTACCTTCATTACTTAGCATTGTTGGACATGGTGGAGCTGAGACATTAAAGTTGCTTATAGGGATTGGGGAAGAACTGACAAGCCCTACATGACTTGAATGTTAGGAGAAAGAATCAAAGAAACTTCTGAGTGAACGAGTAGGCAAAATCAGCTCGGGGGTAATATTAAACTGAGGACTGAGAATGTAGCTTAGTGGTAGAGCACTTGCCTAGCATACACAAGGCCCTGGGTTTGATTCCCAGTACTATCAGTAAACAAAAAACTAACCAAGTGTGGGTGTTTGGAAGAAAAGCAGAATTCACTCATCATCTTATGCATGAAGGATGGACAGAGGAAAAGTGATGGGCAGTGAACAGGGAAAATGGTGATCCAGAGGGGAACAGAGCCCTACCTCAGCATCTCAGTGCAGAGTTGGAGGGTTTGAAGATCAAAGACTAAGCCAGTGCCCAATCAGACAACCACTGTTCTGCCGGGAGGCTGTTGGTTTGGGAGTGCAGTCTGTAGCCTGGACAGGAGGAAGTCAGGTAGGTGGTTAGGGTCAACAACCAAACATGACATGGTAAGCAAACAGTAAGTGGGTAGGTTTGTTTTTCTTGTTTGTTCATTTTAAGGAACTAAAGTGGTAAAGAGAAAGACAGAAGTTTAAGGAAGAGGCCTGAAGAGATGGCTCAGCAGTTAAGGAGCTTGCTTGCAAAGCCTAACGACCTGGGTTTGATTCCCCAGCACTCACATAAATCCAGATGCGCTAAGCGGCGCATAGCTAGAGGCCCTGGCATGCCATTTCTCTCTGTCTATCTTTCTCCTCTCTCTGCTTGCAAAATAAATAAATAAATACTTTTTAAAAAAAAGTTTAGGGAAGGACAAGAATGGGGGAGTAAAGTGTAAAATTGTAGAAAAGATGAGAGATGGGCTGGATAGATGGCTTAGTGGTTAAGGTGCTTGCCTGCAAAGCCATAGAACCTAGTTTTGATTCCCTAGGACCCACATAAGCCAGATGCACAAGATTGTGCATGCCTCTGGAGTTCGTTTGCAGTGGCTGGAGTACCTGGTGTGCCCATTCTCTATCTGCCTCTCTCTCTGCTTCTTTCTCTCCCTCTCAACTTAATAAGTAAAAAATATTTTTTAAAAATGAGGCTTTCCCTTGTGTTTGCTCAGAGGTGAATGAATGTAGTAGGGTTTGACCTCAGGCTCGGAACACGGCTTCTGCTGTGGCCCTGGACGAGTCACTGTTTTCCCAGCCTCTGATGAATAAGAACCACAAGAAACATTTCACAGGAATGCTCTGAGGGTTAATCGCATCTTGTGATTAAGAGGTTTGTTAACTCTTATACAAATATTAGCTGAATATTGGTAGTAAGCACATTGTTTATTTAAACCCTATCATCTTGGAAGAAAATGTAAGCTACATAGAAATACTACATAGAAATACATGGCATGTAGAGCTAAAAGGGGTGAATGCAGAGAGGGAGGGAGAAAAAATTTCTAGAGCAGGGGCCCTTTTTTGACTGGAATATGGATGGCTTCAGTTCCCTTTGGAATAGGAAGAAAAGAGCACAGGGTAGAATGGTTATTCTGAATACTGGATGACTTATGTGAAGTCATTGCAGTTGTAGCAATGGTAATAATGTTTTAACAGTGGTAGTAAATGTTTGACAGTAACTGGTGTTGTCACTTTATGTTACTAAGGTAGTATATGTTGATTTTAACTTTGTCCAACTCCAAGTCAATGCTTTTTGCCATGTTGTATAAATCTAAAATTCTTATAACTATTGAAGTTGCTAGACCTTATGAAATTAACTATAATTTTTAGTTATTTATTTATTATTTTTTTCAAGGTAGGGTTTCACTCTAGTCCAGGCTGACTTGGAATTCACTATGTAGTCTCAGGGTGGCCTTGAACTCACAGTGATCCTCCTACCTCTGCCTCCCAGGTGCTGGGATTAAAGGTGTGTACCACCATGCCTGGCCATAATTTTAATCTGTACATTGGTTTCTCAGTCGAACAGTGAGTGATACATGCTTAATTTTAAGCAGTCTGATGTTTTCAACTCTGGGGAAATTTACAGTACTGGCTTTCCTGGTGATGGATAAGAAAAGTGAGCCAACAACACTTAGGATGCTACTAGTGGCTGGCATTCCGTTCTTGTTTGTTAGTTCATCCTGAGTGAATGGGTGCTGCAACACAAATGGATGGTTGTTGAAGAAACTGGGATTTAGAAACCTATGGAACAAAATTTCCTTAACTGTCACTCAGATTCGATGCTGGTTTCCGTCGTGGGCATGGCGCTGTACACTGGCTACGTCTTCATGCCCCAGCACATCATGGCAATACTACACTACTTTGAAATTGTACAGTGACGAAGATGTGGCCAGGATCGAGGTTCCTGGGGAAGACCCACCTGGTGAAGTTGGGATGAGACGTCATCAGATAAGAAACTACTGGCTGTCAACACAACCACCCTTACCCATACAAAGACTAGGCTCCATGAGGGGAGCAGGAGAACCATTCTGACTCATGTATCGTATTCTTTATTTTTAATTTTACAAGAGGCTCTTCTACAGTAGTTTTTGTCTATTTTAACATTGTAGTCATTTGTACTTTGATATCAGTATTTTCTTAACCTTTGTGACTGTTTCAATAAGACCCTGTGAAAGCTTTTCTTAATGTCACTTTGAGTACATCTTAATTGCCTTCTATTTTTAAGACCCCAGGTCATTAGTTGGGCTTTACTGTTCTTGCTATTGTATGGCATATACAGCTGCCTAGACATATTTCTACTCTTGACCAAAGTTTTGTAAGAAACAATACAAGATTTGGGGAGGGGGAGGGAAGACATTTTATTGAGAACTATGTACACAAGACTTCTCTGTAAGCTTGAACTCAGGAGGACATTAGCTATCTAGCCTCTTAACAGCTCTTGCTCTAAAACTATTGACATGTTTCTTAGTCTGGAAGAAGTAAAGATCTTGCTAAAATTAATATAAAGAACATTTCATCTTTTCAATATTTAATTCTTATGTGGATTTATTTCCAGAAAACTTAGGTGGTGGTTCTTGTGCCAGTGGGTGTTTGGTTAAGTGGCATTATTACGTAATGCTTAGATACACTGTAAACTTTTTAATAGAAGGCAAATCAGTTTCCTCTGAGGCACTGTTAACAGTGTATGTGCTTAAAATTTAATTTTATGATTGTAACAGGTGCTGTAGATGCATTTGCACATTGTGATGGATGTGATGAAATGAATTGTTAAATCTGTAGCAAAAAGAAGTATAATCTTGGTTAAAATCCTTTCACTCTTTGTATTTTTTAAAAGATTTTTATTTCTTAGATGTAAAATGACTACCTAATTTTTAATGTAAGCTCATTAAATTCAAAGAGAAAAAACTAGCTAATGTAGCAGTATATATATTTCTTTGTTTCATGAGTAAACGTTGATGTAGTTGTTATATTCCTGAGTTTACTATTGTAGAGGACCAAATAAGCGGAAAATATAACTTAGCATGGTTCTGAATATAAAACTGCTTCTAATTTTAAAAATTAGGCATTGTACATTACATATATATTTAAAAATATTTTTGAATATTTATTTTATTTGAGAGAGAGAGAGAGGGAGAAAGAGAATGAATGTGCCAGGGCCTTCAGCCGCTGTAAATGACCTCCAGATGCATGCGCCACCTTGTGCATCTGGCTTATGTGGGTCCTGGGGAATCAAACCTGGGTCCTTTGGCTTCTCAGACAAATGCCTTAATTGCTAAGCCATCTCTTCAGCCCTGTATTGTATATTTTAAGATGCCTTCTAGCATAATTATTTATTTTTTAGTTTTTTGAGATAGGGTCTCACTGTAGTCCAGGCTGACCTGGAATTCACTATGTAGTCTCAGGCTGGTGTCAAACTCATAGCAATTCTTCTGCCTTTGCCTCCCAAGTGCTAGGATTAAAGGTGTGCAATACCACGCCTGGCAGATTTTAGTATTTTTAAAGAGCCCTTTAATATCACAGCTTGGAGTGGTGAGATAATATATACTCTAGTTTGAAGCAGTTAAAAAAATTGCTAAGCTAAATGCTCATATTCATTATTTTGCCTAAGTAATGAATATGAGCATTTAGTTTAGCTTAGGGTTTGTTTAGTTAATGCTCATATTTGCCATTCCTACAGTTTTGATCCTTAAGAAGTACTGATGGGGGGGAAAAAGAACAGTGTACTGATAGGGGCTGGAGAGATGGCTCAGCAACTAAGTTACTTGTCTGCAAAGCATAAAGACCTGGTGTGATTCCCACGTAAAGCCATATGCACAAAGTGGTGCATGTATCTGGAGTTCTTTGCAGTGGCTGGAGGCCCTGGTGTGCCCATTCTCTCTCCATCCCCCACTCTCTCATAAATATTAAGAACTAACGATAAGTAGTTTTCTAACGTCCCTGGTGGGTTGAAGATGGGAAAGGTGAGAATCGTGGGTTTAGATGGGTACTCAGATTGCTACCTGGCCATCTCAGATCATTGTCTTCACTCTAGGCTGAGGTTAAGTTGTATCTGTGTAGCTGATGACTGGCATTTTGCCCACTGGCCTGTGAGAAGGCTTCACAGGAAATCTTGAGGTCAGGTAGAAGGAGAAGGGAGCTTGTGCATTGAGAGAATATCTGGTCATGGAAATATATTCTCACCCACTGGTGCAAGTGAGTGGTCTATTAGTAAATAACATATGTGGAGGTAATTTCCACTTTCTTTGTTTAAAGTATATTTATTCTTTATGGCCTGCTTGCCTTTCTGTGTATCTTACCAGGCAAGGTACTGACTATCTTAATGCTGGAGTCTTTTTCAGGGGTAAGTAGGGACGACAGACACTGCCTTTCTTCAGAGTAAAGAGCAGGTTTGCTTAGAGCCTTCAAGGACAGGTGTTCTTTGGAGCAAAGGCCTTTATGAAGGATGTAAAGTCAGAGCTGGAGATGAAGCTCCACTGGCGGAGTCCTTTCCTGGCTTCCATAAACCAGGCACAGTGGCATACACCTGTCATCCTGGCACTGTGGAGACAGAGGCTGGAATTTCAGGGATTCAAGATTATCCTCAGCTACACAGTGTTGCCAGGCCAGCCTGGGCCCCTAAATAAGTAAACTGAATAATTTAAAGTAGAAAGTTCCCTATGCTTAGGGTTCCACTCCCGCTTGCAGCCCACTGCAATATAGGTATCATCTGGCTGTGTTTGCATTGCCCCGTAGAAAATGGGACCCAGTCCAGAGCAAGAAAATCTTAGTAGTTTGGCTACTTCCTGTTAGTCACAAAGCCCTTTGTCTCTGTCCAGGACCTCATGGTTTCTGCCAGAACCTACAGGTTGTTAGATTGCAAGTAGAGTAAAATGTCAGACGCTTCCCAGTTCTTGTCACTTTTGCTAATGAGGATGGGGTGCTGACAGATAGGAATGGTGCCTCCAGCCCGATTTGGAGATGGGACAACTCTAGGATCTATTGGTAAGTGCTTCTAGCCAAGTATAATAGGGGGAGGGGCAAGGATCTCCCCAGTTTGCTGCTGGCCAATTCATGGTTAGGCTCTGTGCAGTCGACTAGGAGGAAGCAAGCTGCCTGAGAGGTGCCTGGAAGATGGAAGAAGGATCATAGAACAGTGTGACAACAGGCTTTCCAGGTTCATAGTCAGGGCCATGCGTCTAGCTGCTCAGCCAAAGGATCCTCAAAAGTAGCTGTTACCAGTGAGGGGCATGCTGGTCCATGCAGACCTTTGCTGCAGACCCTGGAAGCTCATTCAGGTGACTGAGTGGGAGGCCATTTGAAGCGGACACTGAATGCAGAGCCTGATTTTCCTCAGAGAGCTAGCTGTTCTTTCCCTCCATGCTCTGCCTTCTACCCTGACCTGAACTGCATTAAGGAGAAAGATGATTAAGGATGAAACCCCAGCTTAGAAGGACTCAGCTGGGGAACTTGCACAGGAATGGGGGGAATTTAAACTTTGAAAAAAATTATTTGAGAGAGAAAGAAAGGCAGAGAGAGAGATAGAGAGAGAGAGAATAAGTGCGCTACAGCCTCTAACCACTGCCAACGAACTCCAGACGCATGCGCTGCCTCGTGCATCTGGCTTATGTGGGTACTAGGGAATCAAACCTGGGTCCTTTGGCTGTGCAGCCAGATGTCTTCACTGCTAAGCCATCCCTCCAGCATGGATTTAAACTTTTATTGGCTCTCTTAGACATAGCCACATAAAACATTAGCCTTCCCTTTGGGAGGTGGTTGCTAGAATTCAGCCAATGGCATGTGCAGTGAAGAAGGGGTGTTCATGTGCTCCTGTTTGTGGGGCTCCTTGGGCCTGTTGAGTGTGTGACTTTGGTTTCCACATGAAGGCATGTCTGGTATCGATGTTCAGCATACCTGCTTGTGCCAGAGCTGGTTCTAGTGACTGGAAGAGATAACACCTTTGGGAACTGATAAACAAGTATCTGGGTCACTCATGTGGCTGTGTTGCCATGAGCACCAGCTCTCTCGGGTCACACTGCTGATCAAGACACACCACACAGATTGCCATCAGTGCTGCCCTGAGACATCATCTCACTGTACTTGGCAACAGAGCCACCATCACAGGTGTGGTATAAGGGACCTTGTTTGTTATGCAAAGTGCTACCTGTGCAAAGCCTGTGAAAATGTCACATGGCACAAGCCATCACCTCCTTCCCCTCCCAACTTGTTCTTGGCAAAATGACTATATGAGACCTTGACCGCTCTCATGGGCATCCCTTGGGCCTCATTGGTATTGAAACTGCGGTTGTAGCATTGCTGTTCAGCCATGGTATTGAAGTTCCTGATGCTAATCAGAGTCATGTTTTTGGCTTTCTGGCCATTTGCAGATTGATAATGGTATGATATATGGTTTTGTTTTCTTATTATTTATTGATTTTTTTAATAAAAAGGTTGTACTCTTAGACTTCCTCTCTCCTGCCCCTATTCTGCTGAGGGTCTTCTTCAGTGGGGTTATTAGTATTTATTGTGGGGACCAGGAGGCCTCAGGCAGTCTCTGCAGTGAGGGGAAAGAGGCTGGGACATGGTGCCTCAGGCTATTCCCACCCACCCTGAGGCTCTTACAATCTTTCTGCCCTGTATTAGTCAGGGTTCTCTAGAGGAATAGAACCCGTAGAATAAAATGTATTAAAAAGAGAATTTATTTAGCTTATAGGAGTCCAACAATAGCAGTTTGCAGGCCCGAGAGTCAGGGAATCCGGTAGCTTCTCCATCCACCAGTTGGATGCCTCAGCAGTCCCAATCCAGCACTGAAGGCCTGGAGGCTTCCTGGAGAGCTGTTGGTCTTCAGTCCATGCTGGAAGGCAGCCAGGTGGGAGGAAGGGATTCTTTTCTCCCAGAACTTTCTTACATAAAGTCCCCCTCTGAGAGGGGCCGCCCACTCTGAGAGAAGGGCTCACTCTGGGGGAAGGACTTCCTCCATCAGTTCATCCTTCCTGGAAGCAACCTCAGAGGCCCATTTATGAGGAATGTCTGGATTCCTAAACAGATCAAGTTGACAACAAAACTTAATCATCACGTGCCCCCTCTCCCGAAATGTTCCCTGAGCCTTCGTGGGCAAGATAGAGATCTGACTTAGTGTTGCCTTCTCTGTAGACTCTGGATGTCTGTTTTGGTGAGGTTTGAGTGACCACGGTGTCACTTGCCATTTCCCTGGAACTGGTTTTCAAGCCATCAGGGCAATATTTGTGTCATTGCTAGGAGGTGGAGGTGACCCATTTCATGTAGACAGTCAGTTTCTCTCTCTCTCTCTCTCTCTCTCTCTCTCTCTTTTTTTTCCGAGGTAGGCTCTTGCTCTAGCTCAGGCTGACCTGGAATTCACTATGTAATCTCAGGGTGGCCTCTAACTCACGGTGATACTCCTACCTCAGCCTCCGTAGTGTTGGGATTAAAGGCATTGCCACCACGCCCAGCTGCATCCTATACTTCTTACCATAAATGTGTTCAGTTCCTATTCATTTCTAGAGACAATACCAAATAAAGACTTAGCAAGGACACAGCTGAGTATTCCCAGTTATAAAAAACTGCAATCTAAGTTTAATGACACCCAGTTCTATCAGAGTTAAGTTTAGTTCATATCTGAAGCTATCACTTTTTTGAGAGAGAAACCGGGAGAGAGAATTGACATGTCAGGGCCTCAGCCACTGCAATCAAACTCCAGATGCTTATACCACCTAGTGGGCATGGGCATGTGCAACCTTGCACTTGCCTCACCTATGTGTGTCTGGCTTGTGTGGGATCTGGAGAGTTGAACATGGGTTCTTAGCCTTCACAGGCAAGTGCCTTAGCCTCTAAGCAATCTCTCTAGCCTGCTATCACTTTTAGATGTATCCTTGTTGTTCCCAGTATTCTCCTTCATCCTACACACACTCCGGGCACTATCCCTTGTTTTATTTTATTTTTTTCTAAATTTGTTTATTGGTGGTGAGGGAGAGGAAGGGAGGGAGTATGGGCATGCCAGGGCCTCTTGCTGCTGCAGATGGACTCCAGATGCATGTGTCACTTTGTACACCTGGCTTTACATAGGTGCTGGGGAATTGAACCCTGGCCAGCAGGCTTTACAAATAAGCACCTTTACTGGCTAAGCCATCTCTCCAGCCCTAATTATTATTATTATATGGTTTTTCGAGGTAGGGTTTCACTCTAGCCAGGCTGACCTGGAATTCACTATGTAGTCTCAGGGTTGCCTCGAGTTCACGGTGATCTTCCTACCTCTGCCTCCCAAGTGCTGGGATTAAAGGCTTGCGCCACCATGCCCAGCTCTCCCTATTTTGTTTTTCCCAAAAGATGCTCCACAAAACATTCATCTGGGTATCGAGTGGGCAGTTCATACTCCTCTACCATTCACAAGGATCTGATATTATTGAATATTGTAATTTTTTTCCTTTTAAAAATATTTTATTTATTTGAAAGAAGGAGAGAGAGGCGGATAGAGAGAGAATGGAGCTGGAGAGCAGTTAAGCACATGCCTGCAAAGCCTAAGGACCCAGGTTCAATTCTCCAGGTCCCACATAAGCCAGATGCATATGGTGGCACATGGCTCTGGAGTTCGTTTGCAGTGGCTAGAGGCCCTGGTGTGCCCATTTTCTCTTTCTCTCTCTCTCCCGCTCTCTGTCTCTAATAAAGAAATAAATAGGATGGACGTGGTGGCGCACGCCTTTAATCCCAGCACTTGGGAGGCAGAGATAGGAGGATCACAGTGCGTTCGAGGCCACCCTGAGACTACATAGTTAATTCCAGGTCAGCCTGGGCCAGAGTGAAACCCTACCTCGAAAAAAACAAAAACAAAAACAAAAAGAAAGAAATAAAAATAAAATCTTTAAAAAGAAAGAAAGAGAGAGAATGGGTGTACCACAGCATCAAGCTACTGCAATCAAACTCCAGAAGCTTGTGCCACCTTGTGTATCTGAATTTATGTGGGTACTGGGGAATTGAACCTGGTTCCTTTGGCTTTGCTGGCAAGTGCCTCAGTTACTAAGCCATTTCCCCAGCCCTCCTTTTGGTTTAAAAAAAATTTAATAAGCCGGGCATGGTGGCGCATGCCTTTAATCCCAGCGCTCGGAGGCAGAGGTAGGAGGATCGCTGTGACTTCGAGGCCACCCTGAGACTCCATAGTGAATTCCAGGTCAGCCTGGGTTAGAGTGAGACCCTACCTCGAAACCCCCCCCCCAAAAAAAAATTAATATATTTTATTTTTATTTATTTATTTGAGAAAGAAAGGGAGAGAGAGATAGAGCTAATAGGCATGTGCCAGGGCCTCAAGCCACTGCAAACAAATTGTAGATGCATGCGCCACCTTGTGTATCTGGCTTACATGGGTCCTGGGGAATTGAACCTGGGTCCTTTGCCTTTGTAGGCAAATGCTTCAACTGCTAAGCCATCTCTCCAGCTTAAAAAAAAAAAAAATTAGTTATTTATTAGCAAGCAGAGAGAGAATGGGCATGCCAGGTTCTCTCAAGGCTGCTAACAAACTCCAGAGGATTGTACCACTATGTGCATCTGAGTCTACATGGGTACTGGGAATTGAACCCTGGCTGTCAGGCTTTGCAAGCAAGCACCTTTAACTGCTGAGCCATCTTCCCAGTCCTGGCCCCCCCCTATTTTTTAAAATTGTTTTTTGAGGCGGGGTCTCACTTTAGCCTAAACTGACCTGGAACTCACTTTATAGCTCCAGGCTGGCCTCAAACTCATGGCAGTCCTCCTACCTCAATCTCCCAAGTGCTGGTACTAAAGGTATGTGCCACCATGCCTGTCTTTGATATTATTGAATATTGGAATGGAATCTTCAAAAGCAGCCTAAGTTGGACATAGTGCATATCATTGAAATCTTATCACTTGGGAGGTTGAGGCAGGAGGATCAGGATGTTCAAGGTTATCTGTGGTCACATAGTGAGTTCAAGGCCAACCTAAGCTACATGAGACCCTGCCTTAAAAAAAGGAAATCAAAACATTGGATGAGACTACTGAATGTCTCCCACATTTCTGCTTCAATAACTATTGCTTTGTCATTTGGTGGGGTAAATGACTGCCACTTGGCCCGATGGCAGAGTCACATAAGGCAGTTTGTACAGACCAGCCTCAGTCAACCCCTCCAAGAACGGGGATTAGACTCAATTATCCAACTTGAGCTGCTGGCTTGCCAGGTGTCCCTGTTGGAGGAAGTGTCAACCTCTGTCCTCAGGCCTTTATTTCCTGTGTGGCAGCTGAGAGTTAGCCTGCCTCGCTTGACAGCACACTTGGTAATCATTAAAGACCTTCAGATTTTCAGGGAAACAGCACTGACTGATCATGTGACAACCACAGAGAGACTTCTGCAAAAGGAAGCAGATCTTGTTGCTGGAGGGATCTCCCTAGAATAATGGATCCAGGGTTCACTTAGGCTTTGCAGACCCATATACGAGCAGCATGCAAGCAGAGAAGGTGGCACAGGCTTAGCTGGCGTTACATATGACCGCACCGTGGCCCTGGGAAGAACTCAGGTCTGCCTCCGCTCACTAGCCAGGGTTGTTAGGGGTGATGTCTTTGGCTTCTTCCTCGGTGATGTGTAATCTCTGTGCAATTGCTGATTCTCCTTGCTATGCCCACATTAATGCTTCTGGTCAAGTGGAAAGGTCAGTATGGAAACTTAAAAAGAATGCCACTTGCCTGTCTAAGGAGTCCCTGATCGTGTCTGAGACTGTTAAGTTGATTGGGTCTGGCACTGTGTTATATTATTATTATTACTACTATTATTAACAACATATTTCATATGGATCATCATGTGTTGGTACCCTCTTTTCCCTCGCCTTGCCCCCATTCCATTGAGGACCCTCACTGGGGTTGCAGGTATTCCCCATGGGGTTGTGGTTTATGTGTTGAGTGAGCAGCAGTCACTTATTTTTTGGGGTGAGGGAATGACTCTGAGCATGATGGCACAACCTGTGGCTCTTACAATCTTTCCACCCCCTCTTCCACAAAATTCCCTGAGCCGTGGTGGGTGAGTTTTAAGTCTGCTTCAGTGATGAGCTCTTAGGAGCCTCTGGATCTCTGCTTTGGTAGGGGTTGAGTAGCCTCAGGGTCTGTCTCCTTCACCCTACCACTGATTATCAGAGTCACCATGGAAGGCTGTAGCACTCATGCTCATTTCCCCAGTTCCTCTGTGGTTTCAGCTGTGGCTTGGATGTAGTGCGAGGGGTAGTTTTATCTCCCCCTGTCTTGCTACTTTCTGAAAAAGAACAGATTCTGCAAGGGAGAGTGAAGTCAGCATAGTTTAAATGGGATAAGCATTATTAATTTAGGGAGAATTTGATGTATGTAACCCTCTTTTAGTCAAAGACTAATAAGAGCTTGACACTGGAGAGCACAATCTTTGTCTCCATAGGATTCTGATCTGGCTGCCAATTCTAGATAAATGGGTTCCTTTACACTGAGCAGATCTCTTAGCCAATCAGAAAGCTGTGTGCCACTATTGCATTGGTGTGTACAGCCTGTCAGGGTGTTTGCTTCTGAGTAGTTTAGACCTCTGGTTGCTCAGACCATTGTTGGCCACTTTCCCCCAGTAGCTCATGCAGCACTTTCCAGCACTGGACAGGCCCGAGGTCAGCGTGGCCTCTTCCCGCAGTACCGTGTGATTGCTAGTAGCCTTCATTAAATGCTGTGCGAGACAAATTGATTTGGTCCTAGCCTCTCTTGATCAGATTAGTTAGATAGAGGGAATAATGATCATGAGAGAGTTTTCCCAGAACTGAAGAGGGTGTAGACACTACAAGTAGTAGAAAGTACAGTTTGATGGTGCTGCTGGGAGCTAGCCCTCTACAGGCTTCTCACATTTCTGCATGTCTTCCTTGTGAGCTGTGAGCTGTGGCACTAATGGTCTTTGTTCCAGACTCTGTTCAAGGATGTTTGCACAGGGAATAGCCTTGGAAAATAGATACAATGCCTACCTTTGGATCAAAGGGGAGGGATGCTTCCTGTCTAGAGTGCAAAGATTTGGGCTTTCTAAGCATAAAATTGTATAGGAGATGTTGCCTAGGCTTATAGGAATTAGAGCTTGAAAGACTAGAATAAGAAAACACAAAGCCCTACCTGTTGTTGTGGGCAGCAGTGACTTGTTTCTGACCATGGAGTTACATGTCTTCTGCCAGACTGCATGGAACAGTTAAAAGGTAACCTGTTCGTTTGCAAATGATAAATATCTCAGATTGTTCCTTCATTGATCTTTATAGCATATACCTTGAATAACAAAATAGAACCATAGTTCAATTAAAACATAATTTTCCTTTCCATCATGACTCGTCCCTCTCCTCTTATCCTCCCTCTCCTTTTACTTTCTCTTCTACCGCCCTCCCTTCCTTTTTCTCTTCCTTCCTTTCATTTCTGATTGAATTGTGTGTGTTTTTTTTTTTTTAATTTGCTCAGGTTTGTCTCAGCCTGGGCTCAAGTGATTCTCCCTTCTGATCCTTCAGAATAAACAGATTACAGGTGTGAGCTAACACAACTGACTTAAAGCATCACTATTTTTTCTAATTTAATTTAATTTAGTTTATTTATTTTGAGGTAGGGTCTCACTCTAGTGCAGGCTGACCTGGAATTCACTATGTAGTCTCAGGGTGGCCTTGAACTCACAGCGATCCTCCTACCTCTGCCTCCCAAGTGCTGGGATTAAAGGCGTGCACCACCACCCCCGGCTCTTATTTTTGATTTTTGTTTGTCAAGGTAGGGTCTTGCTCTAGCCCAGGCTGACCTGGAATTCATTATGTAGTCTCAGGCTGGCCTCACAGTGATCCTCCTATCTTGGCCTCTCTAGTGCTGCGGTCAAAGGTGCTTGCCACCATGCCCACCACCCTGAGACTACCTAGTGAATTCCAGGTCAGCCTGAACTAGAGTGAGACCCTACCTCAAAAAAAACAAAAAACAAAAAACAAACAAACAAAAAAAGCCTTTCTTGGGTTTGGAGAGATGGATCAGTGGTTAAGGCACTTGCCTGCAAAGCCTTATGACCTGGGTTCAATTCCCCAGTGCCCATGTAAAGCCAGATGTACAAAGTGGCACATGTGTCTGGGACTTCATTTGCTGCAGCTGAGACCCGAGGGCACCCATTCTGTGTCTCTCTTCTCTCTATCTCTTGCAAATAAATAAAAATATTTTTAAAGCCTTTCTGTTTTTGTGTTCTGTGTGTGTATGTGTATATGTGTGTGCATGTGTGTAGTGTGTGTGGCACACTCACATACATGTGCTCTTACCTTCAGTGTAGTGTGCTCACCTGTTGTTACAGTCAGCGTCACGTTGCTGGCTGAAAACACCTGACCACGAGCAGCTTGTGGGAGGAAAGGGTTTATTTTGGCTTACAGACTCGAGGTAATGCTCCATGATGGCAGGGAAAATGACGGCATGAGCAGAGGGTGGACATCACCTTCTGGCCAACATCAGGTGGACAACAGCAGCAGGAGAGTGTGCCAAACATTGGCAAGGGGAAGCTGGCTGTAACACCCATAAGCTCATCCCCAACTACACATCACCCCCAGTAGGCTCCAATTCTCAAATCCCCATCAGCTGGGCACCTAGCATTTAGAACACACAAGTTTATGGGGGACACCTGAGTCAAACTGCCATACCTGTGGTGGCTGAGCAGAATGGAAGGTGTCCCTTTTCATGTTCTCCCACCTGATCTTGTTTGAGCTAGAGACTTTTAAAAAATGTTAATTTGAGAGAGGGAAAAAGAAGCAGAGAGAGAGAGAGAATATGGGTGTGCCAGGACCTCTAGCCATTGCAAATGAACTCTAGACACATGCACCACCTTGTGCACCTGGCTTTCATGGGTACTGGGGAATCAAACCTAGGTCCTTAGCCTTTGCAGGCAAGTGCCGTAACTGTTGAGCCATATCTCCAGCCATGAGCTGGAGTATCTTAGTGACATTGGAGCTTGCCATCTTTTCCCCAACTTCTGATCTGCGCCCCTACAGGACTGGGGTTACAGATGGACATGGCCATGCCCAGTTGTTTATATGGGCTCTGAAGGTTTGAACTTGGGCAGGTTCAGGGACCCTCTCAGTCCCTTGTGCTTGTTCAGGAAGTACACATAACTGCTGGGCCATCTTTCCAGCCCTCTAGTGTTTTCTTCCAGTTTACTTCAAAATTCTTAAAAATTCCATAGGGTCTTTGCTAGTATATTACATGTTCTTATACAATAAACATTTTACAGTAGAAAACTGATTACTAAATATGAAATACTAACACTCAATACTAAACCTGATTAATCAAGCTTCATAAAGTACTTGTTTTACTTCTACCTCAGTGTGAGGCTGGCTTAGAAGTCCAGGTAACAGAAGGTAGTGTTTTGGACCAACATGAAGACCCTGGAAGAAGAAGGAAGAATAGAATATGGTGAGTACTTAGACACAGAGGCTGAGAGGGAGAAGAGTCTGGGTTGGACAATTTGATAAGTGGTACCTTTCACTAATCCAGCGATGGGAGAAAAGGGCTAGGTGTATGGTAGATTGGCTAACAATGAAGTGGGTCGCAGATGATAAAGAACTATTAGTTCTGCTGATTGGACACTGATATTAGCCAGAAGTGGGCCGTCGTGTTCTGTAAGAGAGTGATAATTGGATTGAATTTTAGGAAGCTCACCTTGGTTACATGCACAACATAGATTGGAGGGAATAAATATACTGGTGGGAAAACTGGAGGAGGCTATTAGAGTAATTCAGGCACTATATGGCAGCTGTGTTAGTCAAGATTCTTCAGAAAAACAGAAAAGAAAGAACTGTAACATAATATCTACCCCCTCACATACCCCTTTGGTTCTATAAGTGTAGAAACATAAACACACACACACATTTGTTACATGCAATTGACTCACATGCCTGAGCCTATGTCCCAGCTCAAGTTCAAAGGCTGGAAACTGCTAGACAGTCAAAAAGTCCATGTTCCACTTTGAAGGTCCTGACACAGGAGGAGTCAATGCTTAAAGCTCGTCAGGAGAACGCTTTCTTACTTTGGGAAGACCAACCTTTTGTTCTATTCAGGCCTCTATTTTATTTTAAAATTATTTTTATTTAGAGAGAGAGAAAAAATGGGCATGCCAGGACCTCCAGCCACTGCAAACGAACTCCAGATGCATGTGCCACCTTGTGCATCTGGCTTATGTGGGTTCTAGGGAAACGAACTTTGGTCCTTTGGTTTTGCAGGCAAGCACCTTAACTTCTAAGCCATCTATCCAGCTCTATTTTATTTATTTATTTATTTGGTTTTTCAAGGTAGGGTCTCTGGTTCAGGCTTACCTGGAATTAACAATGTAGTTTCAGGGTGGCCTTGAACTCATGGAGATCCTCCTACCTTTGCCCCTCACCCCGAGTGCTGGGATTAAAGGTGTGTGCCACCACGCCCGGCCCTATTTTATTTTTTAAATATTTATTTATGGGCTGTTGAGTTGGCATAGTGGTTAAGGTGCTTGCTTGCAAAGCCAAAGGACCCAGGTTTGATTCCCCAGTACCCACATAAACTAGATGCACAAGGTGGCACATGCGTCTGGAGTTCATTTGCAATGGCTAGAGGCACTGGCACACCCATTCTCTCTCTCTCTCTGACTCTTTCTTTACCCCTCTCTCAAATAAGTAAATAATAATAAAAATCTTTAAAAAGGGGCAGGCATGGTGACACATACCTTTAATCCCAGCACTCTGTAGGCAGAGGTAGGAGGATCACCATGAGATTGAGGCCACCCTGAGACTACCTAATGAATTCCAGGTCAGCCTGGGCTACAATAGGACCCTACCTCGAAAAAAATTTTTTTTTAAAAATATTTATTTGAGAGGATGTGGGAGAGAGAGAGAGGGAGGAAAAGGGAGAGAGGGAAAAATGGGTACACCAGGGTCTCTTGCTGTTGCAAACAAAAGACACTTTCTTGCAAAGCCTCGTAAGATATGGTTCAATTCCCAAGCCACCCACTTAAAGTCAGAAGCAAAAAGTAGTGCAAGAGGCTAGGGAGATGGCTCAGTGGTTAAAGGTGTTTGCTTGCAAAGCCTGCAGGTTCAGGTTCAATTCCCAGTAGCCATATTAAGTCAGATGGAAAAAGTGGCACAAGTGTCTGGCGTTCATTTGCAAGGGCAAGACAGCCTGGTGCATACATACAGACAAGAAAGTAAATTTAAAACATAAATTAATATAAGGGGCTTGGCAGATGGCTCAGTGGATAAGGCACTTGCCACACAAGCATGAGGAGGACTGGAGTTAAGATCCTTAGTGCTTATGTAAGTGCTGGGTAGGGGCCTGTTGGAGAGGCAGAGACAGTAGAACCCCAGAGCAAGCTGGCTAGCTAGACTAGCTGAATTTGTGAGCCTTGGGTTCAAGTGAGGGCCTCTGCCTCAGTAAGATAAGGCGAGAGTGATTGAGGAAGACACTCAGTGTCAACTTCTGCCCTGCACCCACACATCTGTGGAACATATGTGAACATGCATGCACAGCACACACATATACACATCCAAACAAAATTATATAAAGAGATAAATGACCAGCCAGGCGTGGTGGCGTACGCCTTTAATCCCAGCACTTGGGAGGCAGAGGTAGGAGGATTGCTGTGAGTTCGAGGCTACCCTGAGACTGCATAGTGAATTCCAGGTCTGTCTGGGCTAGAGACCCTACCTCGAAAAACAACAACAACCAAAAAAATAAAAAGCAAAATCAACAGGAAGTAGAGTTCTGTAATTCCTTGTCTAAAATCCTTGGGACTATAAGGATGTTAGAATTCAAAATTTTCTGGAGCTTTAGAAAGGTAAACAGTGTAGAATGTTTAACATCTGCAGTGGGGCTCAGGGCAGCATCAGCTAATCAAGTACATTTTTAGTTTTGCATTAAAATCATGAATATTCATTCCAAATGAAACAAACAAAACTATACATAGCTTCACATCAGTTCAGAGAAGGTTTTGCTGACAAATGACTTCAGAGTATGCTAGATGTCATAGTCAGCTCCACATTGCTGGGATGAACCTCCAAACCAGACACAGTTTATGGGAGTAATGGAGTTTATTTTAGACTTACAGATCCAGAGGCAGTTTCATAATGGCCAAAGAAGTTAGCCCCTTTTACACCAACCCACGCAGAAAGAAAAACCACCAGCAGCACCATAAGAAAGCATCAAACCTCAGGGACCCCAGGAGAGCTCACTCTGCATAGCTTAGGCTGAAATTCAGATCTCCCCCAGTAACATGGTCCCCTGTAGCAGGAGTCTGCTTGCTAGGGGCAGAAGTTGAAAACTCAATTTTAATAACTCCCGAGTCTATGTGGGGACATAGATTCAAGCTACCTCACTAGGTTATGCTAGTAAATGGCTTGTGAATAGCTTAAGCTTTTCTGAGTTTTTTTTTTTTTTTTAATTTCAATTAAGAGATTGTTGATCTGAGCTGGGTGTGGTGATGCACACCTTTAATCCCAGCATTTCGGAAGCAGAGGTAAGAGGATCATCCTGAGTTTAAGGCCACCCTGAGACTACATAGTGAATTTGAGATCAGCCTGGGCTAGAGTGAGACCCTACCTTAAAAAACATATACATATATGTTTTATATATATATATATCTCAAAAGAAAAAAACAAAACAAAACAGGACTTCTGGGTAAGATAGCCATGCCAAAGCAGCCTAGGGAGGAAATAAGCAGGAAAACAGCAAAATATACTCTTCTATCAAAAAGCGAAGGGATATATGAAAGTATCAACCTCAGCAGAAAAGAAGGAGAGACCCAGATCTTCTATAGACCACAGAATCAGGCAGAAGCAGATCCCACAGTGGTGATGTCTATGTGGCTGCCAGGCTTTGCCTGAGCTGCAGGAGAGGTCTGGTGAAGTGATTTTCCACTCACACCAGCCTCCTTGCAAAGCCAAGAAACCTAAAGGGGAAGACAGCAGGGACCAGCTGAGCAGCTCCAGAAGCCGAGGATCACAGGAAACAGTTATGCAGCTCCAGTACAACTTCAGACACCCTCCACAGAACCCCTCCCCCAACAATCAGCGCTGGCAACTCCTGGAGACCTGGGGAAGGGAGATCAGCTACACAGCATCCAGCACAGGTGGTCAGAGAAGCAGACCCACCAACCCAGCCAGCTGAACCCACAGCACAGTAATGAGGGACCCAAACAAGCACTCAACTGCATAGCTGAGACAAAAGCCCTCCCCAAAGGTAACAGGGCCTACTTACACCAGGTCAGTACCTGCCACAAAGCCTGGTGTATAGGCCTGCATTGGAAGTGTTAATTGCACCTTCCACATCAAGGCAGAATATGTGTTAGACTTGATTAATGGTTGGCTTTGCCATTCTTAAATAAGCTGTATTTTGGGGTTGTTCTTTGTTACTTCCTGATTTATAATGCCTTTCTCTTCTGTCGTGGGGGCAGAGTCTCACTTGGCCCCAGGCTGTTACAGACCAGAAATCTCAGCCTTCCAGTTGACAGGATTAAGGGTGTGAGGCAACACACTCCGTTAAGACCTTTGACTTTGTTAGATGATCTGTTGGTTTTAATACCCATTTTCATATAAATACTCCATGCTGGTTTTGATTGAATGCATATATTTTAGAATTTGCCTGTATTTTGCTCCACCCAGCCTACTTTTAGAATACTTGCCTAGCAGGCAAACCCAACACTTAGGATCACTTCTGCTATTACTCTGGGAGTCATTTAAGAGCCACACTTGGCACCTTGAGCCCCTACCCTGAAGTTATATAATGTCAGATTTACACACCTAAGAATACTTCAGGAATTAGAAAACCCAAGCATCAAATTAACGCAAGATGCAAGAATCTCTACATTATAATACCAGAAACACAAAAAATCAAGACAATGTAATTCCACCAAAAATTATAAATCCATTGGAAATGACCTCCAGTCAGACTGATTTAGATGAAATGCCTGAGAAAGATTTCAAAAGAATGATTAGAACTATGTTCAAAGAAATCAAAATAATCAAAGAGGGAAACAAACTCCTAAAGGAGAACACAGGAAACAAACTTAATGAAATAAGGTCAATACAAGACATGAGTAAGGAAATAGAAATACTGAAGAAAAACCAATCAGGAATACTAGAAATGCAAAACACAGTAAGTCAAGGAAAATGCTCTGTGGAAAGTCTCACCAATAGAATGGATGAAGGAGAGAACAGAATATCTAAACTAGAAGGCCAGGTGGCAGATCTAATACAGTCTAACAAAGAGAAAGATAAGCTAGGGCTGGAGAGATGGCTTAGCGGTTAAGTGCTTGCCTGTGAAGCCTAAGGACCCCGGTTCAAGGCTCGATTCCCCAGGACCCACGTTAGCCAGATGCACAAGGGGGCACACGCATCTGGAGTTCGTTTGCAGTGGCTGGAAGCCTTGGCACGCCCATTTTCTCTCTCTCTCTCTCTCTCTCTCTCTCTCTCTGTCACTCTCAAATAAATAAATAAAAATGAACAAAAAAAAATTTAAAAAAAAAAGAAAGAAAGATAAGCTAACAGAAAGGTATGAATGGGGATTTCAAATATTTGGGACACTCTGGGAAGATCAAACATAAGAATTCAGGGTATAGTAGAAGAAGAAGAATTTAAGTCCAAAGGCATAATGGGTGTTTTCAACAAAATTATAGAAGAAAAATTCCCCCAAATTGGGAGAAATGCCAATACAGATACAGGAAGCCTTTAGAACACCAAACACACAAAACCAGGAAAGGACCTCTGCTCACCATATTATAATTAAACTACAAAACACACAAGCCAAAGAAAATATATTGCAAGTGGTTACAGAGAAACAGCAAGTCACTTAAAAAGGCAAGCCCATCAGGATAAGAGATGATTAGTCAACACAAACTTTAAAAGCCAGAAGGGTTTGGGATGATGTATTCCAAGTTCTGAAAAATAACAACTGTCAACCAAGAATACTTTATCCAGGGGCTGGAGAGATGGATTAGTGGTTAAGGCATTTGCCTGCAAAGCCAAAGGACGTTGGTTCAATTTCCCAGGACCCACATAAGCCAGATGTACAAGGTGGTACATGTGTCTGGAGTTTGCAGTGGTTGAAGGCCCTAGCACACCTATTCTCTCTCTCTCTCTGTCTCTCTCCCTATGTCTTTCTCTCAAATAAATAAATAAATAATAATAAAATATTTTTTAAAAAGAATACTTTACCCAGAAAAGATATCTATCCAAATTGATGGAGAAGTAAGGACATTCCACAACAAAAAGAGGCTAAAGGAATGCATGACCACTAAGCTCTACAGAAAATGCTTGAAGGGATCCTCCACGCTGAAGATAAAGGCAAGCACACACACGAGGAAACAGGAAAAAATAAACCACACTCAAATAATACTTAATACAAGAGAGTAAAGGAAAAACAGGAAGCACTACAAAATAAGAAGAATGGCGAGAATAAATACATGGCTTTCAATAATATCTCTTAATATCAATGGTCTCAATGCCCCAACCAAAAGACACAGGTTTGCAGGCTAGATTAAAAGGCAGGGTACTTTTGTTTGTTGCCCCCAATAAACTCATAAATGGCAGACACTATCTTAGGGTGAAAGGATAGAAAATGGTATTTCAAGCAAATGGGCCTAGAAAACAAGCAGGTGGTGCTACCCTAATATCTGACAGGATAGACTTCAAAGCAACACTAGTGAGGAAAGATAAAGAAAGTTACTTTATATTGATTAAAGGAACAACTTAACAGGAGGACATTACAATTCTACACATATATGCACCTAACATGGGTGCTCCCAATTTCATCAAACTCTATTAGACTTAAGGTCACAGAGAACACCAAGCACAATTGTGGTTGGTGATTTGAATAACCCACTATCATCAATTGATAGGTTATCCAGGAAAAAATAAATAGAGAGACATTGGATTAAATGATGTCCTAGAACAAATGGACCTAACAGATATCTACAGAATATTCTATCCAAATGCTGCAGAATGCACATTCTTCTCAGTAGCATGTGGAACATTCTCTAAAATAGACCATATATTAGGACATAAAGCAAAGCTTAACAAATATAGGAAAATTGAAATAATTCCATGTACTCTATCTGATCACAATGGGATTAAACTATAAATCATCAACAAGAAAACCTGCAGAGCACACACAAAATCATGGAAACTAAACAGTGCACTACTGAATGATGAATGAGTCACTGAGAAAATAAAAAAATTCATAGAATCAGCTGGGTGTGGTGGCGCACGCCTTTAATCCCAGCACTTGGGAGGCAGAGGTAGGAGGATCACTGTGAGTTCGAGGCCACCCTGAGACTACATAGAGAATTCCAGGTCAGGTTGAGCTAAAGTGAGGCCCTACCTCGAAAAAAAAAAAAAATCATAGAATCAAATGATAATGATAACACATACCAAAACCTTTGGGACAAAATGAAGGCAGTCCTAAGGGAATTTCACAGCTTTAAAAAGTGCCTATATTAAGAAATTAGAAAAGTCGCAAATAAACAACTTAATACTTCACCTTAAGGCCTTGGAAAAAGTAGAACAAGGCAAACTAAAAATCAGTACATGGGAAGAAATGACAAAGATTAGGGCAGAAATTAACGAAATAAAAACAAAAAAAAAATTCAAAGAATCAATGAACAAAACGTTGGTTCTTTGAAAGGATAAACAAGATTGATAAACCTTTAGCAAATCTGATTTTTTTAAAAAAAAGAGAAGAAACACAAATTAATAAAATTAGAGATAAAAAAGACACCCTTACAAACTGGGCGTGGTGGTGCACTCCTTTAATCCCAGCACTCCGGAGGCAGAGGTAGGAGGATCACTATGAATTAGAGGCCACCCTGAGACTACATAATAAATTCTACTATGTAGTCTAGACTAGAATAAATGAATGTAGAATGTAGACTAGAATGAAACCCTACCTCAAAAAGAAGTATAAAAATATTAAAAAATCGAAATAAAAATATAAAAATAAAAAATAATCTGATATTGTCATTGTGGAGGTTCCTGAGACAGCTAAAAATACATTTACCATATGACCCAGCTATAGAACTCCTAGGCACATAACCTAAGGACTCATCTCATTACCTTAGAGACACTTGCTCAACCATGTTTATTGCCACTTTATTCACACTAGCTAGGAGATGGAACCAGCCTAGATGTCCCTCATGTAATGAATGGATAATGAAGATGTGTTATCTTTATACAATGGAGTTCTACTCAGCAGTAAAGAAAAATGAAATTATGAAATTTGCAGGGAAATGGATGGATCTGGAAAGGATTATACTAAGTGAGGTAACCCAGGCCCAGAAAGCCAAATGTTGCATGCTATCTCTCCATATGTAGATCCTAGCTACAAATGCTTAGTCTTGTATGTGAGTTGGAGTAAAAATCAGTAGCAGAGGCCAGTAAGCTAGACAAGGGCTATAAGGGAGGGAGGAGAGGGGAGGACTTAAAGGGATGATATTGTATATATATGTAGATGAACAGATTACTGGGAGTCCAATGGCCTAAATGAGGTCAGGAGAAGACATTGAGTAAAAGAAGGGTGAGGGGAGGGGTAATCAAAAGACATGATGTTTTGAATAAGCCATATGGAAACCTACTGTTTTGGTAATGGCACGCCCAGAAGCCATTCATTGTAACTAGAAAAATTTCAGTGTCAGGTATGGGATACGTTCCAGTGAGTTGTTGGCCTGGGAGGTCCCTGATGCCATCCAAACATTACAGGCCATTGCCAAGGCTTTTGGTTTCCCACCAGAAATAGACGGTAAGACCCTATTGCTAAAGACTCCACATGCCTGGGCTGCAAGGTCATTGAGATATCAAGCTGGAGCTGAGCTGAAAAGGCTGCATTGCATGCAGCCATATGGAATATAGAAGTCATCAGTGGTGAAAACAGTGGTCACTAACGTCTGCTCTTCTGCTGCACATCTGCTCTTGTCTGGCTAAATGCATATATTAGGTTCACTAAATTGCCCTGTAAGCACTTTACTTAACGTTCATACCCATATATTAATGCTACTCTCACTTTTGGTTAGAGAAGCTTCTCTTTTCTGACGGCAGTGACCCCTGGGATGACACAAAAGGCAACATACTTCTGAGAATATGTGACAGAGGAGTGTTCTGTACTAAAACATCTCTATCACACCTTTCAAGGCTCAGTCAGGGTCCATTATAGAAAAGGTGGCAGAAAGAATGTAAGAGTCAAAGGAAGGGTAGCACTGCTTACAATGCAGTTGTTCAGACAGAAATTGGCCCCAGCATTCATGACCTCGCAGTGCCTAGCACTACCTTCACAAGACCCTCATAATAGGAAGAAAAGACGATGACATCAAAATAAGAGAGAAGGCTGGAGAGATGGCTTAGCGGTTAAGTGCTTGCCTGTGAAGCCTAAGGACCCCGGTTCAAGGCTCGATTCCCCAGGACCCACGTTAGCCAGATGCACAAGGGGCGCACGCATCTGGAGTTCGTTTGCAGTGGCTGGAAGCCCTGGCGTGGCCATTCTCTCTCTATATATATATATGTATACCTCTCTCTCTCTCTCTCTCTCTCTCTCTTTCTGTCACTCTCAAATAAATAAATAAAAATGAACAAAAAAAAAAATAAAAGAGAGAGTAATGGAGAGAGGGAGGGGATATGATGGAGAGTGGATTTGTGAAGGGGAAAGTTGGGGAGGGAAGGAAATTATCGTGGTTTATTGTCTGTAATTATGGAAGTTGTCAATAACAAAAGTTAAAAAATAAAAAAAGGGCTGGAGAGATGGCTTAGTAGTTAAGCACTTGCCTGTGAAGCCTAAGGACCCTGGTTCGAGGCTCAATTCCCCAGGACCCATGGTAGCCAGATGCACAAGGGGGCGCATGTGTCTGGAGTTTGTTTGCAATGACTGGAGGCCTTGGCACGCCCATTTTCTTTCTCTTTCTCTCTCTATCTGCCTCTTTCTCTGTCTGTCACTCTTAAATAAAGAAATAAAAATAATAATAACAACAACACAAAAAGAAAAAAAAACAGGCTGGGGTTGGTGGTGCACATCTGTAATCCCAGTGCTTGGGAGGAGGAAGAAGAGGGGTCAGGAGTTCAAGGTCAGACTCCTCCACATACCAAGGCCAGCCTGGGTTGCATGAGACCGTGCCTCAAACAAAATACCTAGTAAGCACATAAAAATGTATTTAACTTCACTGATAACCAGAGAATGCCATCAAAACCTCCCAGATTCGGACAGGTTGATAAACACTCAGGATTGGAAAGAAAAAGATTGCTGAATAATCATATAGGTGTATAAATGAAAATGATAAATATATGATGAGAAATAAAAAATAAAAACCAAACCTTTTGGCTGTGTGTGGTGATGCAGGTCTTTAATCCCAGCATTTGGGAGGCAGAGGTAGGAGGATTGTAGTGAGTTCAAGGCCACTGTGAGACTACATAGTGAATTCCAGGTGAGCCTGAAGTACAGTGATAATGTATCTCAAAACCCACCTCCCCCCCCAAAAAAAAGATTATTTCAAAAACAAAATCTTTTCTTAGAAAATATGATAAAGTCAAAATACTACTAAAGTATAGTAAAAAGAAAATAAAAGGATATATACAAGGGGGGGGGGAGAAGGAAGACTGCCCAATAATAATATAAAAAAGTATAAACATAAGTGGATAAATGTGGTGGCACATGCCTTTAATCTCAGCAGAGGTAGGAGGATCATCGTGAGTTTGAGGCCAGCCTGGGACTACAGAGTGAGTGCCATGTCAATCTGAGCTACAGTGAGACCCTACCTTGAATCCCCCTCCTGCCAAAAGAGAGAGAGAGAGAGAGAGAGAGAGAGAGAGAGAGAGAGAGAATGTAAGAAGGGGAATTAAAAAATAAAAATAAAGGACTGAAGATGGCTCAGTGGTTAAAGGCGCTTGCTTACAAGGCCTGAAGATCTAGGTTTGATTCCCCAGTGCCCATGTAAAGCTAGATGCACAGAGTGGGGCCAGCATCTGGAGTTCATTTGTAGTGGCAGGAGGCCCTGAAGTGCCCATACTCTTTCCCTCTCACATAAATAAATTAAAACAAAATAAAAACATAAATGCCTTTAAAAATAAAAGAATTCTACTCCCACATTTGGTTAGAGAAGCTTCTCTTTTCAGATGGCAGTGACCTTGGGATGACTCAGAAGGCACCATGGTGCTGAGAGGAAGTGACAGAGGAGTGCTCAGCACTGAAACTTCTCTATCACACCTTCCAAGACTCAGGGTCCATTGCAGAAGACGTGGCAGAAAGAATGTAAAAGCTGAAGGAAGAGCAGGACTCCTTACAACGTGCTTCTCCAGACACTAAATGGTCTGGATATCCACGACCTCACAGTGCCTGGCACTACCTACACATGACCATCATAATAGGAGGAAAAGATGATGGCATCAAAATAAAAGAGAGACTGATTGAGAAGGGGAGGGAATATGACGGGGAATGGAGCTGAGAAGGGGAAAGTGAGAGGGGAGGGAGTTATCATGGCTTATTGCCTATAATTATGGAAATTGTCAATAATTAAAAAAAATTTAAAAATGAGATAAAAGATTGGACATGGTGGCCCTCACCTTTAATCCCAGCACTTGAGAGGCAGAGGTAGAGGGATTTCTATGAGTTCAAAGCCAACCTTGACTACATAGTGAATTCCAGGTCAGCCTGGGCTAGATCGAGACCCTACCTCCAAATAAATAAATAAATAAATAAATAAATAAATAAATAAATAATAAGATAAGCTGGGTGTGGTGGTGCACGCCTTTAATCCCAGCACTGGGAAGGCAGAGGTAGGAAGATCGCCGAGAGTTTGAGGTCACCCTGAGACTACAGAGTGAATTCCAGGTCAGCCTGGTCTAGAGTGAGACCCTACCTTGAAAAACCAAAAAAAAAAAAAAAAAATAAATAAATAAAATAAAATAAAAATAAAATAAAATAAAATAAAAAATATAATATATATAAAAACATAATAATAATATAAAAATAATAATAAATAAAATAAAGTAATACTTGTAAAAGTATAATAAAAAGAAAAAAGGGGAACTATAAGAGGCAGAGAAAGGAAGGAGGTGTTGGAGCGGCTTTTTTCAGGGCTGCCTGAAATTGGAGTCAGATGGATGTAGTGGGAGGTTCATTTCAACTTGGGGGCCCTAGCCTCCCCTGTTTTCCATACTAGTGCTAAGCCTATACTCAACAAGTGTTCATGGCTACAAGAGTTGCCTCACTTTAGTAGCTTGTCTTCTTTGTGTAGCTGGGGCCTCTGATAACCACTCTTAGCTCTCCTGTCTGTCAGCTGGGCAGGTTCTCCCACCTTCCTGAGACTCTGCAGTTCATAGACTCTGGAGTGGTAATGTTGTGTCTGGAGAGTGGCTCCCAAGATCACTGGACGTGGGTGGGGTAAGAAACCACAGTGCTGGGATCTGCACAGGCAGAGCTCTATACCTGTACCTTTAGACCCCACTAAGCATTAGACAGCCTGCTGGAGGGCTGCGCTGTGGACGTGAGGCCTCCTGGAGACTTAGAGCTCTCCCTCTCTTCAGCAGAGAGCTGACAGGATCTACCCGCTGACTTCAGACTTGTTCTCAGGTGAGGAGAAAGGGTGCAGCCACCTCTACCCTGTTCACCGCCCTAACTGAACCTCCTGCCTCGTCCACTTTGCAGCTATCGGTGTCTGGCCCTGCTTCTCCCATGGCCGCCTCTCGCTGTGGGGCTGCGGTAGGTTGACTTCAGCCCCCCGACTCGTGATTATCCCCTGGTCTCAGGATCCCAGGCTTGCTCAGTCTTAAACAATAGGTTTCCTCTCAGGATGGCACCTGAACATAGCCCTCCAAGTCATGGGGAGTGACCAAACAGGCCTCTCCACTGCTGACCTGACCTACCTGAGGAGTCACCAAGTAATACTCATGCCAATACTCATGCCAAGGAAGATGACTGTACCAGTTCCCCAGTAGTCTGGACCCATCCTTCCCAGATACAGTGCTGTTTCTCCCCTCTGGAGGCAACCTCTTTTCTGTCAGAACCAGGCAGGTCAATATGACAGCCACTGAGCAAATGCAGCTGTTGAGGACTTGAAGGGTGGTTACTAGAACTGAGATGTGCTATAAGCATAAGATTCACACTTTATTTTGAAGACTTATTGTGAAAAAGTAATGTTTCTCACTAATGTCTTTAAATGTTGATTACATGTTGAATTAATGATATATATTTCAAATACTTTATATTTATTTATTTACTTATGAGAGAGAGAGAGAGAGAGAATGAGAATGGGTATGCCATGATCCTTCTACCCACTGCAAAAGAACTCTAGCCGCATGTACCATCCATGTGCATCTGGCTTATGTCAGTTCTGGGGAATTGAACCTGGGTCCTTATGCTTCTCAGGCAAGCACTTTAACCACTAAGACATCTCTCTAGCCCCTGAATTAATGATATTTTGAATATATTAACTTGAATAAATCATATTCTTAATTTTAGCTGTTTTTCTTTTTTACTTTATTTAATATAACTGCTAGAAAATTTTAAATTACACGGACAGTTTGCTTCTGTGGCTCATATTGATTCCACAAATATTTTCTAAAAGTAAATTAGGGCTGGCCATAGTGGTGCATGCTTTTAGTCCCAGCACTTGGGAGGCAGAGGTAGGAAGATCGCTGTGGGTTTGAGGCCACCTTCAGACTACATAGTGAATTCCAGGTCATTCTGGACCCTACCTCAAAAAACCAAACCAAGCCAGGCATGGTGGTGCATGCCTTTAATCTCAGCACTTGGGAGGCAGAGGTAGGAGGATCACTGTGAGTTCAAGGCCACCCTGAGACTACATAGTGAATTCCAGGTCAGCTTGGACTAGAGTGAAACCCTACCTCGAAAAACCAAACCAAACCAAACCAAACCAAACCAAACAAACAAAACAAAACAAAACAAAACAAAACAAAACAAAACATTTGTGGGCTGGAGGGATGGCTTAGTGGTTAAGATTCTTGCCTGCAAAGCCAAAGGACCCAGGTTTGATTCCTCAGGACCCACATAAGCCAGATGTACAAAATGGCACATATGTCTGGAGTTCGTTTGCAGTGGCTGGAGGCCCTGGTGTACACATTCTTTCTCTCTCTCTCTTAAATAAATAAATAAAAAATTATTTAAAAAAAAAAAACATTTGTGAGGGGCTGGAGGGATGGCTTAGCGGTTAAGGTATTTGCCTGCAAAGCCAAAGGACCCAGGTTTGATTCCCCGGGACCCATGTTAACCAGATGCACAAGGGGGCACACGTGTCTGGAGTTCGTCTGCAGTGGCTGGAGGCCCTAGTGTGCCCATTCTCTCTCTCTCTCTCTCCCCGTCTTTCTCTGTCAAAAATAAAAAAATAAAAATATTTAGAAACACATTTGTGTGTGTATGTGTATAAGGATATGTATGGTGTGTGTGTGTTTGGGTGTGTGATATGGTACTTGTGTAAAGGTTAGAGGACAATCTCAAGGTGCCTGTCCTCTTTTGCCTTTTTAAAAATTTATTTTATTTATTTGAGAGAGAGAGTAAAAGAGAGAGAGAGAGAGAGAGAGAGAGAGAGAATATGGGCGTGCCAGGGCCTCCAGACACTGCAAACTACAGACACATGTGCCACCTTGTGCATCTGGCTTATGTGGGTCCTGGAGAATTGAACTGGGTCCTTTGGCTTTGCAGGCAAGTGCCTTAACCACTAGGCAATCTCTCCTGCCCCTCTATTTATTTATTTATTTTTTGCTGGGCATGCCTTAATGAGAGAGAGGGAGGGAGGGAGAGAGAGAGAGAGAGAGAGAGAGAGAGAGAGAGAGAATTGGTGTGCCAGGGCCTCAGTCACTGCAATCAAACTCTAGATGTGTGCCCCACCTTGTGCACATGTGCAATGTTACTTGCATCACCTTGTGCATCTGGCTTACATGGGACCTGGAGAGTGGAACATGGGTTCTTAGGCTTAGCAGGTAATTGCCTTAACTGCTAAGCCATCTCTCTAGCCCTCTTAACTTTATTTTATTTTATTTTATTCTTTTTTGGTTTTTTGAAGTAGGAAAGCTCACAGTGATCCTCCTACCTCTGCCTCCTGAGTACTGGGATTAAAGGCATGTGCTACTACACCTGGCCCTCTTACCTTTTATATATATATTTGAGAGAAAGAGGGAGGAAGGGGGAGAGACAGGAAGAGGAAGATAGATAGAGAGGGAGAAAATGGGCATACTAGGGTGTTCAGCCACTGCAAATGATCTCCAGACACATGTGCCACCTTGTGCATCTGGCTTTCATGGATACTGGGGAATCAAACCTGTGTACTTAGGCTTCACAGGCAAGTGCCTTAACCACTAAGCCATTTCTCCAGTCCCCTTTTATGTTGAGGCAAGGTTTTCTTTGTATTGCCATTGTGTGTGGGCCAATCTAGCTGATTCTACCTCCCAATGCTATAGGTACATTGGGGTTACAGACATGCATCACTATGTGTCCAGCTTTATATGGGTGCTAGGCAACTGAACTTGGGCCAAGAGGCTTGCAAGACAGTACCTTGAACTGGTGGTCCATCTCCTTAGTCCACTGCCTTGCTCTTATTAGTGAATGGGAGCATTTCAAATATCCATCAACAGGGAGTGAAGGTAACAGTATCTCTAAAGTGAAATGTCATATAATTATTGAAAAGATGAGTAAACACTATCTGAACTAACTTGAAATCATATATGATATATTGAAAACATCAAGTAATTTGTTGGCATATCATTTTTCATAGGAGTTTCTTATGGTCCTTTGTATTTCTGTGCTGTCAGTTGTAATATTTCCCCTTTTGTTTCTAATTTATTTTCTTCTCTCTCATACTCCTTTAGTTAATTCTTTTTTTTTTTTTTTTTTTTTTTTTTTTGGTTTTTCGAGGTAGGGTTTCACTCTAGCCCAGGCTGACCTGGAATTCACTATGGAGTCTCAGGGTGGCCTCGAACTCACGGCGATCCTCCTACCTCTGCCTCCCGAGTGCTGGGATTAAAGGTGTGCGCCACCACGCCCAGCTCAGTTAATTCTTTTTTTAAAAAGATAGTTTATTTAGCTGGGCATGGTGGTGCACGCCATTAATCGCAGCACTTGGTGGCAGAGGTAGGAGGATCGCCATGGGTTCAAGGTCACCCTGAGACTACATAGTGAATTCCAGGTCAGCCTGGGCTAGAGTGAGACCCTACCTCAAAAAAACAAAAACAAACAAACAATAAAAGATATTTTATTTGTTAATTTGCAATCAGAGAAAGAGAGAGGGTGGGGTGGGGAGTGAATGGGCAAGCCACTGCAAATGAACTCCAGATGTATGTGCCACTTTGTGCATCTGGTTTTACATGGGCACTGGGGAATCAAACCCATGTCATTAGGCTTTGCAAGCAAGCACCTTCACCACTGAGCCATCTCCCCAACCCCCATTCTTCTTCTTCTTTTTTTTTTTTTTTGAGATAGAGTCTCACTCTAGCCCAGGCTGACCTGGCACTTACTCTGTAGTCCCAGGCTGGCCTCAAATTCACAGTGACTCTCCTACCTTGAGTGCAGCACCACACCAGGCGATCCTCCTATATCTATCTCCCAAGTGCTGGGATTAAAGGCATGTGCCACCATGCCTGGCTCCAGGTTATTGTTATTTTTAAAAATATTTTCTTTCTTCTCTGTTCATACTGAGGGTTTAGTGGTCCACTGACATGCCTTGCTTCCTAACTTTCTTTTCGCATATATTCCTCTCATTAAATGTATTCTTTCCTATGCTCTCATGACTTTCTTTTTGAGTATTTAAGATTCTTTTAAGTATTTGTGTAGTGCTGGCTTGATGGTCAAGAACTGCCTCTGTTTGTGTTGTCTTAAAATGTCCTTATTTCAGGATGGAGAGATGGCTTAGTGGTTAAGGTGCTTGCCTGCGAAGCCTGAGGACCCATGTTTGACTCTCCTGATCTCAGGTAAGCCATATGCACAAAGATGAGGCAAGTGCAAAGTCACACATGCCCGCTAGGTGGTGCAAGTGTCTGGAGTTGGATTGCAGTGGCTGAGGCCCTGGCGTGCCAATTCTCCCTCCCTTTTCTCCCTCTCTCTAAAATAAAATAAATATTTAAAAAGTTCTTATTTCTCTGACAATGTTTTTTATTATGAAAATGTCTTACCGTGTTTCCATCATGAAAATTTATGATCTTGGCCTTTCCTTCTTGCCTTTGTACAGGGTCTAAAGAGACACATTAGCTACTTAATCAACATTGAAGCAGACTCGGGGAGTATCGCCAACAGCATAACGAAATCCAGCATTGTTTTCCTCAAATGAAGCTCAAGCAGCCATCACTGGGCATGAAAGCTGTGATCTTCTTGCCATTCTTGATGAACTGGACACGGACACACTTCCGGATAGCAGAAGTGGGCTGCTGAGCCTCGACACCTACTTTCTCCAGCACGATCCCCTTGGCGTGGGAAGCGCCTCCGAAAGGGTTGGGCTTCAGGGCGGTGCCCAGGGGGGCCTTCTTGTACTGCTTGTCATGCCACTTTTGGTAGTGGCGGTGGCTGCCGAGCTTCCTGGCACTAAGCAGACCACGACACTTGCCCATCCTGCTGGTGCCACGGGCTGCAGCGAAAGAGAGAGCTCTCTGACAATTTTTTATTTTAATAGTTCTATTTATTTGGCGGGAGAGAGAATGGGCCTTAACCACTAAGCAATCTCCCTCTCCAGCCCTGGTATATGGAGATGTGGCACCTGGCTGTTTGCTCCCACCATGCCTTCCCTACCATGAAATATAAGCTGGAAATAAAACTTTTCCTTCCTAAAGCTGCTTCTGGTGTTTGTTTGTTTGTTTTTGCTTTTGTTTTGTTTTTCTTTGAGGTAGGGTCTGACTGTAGTCCAGACTGATCTGGAACAAGCTCTGTAGTCCAGGGTTGGCTTTCAACTTACAGTCATCCTCCTACCTGTGCCTCCTGAGTGCATCGCAATGCCTGGCTCTCTGTCAATTTTAAAAGATAGGGGCTGGAGAGATGGCTCAGCAGTTAGGCACTTACATGAAAAGCCCAAGGACCCTGATTCAATTCCCCAGTACTCACATAAAGACAGATGCACCAGGTGGCACATGTGCCTGGAGTTGTTCATTGCAGTGGCTAGAGACCCTGGAGCACCCATTCTCTCTCTCTCTCCCTCCTCCTCCTGTCTCTCATAAATAAATAAATATTTAAAAGAAAAGATAAGTTTGCTAGGAATAGCCATGTTGGTTGGAAGTTACTTGCTTTCAGCGCTTGAAATATAACAACCATGCCTTCCCCACCGTTCTGCCCACGCGAGGTTTGATGCTGCTTCAGCGTACTGACCTTTGTAGGTGAGTTGGCGTTTATGTATGCTGCCTTTTCTTTATCCATTCACCCACTGTTGCTCCTTGACTTGTTGTTGCTTTGAGACACAGTCTTACTTTGTAGCTCAGGGTGGCCTGGAACTCACTCTGTATTTCAGGCTGGCCTCAACTCCATGGCAATCCTCTACCTTAGCTTCTCTAATGTTAGGATTATGAGCATGCGCCACCATGCTGGCCTTTGCCCATTGCAATGGTTAATCTCGATGGTCAACTTGATTAGATCTATAATCACCTAGAATACAAATCTTGGGTGTGTCTGGGAGGGAGTTGCTAGATTAGATTCATTTATGGGAGAAGACCCACCATAACTTGGCTGATGCTGTCCAGTAAACTGGGGTCCTAGACTGCATGAAAGAGCCTTCATCTTTTCTGCTTTGTGACTTGACTGCGGACTGAAAGTTTCTGTCCTCATGCTGTCCCTGCTATGATGGACTCTATACCTCTTATTCCCGTGAACTGGAAGCCAGAATAAACCCTTCCTCCTTAAGTAGCTATTGTCAGGTAGTTTGTTACAGCAACAAGAAAAGTAGCTAATATAAGCCAGGTGTGGTGGCGCACACCTTTAATCCCAGCACTCGGGAGGCAGAGGTAGGAGGATCGCCATAGGCAAGGCCACCCTGAGACTACATAGTGAATTCCAGGTCAGCCTGAGCTAGAGTGAAACCCTACCTCGAAAAAACAAAAAAAGTAACAAATATAGCCATTATTATTATTGGGCCGTGTGTGTGTGGAGTGTGTATGGTATGGTGTGTGTGTATAGAGTATGCACTTGTATGTGCAGATGTATATGCCCTGTGCGTGTGCAGAGGCCAGAGCAGTGTCAGGTGTCCTCCCCTGCCACTCTTACCACTCTTCCCCTTTATTTCCTAACCTTTAGGTCACTAACCTGGAACTGCCGTTTTAGGTCAAACTGGCTGACCAGTGAGCCCAGAAATTCTCTAGTTTTTGCCTCTATAGGATTGGGGTTACAGGAACATAGTGCCCATTCCCAACTTTTTATGTGGGTGCTTGGAGTTGAACTCATGCTGGCTCCAGTCCTCTGAGTCTCCCCTTAGTCCCTATTGATTTTTTTAAATTAAAAAAAGAAGGGGGTTGGCTATTTATTGGCAAGGAGGTGGGGAGGGAGGGAGATAATGGGCACACCAGGACCTCTAGCCACTGCAAGCGAGCTCCAGATGCATGCAGCACTCTGTGCTCCTGGCTTTATGTGGGTATTGAAGAATTGAATCTGAGTTGTCTAGGTCATTGGGCTTTGCAGGCAAGTGCCTTCACCATGAAGCCATCTCCTTTAATTTTTTTTTTTTTTTAATTTTGAGACTCACTCTAGTCCAGGCTGGCCCTTAACTCACAGTGATTCTCTTACTTCAGACTTTGCTGGGACTAAAGGTGTGTACCACCACACTTGGCTGTACTGAGTTTTTAAAACATATAATTATTTATTTATTTGCAAGCAAGCAGAGAGGGAGAGAGAATGGGCACATTAGGGCCTCTAGCTGGAGGCCCTGGAGTGCTCATTCTCTCTCTCTCTCTCCTTGCAAATAAATAAAATAAAATATTTTTTAAATCTGGCTTTTAAAAAATCTGTGTACTGTTTAGAAAATTGATTCCTTTTGAATCACTTGATTTCACTGTGTTACATAGATGATATATAGATAGGTGTTATATATAACTTTGTTTTGTCATATATATATATATTTAAATTTATTTATTTATTTATTTTTCATATGTGTTTAGGCATGCCAGGGCCTCTTGCTGATGAAAACAAACAACAGACACTTGTAGCACTTTTTGAAAAATATTTCACTGGGTTGGAGAGATGGCTAAATGGTTAAGGTACTTGCCTGCAAAACCTAATGACTTGGGTTCAATTCTCTAGTACCCACATAGAATCAGATGCACATTTTCTCTATGTCTCTTCTCTCTCTCTCTCTCTCTCTCTCTGCTTGCAAATAAATAAATAAAGATATTAAGAATATTTTATTGATTTATTTCCAAGGAGATGTGAGAGAGACAGAATGGGTGCACTAGATCCTCTAGCCACTGAAAATGAACTCCAGATGCATGCACCACTTTGAGCATCTGGTTTTATGTAGGTAACTAGAGATTTGAACCCAAGTCGTTAGGCATTGCAGAGAAGTGCGTTAACCACTGAGCAATCTCTCTAGCCCCACTTGCAGCGCTTGTTATGTCTAGCTTACATAGGTGGCTTGCGAGTTGAACCTGGGCTAGCAGGCTTTGCAAGCAAGCACTTTTAACCACTGAGCCATTTCCCTTGTCTTACATTTTTCAAAGATTTTTTGAAGCTGCTAAATAGGAATAGGTAGGATCATTGATTGAATATTTTTTGTTCAAAATGGTACAGGTAATGCCTATTAACACCTATGTAGTCTCCCCGCCCCCCAAGGTAGGATTTAACTTTAGCCCAGGCTGACCTGTAATTCATTATGTCTCAGGGTGGCCTCAAACTCAATGTGATCCTCCTACCTCAGCCTGCCAAGAACTGGGATTAAAGGCATGTGCCATCATGCCTGGCACACCTATGTAGTCTTAATTAGACTTACTATTAGTGTTTGTAATGGCAATTCTAAATAGTTGGGACATTTTATTTCTGAAGTTGAGAAATATATATAGTTTGTTTGGTTTTTTGCTTTTTTGAGGCAGGGTTTTGCTCTAGCCCAGCCTGACCTGGAATTTACTATGTAGTCTCAGAGTGGCCTCAAGCTCACAATGATCCTTCGTATCTCTGCCTTTGGAGTGCTGGGATTAAAGGTGTGCACCTTCACAGCCAGCTTTTTTTTTTTTTTTTTTTTGAGACATATAGGTGTGGCTGGCCTGGAACTCAGTATGTATGTAGCTCAGGCTAACCTCAAACTCATGATCCTCCTGTCTCAGCCTCCCGAGTGCAAGGATTACAGGAGTGCTCCATCAATATGCATATATCTATATGCATACATACATTATATATATATATATATATATATATATATATACACACACACACACACACACACACACATACATAAATATATAAATACACACACACACATATACACACACATACAAATGTGTTTTGGTTTTCCTCCTTCAGAATTAGTTACAAAGACAAATACAACTCTATCACTGCAGCAGTAACCTTCTCGTTGCGGAGATAAGAACATGTGAACAGAGAGCAGGGTGTGGTGGCGCATACCTTTAATCCCAGCACTCAGGAGGCAGAGGTAGGAGGATCACTGTGAATTCAAGGCCAGCCTGGGACTACAGAGGAAGTTCCAGATCAGCCTGGGCAAGAGTAAGACCCTATATTGAAAAAAAAAAAAACCAAACAAACAAAAAACGTGGCCAGAAGCAGCTTTTGGAGAGAAAGGGTTTGTTTCTAGCTTACATTTCATGGTGGGAAGTGCATGGTGGGAGCAAAATGCTGTGTGTCACATCTGCACGTATTAGCAGGAGGAAGGAGAGAGAGTGAGCTCAGGAGCACTGGCAAGCTGGGCTGGACTATGGAATCCCAAGGCCAGCCCTCAGTGACACACTCCCTCCAGCAAGACACTTGAGGCTATGGGGGACATTTGGGATTCAAACTGCCACAACCACCTTCAAAACTATCCATGTATCTGTTGTTTCACACACAGAATTAGAGTCAACCTCGTGGTATCTGTTCATTGTAACTCTGTCTCCATTCATTTACGGATGGCTTCTTTTGGATTGTAGCAAGAGGGGGAGAGAAGGAGAAACAAAATCTTTCATATACAAAGTGCCTTTCCCTCTTTTTTTTTGTTCTTTTTTTAAAACTTCCATTCTTTTTTTTCTTAACTTTTTTTTTGTTTTTAATTTTTATTTATTTGAGAGCAACAGACAGAGAGAAAGAGGCAGATAGAGAGAAAATGAGTGCTGCAGGGCCTCCAGCCACTACAAACTAACTCCAGATGCATGCGCCATCTTGTGCATCTGGCTTACGTGGGTCCTGGGGAATTGAGCCTTGAACTGGGGTTTCACAGGCTTCACAGGCAAGGACTCAACCACTAAGCCATCTCTCCAGCACCCTCTCTTGTTTTTCAAAATTATTTTATTTGGGCTGGAGAGATGGCTTAGCGGTTAAGGCGTTTGCCTGTGAAGCCAAAGGATGTAGGTTTGATTCCCCAGGACCCACATAAGCCAGTTGCACAAGGTGGCACATGCCTCTGGAGTTCATTTGCAGGAGGCCCTGGAGTGCCATTCTCTCTCTCTTTGCTGCTTTCTCTCTCTCAAATTAAATAAATAAATTAAATATTTTAAAAACATTTTATTTATTTATGAGAAAGAGAGAGAGAGAATGGGTGCTCCAGGGCCTCTAGCCACTGCAAGAAAACTCCAGACACATGTGCCACCTTGTACATCTGGCATTACATGGGTGCTAGAGAATCAAACTCTGGTCCTTAGGCTTTGTAGGCAAGTGCCTTAATGGCTAAGCTATCTCGCCACCCCCTTTCCCTCTTTTTTTGATGAGTCCTTGCTGCTCTGAAGGATTAATCCTATGCACCAGGGCAGGGTGAATTCAGTCTTCTTTTTCTTCTCATCTAGTAGAGTAAGTTCAGTCTTGTAGGTTATTTGGGAAGTTCACTGGATTTTGGATTTTGTTGTATTTCCCATCAGCTGTCTTACAATTGACAGTTTATTGCACCCTTGTTCAAATAAGAAGGATTGGAGCCGGGCATGGTAGTGCACACCTTTAATCCCAGTACTGGGGAGGCAGAGGCAGGGGGATCGCTGTGAGTTCGAGGCCACCCTGAGAATACAGAGTAAATTCCAGGTCAGCCTGGGCTAGAGTGAGACCCTACCTCGAAAAACCAAAAAAAAAAAAAAAAAAAAAAAAAAAAAAAAAAAAAAGGATTGGTACTAAGAATTTATGATGACTGCTAACCTAATTTTCCATCACTATACTTGACTTTGGTCTGAGAGTTGTAGCCCATACAAAGCAATTGATGGTGACCCTGTCAAGGTGAATGGCCTTCTTTAACTCCAGGGTGATTGCCAATAAGCTCTTAATAACTGCGACTTCCCCACTGCTGGCTGCGATGGCGTGGATCTTTCTGAATCTACCTGGGTTTGATGGATGCAGCGTGCATGGTGGGAAGCCCATTCTAGGGCCTTTCCTTTTTTATCTATAGCCTCATCAGGGCCCTGAAGATGGGGGTAATGAAGTCATTTTTCTTCTACTGTGGTCTCCCATAATGAAACATGGTAAAAATTTGTCTTCTCTTGAGCATGCCAGTTTATCCTTGTCAGATCTGCAGTCTTTTCTTGACTGACCCAATTTGTTACCTAAAAAATGATGGCCTGTATTTCCCTTGCCCTTTTGATCTCAGGAGCTCTCCATTGGCTAAGAGTTGCTAAGAGCCAGGGGTGGCGATGCGTGCCTTTAATCCTAGCACTGGTGAGGCAGGGGTAAGAGGATCACTGCAAGTTCTGGGCCAGTTTGGGGCTACAGAGTGAGTTCCAGGTCAGCCTGGCTAGAGGGAGACCCGACCATAAAATAAATAAATAAATAAATAAAAAAGCAAAACAAAACAAAAGTTACTGTACATTTAGTAGAAGACTGGCTCTTTCCTTACCTAAGACATTTTAGTGAATTTGAGAGATAAATAAATGTGTCTTATTGGCAACCTTCTGGAATTCTTCAAATGGTCTCATTCTTTAAGCACATTGACCAAAACTCCAGGCAAACTGTTAGGAGAAACCAGAACTGGTTTTCTTCTACACTCCAAGAGAGACGGATGCCTTAGTCATGAGCAGAAATGGGCATGGGGTGCTTTGGACTCCCCTCATTTAAGTGAATCATCATTTATGAATCTGTGGAATCTGGAGCCAAGCTTAGTGCTTCTGGCTTATCTGAAGTAAGAGCCTATTAACACGCATTCTAAAATTCTATGTCATGGATAATTCTAGGTGTAATATCTAAAACTAGCTGGAGCAAGAAGAGAGGCTCTTACCTGCTGGTGTCCAGCCCTGCACAGTTATACATATTTGGAAGGCAGCTGTGCTCGTCACTATACCATCAATCCTGACAGACACACATCTCTTTTTTTTGAATTTAAAATATAGTTACTAGCTGTTCATTGCTATGTGTGAAATTTTAGACAGGAAAACATTTTGCTTTCCTTTTTCTTTTTTTAATTTTATTTTTTTTATTAACAACTTCCATGATTGTAAACAATATCCCATGGTAATGCCCTCCCTACCCCCACTTTCCCCTTTTAAACTCCATTCTTCATCATATCCCCTCCCCCTCTCAATAAGTCTCTCTTTTATTTTGATGTCATGATCTTTTCCTCCTATTATGATGGTCTTATGTAGGTAGTGTCAGGCACTGTGAGGTCATGGATATCCAGGCCATTTTGCAGACACACATTTTTATATGTTTTTCTTATTGGGTTTTGCTTGGGAGTACTTGAAATATTACAACCTGAATTTACATTTGTTTCTGTGTTTGAACATATTAATCACCTAAATAAAACTGTATTAAGGGCTGGAGAGATGGCTCAGCCATTAAAGTGCTTGCCTGCAAAATTTAAGAACCCTGGTTCAATTCCCCACTACCCACGAAAAGCCAGATGCACAAGGTGGCACATGTGTCTGGAGTTCATAGTGGCTAGAGGCCCTGGTGTGCCCATTCTCTCTCTCTCTGCCTCTCTCTCTCTCTCAAATAGCTAAATAAAATATTAAAAATGTATTTTTATGCGAGGCATGGTGGAGCATGCTTTTAATCCCAGCACTTGGGAGGCTGAGGTAGGAGGGTCACTGTGAGTTTGAGGCCAGCCTGAACTACAGAGTAAATTCCAGGTTAGCCTGGGCTAGAGTGAGACCCTACCTTGAAAAAACAAAACAAAACAAGAATATATTTATGTTCGAAATCTTTTAGTGCAGAGGTCAGCAGCACAGTTCAGACGAGATCGGGCGCGTTCAGGGTGGTATGGCCGTAGACGAGCGGCACAATTCAAATTAGCTTAAGCCTAAAAAAGACCTGACTGGAGAAATCCACGAGTGGAGCTGGCCCAGCGCTTCTCTCCTGTTTGCTCCCTCCTGTGTCAGTCACACGCTTTCCTCGTTCAGGAAAGAGCCCTGTGTGCTCTGTGTCAATGGGAGCGAGGTCGCAGAGTTCTGAGCCCAGATCATTCCATCACAGCCACCCCATAGGACAAAGACATTTGACATTTGCAGTGCCAAGAGGCAATGACACATCCATTCATTTCCTCTCTCTTTCTTAAATAAATAAACATATCAAAAAAGAAAATTTGATGCATTTGCTTGAAGTCACAGAGCTAGTCTGTCTGACTCCAGGTCCATGCTCTTTACCTTATGTGCCTCTTTACGCTATGCTAACTTTTGCCATATCCGGCGTCTTCTGTCTTGCTATTATTCACAAATGACAAATGAGTTAGAAGGAACTAGAAGAATACATGTTTTTTATGTCTATTTTGAGGTAAGCCCAACAGACTGGCCTTTATTATTATTACTTATTTATTTATTTGAGAGAAGGAAAGAGGCAGAGTGAGTGAGAGAAAGAGAGAGACAGAGAGAGACAGAGAGAGAGAGAGAATGGGTACTCCAGGGCTTCCAGCCACTGCATACAAATTCCAGATGCATGCGTCACCTTGTGCATCTGGCTTACGTGGGTACTAGGGAATTGAATTGAGGTCCTTTGGCTTTGTAGGCAAGCGCCTTCACTGCTAAACCATCTCTCTAGCCCTCCCCCTTTTTTCCCAGGTAGGGTCTCGTGCTAGCTCAGGCTGACCTGGAATTCACTATGTATTTTCAGGGTGGCCTCAAACTCTTGGCAACCCTTCTACCTCTGCCTCCCGAGTGCTGGAATTAAAGGCATGAGCCACCACACCTGGCTTGGCCTTTTTTTCTTTTTCTTTTTCTTTTTTTTTTTTTTTAACATTTTTATTTATTTACTTGAGAGAGACAGAGAGCACCTGGGTGTGGTGGCACACACCTTTAATCCCAGCACTCAAGAGGCAAAGATAGGAGGATTGCCAAGAGTTTGAGGCCACTCTGAGAATACACAGTGAATTCCAGGTCAGCCTGAGCTAGAGTGAGAACCTATTAAAAAGAGAGAGAGAGAGAGAGTCAGAAAGGGGGCAGGGTAGAGAGAGAGAGAGAATGGGTAGGCCAGGGCCTGCAGTCACTGTGATCAAACCCCAGAAGCATGTGCCACCTTGTGTGCATGTGGGACCTTGCACTTGTGTCGCCTTGAGTGTCTGGCTTATGTAGGATCTGGAGAGTTGAACATGGAACCGTAGGCTTCACAGGTAAGCACCTTAACGGCTAAGCCGTCCCTCCAGCCCGCACATGACTTTAAACATTTTTTTTCTATTTTTTAAAAATATATTTTATGTATTTGAGAGAGAGATAGACAGAGAGAGAATGGGCACGAACTCCAAATGCATTTGCCACCTTGTGCATCTGGCTTACGTGGGTCCTGGGGAATCGAACTGGGATCCTTTGGCTTTGCAGGCAAATGCCTTAACTGTTAAGCCATCTCTCCAGCTCCTGTACATGACTTTTTAGACTGACCTTTGGGAAATTGGCCAACTTACATGTTCGCAGCACTGAGGTGCGTTTTTATGCTCCAATCTGTGAGTGAGATTCATGAGCCGGAGTTCATCATGCATGTGGAGCCGGCAGTGACTGCTGAGGTAAACACGAAGGCCAAGCTGCTTGATAGGAACAGGGCTACGCAAGCACATGCCGGGAGGACCAGAACACACCGATGCCTGCTTTTAGTCAAGCATTGCAAGTAAACATTTCAAAAACTCCATAGCTGAGTGTGGTGGCATACACCTTTAATCTCAGCACTCGAGAGGCAGAGGTAGGAGGATTGTCATGAGTTTGGAACCAGCTTGGATCTACAGACTGAGTTCCAGGTCAGTCTGGGCTAGAAGTGAGATCCTACCTCAAAAACAAAAACAAAACAAAACAAAGCCCCCCACAACTTGCTGCGTATGGTGATGCAGACCTGTAGTCCCAGTTGCTCAGGAAGCTGAGGGCTGGGGCTGTAGCTCAATGGTAGAGCACTTACCTAGCATGCACAAGGTCCTGTGTTCAATCTCTGGTGCTGAAAACAAGTAACTCTTGAAATAGTCTTGTCTTTATTCTCTTACTTTGTATTGTTTAACTCATTTACTATTTGCCATTAGCTGTTAAAGACTGTAAATGTATAACATGATAAATAAAAGTGAAATATGTTAACTTTGATATATATGCTACATAATGGGATAAGAAAGAAGAGATTGTCAGTCTACGGAGATGGCTCAGCAGTTAAGGCTACTTGCTTGCAAAGCCTGCTGGCCCAGGTTCATTTCCCCAGTACCCACATAAAGCCAGACACAAAGTGGCACATGCATCTGGAGTTTATTTGCAGCGGCAAGAGGCCCTGGTATGCCTATTCTCTCCTTCTTCTCTCTCTTATACATAAATTAAAAGTATATATATATATATATTCCTTTTTTTCTCTTTTTTTCTTTTTTGGTTTTTCGAGGTAGGGTCTCACTCTAGCCCAGGCTGACCTGGAATTCACTATGTAGTCTCAGGGTGGTCTCAAACTCACAGCGATCCTCCTACCTCTGCCTCCCGAGTGCTGTGATTAAAGGCTTGAGAACAGATGAATGTAGGGCCAGGATATAGGTGGTCTATACAATGGAGTTTGCTGGAATAGTCATGCTTTTGGCTGACTTAATCCTGTACTCCACACAGTGGGACTAGGAAAAAGCCTCAAATGCCCCAAAGTCAGCTTAAACAGATTATTAATGTCTACACTGGTTCTAGATCAAGGACATAATGAGGTAGAATGATTGCTATGAGTTTGAGACCATCCTGGGCTACAGTCTGCCTCAACCAAAAAAAAAAAAAAAAAAGATAATGGACACAAAATACACATTAACACAGTGATTACTATTCAATCAGTGAACGTCTCTTAAGCACAGCTGGGTCCTGGGCTAGGCAGGTGACTAAGACATACAGTCTAGATGGGTGTGGCCATGTATACCTTATAATCACAGCACTTGGAAGGCTGAGGCAGGAGGATCACAATTTCACAGAGTTCAAAGCCAGCCTGCCTACAAAAACAAAAACAAAACAAAACCAAAAGTCTTTCTGTCCTTGTGCCCTCCGTCCACTCCCTTGCAGTCTTACGGCCTTGGGCATGCTAGCTGCGGGCTCCCTGCATTCCTCGCTCTGGCCTTGGGCGTGTTGGTTGTGCCGCTGCTTTAGATCTTGTCCTCTTGTTAGCTCTAGGTCTGATTCAGTAGGTCTGAGTTGGGTCCTAGAGATCTGCATTTCAGTAGACATCTTGTAATATAAGACTGAAAAATAACAATAATCTAGCTCTTTATTATTCGAGAGAGAGAGAGAGAGAATGGGCATGGCAGGGTCTCTAGCCACTGCAAATGAACTCTAGACTCATGAACCACCTTGTGCATCTGGCTTTACGTAGGTACTGGGAAACTGAACCCAGGTCCTTAGGCTTTGCAGGCAAGTGTCTTAACCGCTGAGTCATCTCTCCAGCCCCTAATCTAGCTCTTTAAATAGCATCCTGTTGAAGGGGGGTAGAGTTAGGGTGACTGGACCCCTGAAGGTATAAAAAGGACGGGAAAGTTTTTCTTATCTCTTGCTTAGTTCCAAAGAACAGTTTTTTCCACAAACGCTCAGGACCCCTCCTGGGAGGGAGGTCTGTCATAGGATTTAAACGTTGTGGTTGGTCAAGTTAAGCTAATCTCTTCCTGAGACTGCTCCTAGTCCTAACCAACCAGCTAGCCCTCTGGCTCCCCTGGATCAAAAAAGACGTCCCACCACCCTAAGGTTATAAACCTTTACAAGGGGAGGATAGGCTCTCCCTCTCTGATTACCTGGGAACTTCCAGCTGTGGGTGAGTTTTCCCCTTAGCTGGGCCTGGGTTGGCTCTGCCTAGGCCTTAACAGGCATCCGAGCCCTTACTTTCTGCACGGGTTCTTTATCCTCTCCAGCTCCCCACACGGCAGGAGTTTCTTAAACTTTATTTTCTCTCTTTTTTTAATGCGTTTTCCCTTAGATCCCTATCTGGTCATATGGACTCCTGAGCTACATGTGGCCCACATGGGCTTTTGGGCTCCACGTGGTGTGCTCGCCACTTGTTTCCCCTAACCTCTCCGCCTTCCCCTTTCCCCACTCCTTGGTAAAATTTGAATAAAATGTGGTATTTTAAAAATCATTCTCTTAAATCTGGAATCGCCAATTCTTTGGTTAGTTTACAGATATAAACTCAGGGCTTGGGGTTCTAGGAAACACCTCAGAACCCCAATTTCCCCATTACACTGTGGACTGGAGAGATGGCTCAACTGTTAAAGACACTTGCTTGCAGACCCTAAGGGCCCAGGTTTGATTCCCAGTACCCATGTAAAGACAGATATGCAAAATGGTTCATGCATTTGGAGTTTGTTTGCAGTGACAGGAGGCCCATACTCTCTCTCAAGTAAATAAATAAAATATTTTAAATAGCATCTCACTTTAAGGGGCACATTAAGGAAGACTGTTGCAAATCTGAGGCCAGCTTTATCTACTTAGCAAGTTCCCTCAAGACCAGCCAGGGCTGTATTGGGAGACCCTATCTCAAAATAAAACAAAACAAGGGCTGGAGAGATGGCTTAGCGGTTAAGCGCTTGCCTGTGAAGCCTAAGGACCCCAGTTCGAAGCTCAATTCCCCAGGACCCATGTTAGCCAGATGCACAAAGGGGCGCATGTGTCTGGAATTCGTTTGCAGTGGCTGGAGGCCCTGGCGTGCCCATTCTCTCTCCCTCTCTCTATCTGCTTCTTTCTCTCTCTGTCTGTCGCTCTCAAATAAATAAATAAAAATAACAAAAATAAAACTAAAACAAAACAAAAAAACCCTCAAGACACCCTGAAATTACACAGTGAGCTCCAGGCCAGCCTGGGCTAGAGCCAGATCCTATCTTGAAAAACAAGACAAGACAAAAACAAACAAACAAACAAAACAAAACAAAAAACTCAAAACAAAAAAAATACAAAACCAAGACCAAAACAAGCAAACCAAATCTCCAAAATCCAAAAAGCTAGCATTGTACGTCCCAGCAGCTCTTGCTGTACTGGGTTACATGTTACTGTCTACCAAAGAGTGTGCCCCAGAATCCAGGAAAATATTGTCCATGTGGATAAAATTAAGTTACCACCTATTTTTTATTACATTATGTGAAAACAGCTAGATCAGTTCTCACTAAATTCAAGGAGAATGTTTAGGGTTGATGGACTTAAGATGAATAGTAAAGAGAACTTATTTTGGGATTGCCTGAGGAGGAGTTTTTTTTTTTTTTTCACATAACTTTATGTAGTCCCCACCATGTTTAACATTTTGCAAAACTATGGTGCAGAATCACAACCAGGACATTGATACAGTGCAAATTTCAAACAGTTCCATTACTTCAAAGATATCTTGTTCTTTTTTAAATTTTTAAAAAATACTTATAGGCTGGAGAGATGGCTTAGCGGTTAAAGGACCTTGGTTCGATTCCCCAGGACCCATGTAAGCCAGATGCACAAGGGTGTGCATGCATCTGGAGTTTGTTTGCAGTGGCTGGAGGCCCTGGTGCGCCCATTCTCTCTCTCTCTCTGAGCATGTTTTTAAGCAAAGCAGCTCTCTTGCAGAGCCCTGTCAAGTGCTGATTTCTGATGACACCATTTCTCCCACTAATAAGCTAGGCTCAGGGTAGAAGCCCAGGAGTTTATTGATTTAATGATGTGAACAATACAGAGGAGGCCAGTTACCTGATAACAAAATCCATAAACAAGCATATGTAGGAGTAGCTAGGTGTGGTGGTGCAGGCCTATAATATTGATACAGGGGAAAAGAAATCATGAGTTTTAGCCAGTCTAAGCAATACAGTGAGAACCTGTCTCAACAACAACAAAAATGTGAAGGCTGGAGAGATGGCTCAGTTGCAAAGCCTAAGGATCTGGGTTAGATTCCTCAGCACTCACGTAAAGCCAGATGTACAAAGTGGTGCATGTATCTGGAGTTTGTTTGCAGTGCACTGCTAGAGGCCCTGGTGTGCCCATTCCCCCCCTGCACCCCATCTCTCCTTGCAAAGAAATAAATGAATAAAATTAAAAAAAAATGGGCATAAGTAGGAACAGAGAATCTCATCCTTCTTTGCTAGTTGTCAGAGAAGTTTGGACCAGGAGCTGGTTTCCTTGGTTGTGTAATTATGATGATATTGATGGTTTTTCATAAGGCTGCAGTAAGGACTCATGAATAAAAGCCTGTGTTAATCACTGGAAAACTTTATGAAGATGAGTTATTTTTCAAAAATAAGCTTTTCTTGGGCATAGTGGCGTACAACTCAAAACACCAGAGAGACTGAAGCAGGAGGATTGCCTTGAGTTCAAGGTCAGTTTGCGCTACATAGTAAGTTCTAGTAAGTTCTAGGCAGAGGGAGAAATGGTCTAAAAAACTAAAGATAAGTTTTAAAGGTGGCCTCGAACTCACAGTGATCCTTCTACCTCTGCCTCCCGAGTGCTGGGATTAAAGGCATGGGCCATCATGCCTGGCTTAAAGATATTTTCTTTTTTGTATGTTCAAAGTGTAAAATAAGCTAAAACTTATGGCAAGATCTTGGACATGGCTTAATAAGGCATTTCCATGTGGTGTATTGTTTTGTTTCCTTTACTGTTTATTTACATGACAGTGTCCAAGCATGGTGTCAACTTAAAATTACAGATAGGGCTGGAGAGATGGATCAGAGGTTAAGGCACTTGCCTGCAAAGGCTAAGGTCCCAGGTTTGATTTCTTAGTACCCTCATAAAGCCAGATGCACAAAGTGGCGCGTATATCTGGAGTTCTTTTGCAGCGGCCAGAGGCCCTGGTGTGTGCACACACACTCTCTCTCTGCTTGCAAATAAATAATTTTTTTTCGAGGTAGGGTCTCACTCTAGCCCAGGCTGACCTGGAATTCACCATGTAGTCTCAGGGTGGCCTCGAACTCATGACGATCCTTCTACCTCTGCCTCCCAAGTGCTGGGATTAAAGGCATGTGCCACCACACCTGGCCATAAATAAAATATTTTTAAAAGAAGTTTTTATTATTATTTATTTGAGAGAGAGAGAGAAAATGGGTGTACGAGGGCCTCCAGCCACTGCAAATGAACATCAGACTCATGCACCAACTTGTGCATCTAGCTTTACTTGGGTCCTGTGGAATTGAACCTGGGTCCTTTAGCTTTGCAGGTAGATGCCTTAACTGCTAAGGCATCTCTCCAGCCCATAAAATATTTTAAAATCACATATAATTAGGTTTAAAAATCTAACGCTATAATGAGAACAACTTGAAAACAGGATAAGCATGCTTTCAAAAAGAAAAATAGCACCAGGTATGGTGGCGCACACCTTTAGTCCCAGCACTCGGGAGGCAGAGGTAGGAGAATCACTGTGAATTCCATGCCATGCTGAGACTCCATAGTGAATTCCAGCTCAGCCTGGGCTGGAGTGAGACCCTACCTCATTAAAACAAAACAAAACAGAAAAAAAGAAAGGAAGAAAGAAAAAGGAAAACTAGGTTTTTAGAGATAAAATGAGAGAGACATACACTTGGCAACTAACTGTAGACTTGACACAGCCGTCTATATCCTTTTGGTTATTAATTTGCTAGAAGCCCTCAAACCGTGAATATAGATGAAATTCTATGAAAAATTGACATGTGTACTTAAATTGAGGCAATATATCACCACAGCTAAGATATGGTGCAATATCATGAGTTTAAATATTTAACATAATTCTATGACATATAATTACATGTGTGGCATTATCTTAATGGGAGCTGATTAATGAGAGTGACATAAAGAAGTGGTGAATATTAGCTTTTCAGACACTGATGTTCCGCACGCCCTCTGAAAAGTCATTTTTCTTAAAGCCCGGTTCCTTAAAGATGTTAGAAATGGCAATTGTTTTTGCAGTTTCCAGTTCAAGAAGCATTTATTCATAATCCCCAGAGAGCTCTTCCCTAACAGACTACAATAAAACTTAGAATTAATGGTGGTGACATTTTAGATCTAATTTACTGCCTTCATGCTTTAAATAATTACCTGCTATCCTTATGCAAAGGACTGGAAATTTTTTCACTTCATTTCTTTCTGTTTTTTCCTGTTTCATCTCTTATCTGTCATCTCCATTGCCTCACTAGTCCCTTGCTCCTTACCACTCAGTACAGGAGTCTGACTTTCTAAAATTTCCCCTTCAAATTCTTTTCCTTTTTTTTTTTTTTTTTTTTGGAAGCAGGGGGTTGTTCTGGTTTTCTTTCTATTTTTTTTTTTAAAGTGGGGGTCTCACTCTAGCTCAGGCTAACCTAGAACTCACTCTGAAGCCCCGGATGGCCTTAACTCCCAGCCATACTCCTATTTAACCTCCCCAGTGCTGGGATTAAAGGTGTGGCCACCATGCCCAGCTTCTTTTACTTGTTAAGAGTAGTTTTATGATGGTTCATTTAAAATAACTTTTTAGTGAACTTGCAAAGGCCACCTCTAGCTATCCACTTCTTTTCTTTTTCTTTTACTTTTTTTTTTTTTTTTGAGGTAGGGTCTCACTCTAGCCCAGGCTGACCTGGAATTCACTAAGTAGTCTCAGGGTGGCCTCGAACTCACAGTGATCCTCCTACCCCTGCCTCCCAAGTGCTGGGATTAAAGGCGTGGCCACCACGCCCAGCTTCTCTCCTTACTTTGGCACTAAATGTCTGCCACACACTGATCCGTTATGGTGCTCATGCTTCCTCACCTTTTTTCTTTCCTTTTTTTCTTCAAAAGTGACTTGATATTTTTAATCCTCCCTAGCTGGTTTCCTGACTATGAACCTCTTTGTTCTTGCTACCCTGCCCACTCCACTCACAAGGCTCTGTCTGGCTCTGCCTCTTTTATTAAGGCCACTTCCTCCAAGGCCACTGCATTAGTCAGGGTTCTCTAGAGGAACAGAACCAATAGAATGAATTCTAGTAAAAAGAGAATTTATTGGATTAGTTTATGGCAGTCTTGTAATAGCAGTCTGTAGCCTTGAGAGTCAAGATCTTGGTAGCTGCTCAATCCATGTGGCGGGATGCCTCAGCAGCCCCAACGCAGCACGGAAGTCCTGGAGGCTTTCTAAGAGAGCCCCTGGTCTTCAGTCCACGCTGGAAGGTTGAGGAAACTTGGTTCCAATGTTGATGAAGGATAGGCGAACAGGAAAGATGCAGGGCAGGTGAAGGCACCCACAAGCAGCACTGGCAGCCAGGCAGGAGGAAGGGGCTCCTTTCTCCCAGAGCACCCTTATATAAAGCCCTGCTCTGCAAGGGATACCCACTCTGGGGGAAGGGCTCAATCTGGAGGAAGGACTTCCTCCCTCAGTAATCCTACCTGGAAGTAGCCTCAAAGACCTGTCCAAGAGGAATGTCTGTGGATTCCTAAACAGGTCAAGTGGACAACAGAATGTAACCATCGCAGCCACTACGGCAACCTCTAGGAACTTGTGGTGCTGGGATGGATCCCTCATGCCAGGCAAGCTTTACCACTGAGATATGCTCCCAGCATATTATTGTTCTTCATAAAGTAAGGACAGAATACTGACAAAGAAAAACCTCGAGCAAGACCTTGAAAACCTTGGGCAGACTCAGGGAAGTCTGGTTCGCTAGGTCTGCCAGGCCCCGAGGCTCTTGTCCTCCATGGCTGAGTGAGCAGCAGCGGTGGGTAGAGAGCTGGTTTCAGTCACAGGAAGAACACTGGTTTTACCAGCTAAGTGACAGTACCAAGAATGAGGGAGGCGTTCTTCTACTGCGCAGAAAATTTCTCAGAGCTGCCTGGAATCAAGTCTCCAGTGTCCCCAGGGCAGACTCTTGCTCCGAGCCCTCCTAAAGCACCAGCCACAGAGTATTTTCAGGTAGTTCCCCAGAAGTCACAGTGGAATGGTTCTTAACTATCTTGTGGCCACGTTTGGGATTTGTTCTTGTTTTAATATTTCTTATTTTTATTTATCCATTTTGAGAAAGTATGGGGGGCGGGATGGGCATGCCAGGACATCCAGCCACTGCAAACAAAGTCCAGATGCATACACCCCTTTGCGCATCTGGCTTACATGGGTGGGGACTGGGGAATCAAACCTGGGTCCTTAGTCTTCATCGGCAAGCACCGTAACTCCTAAGCCATCTTTCCAGCCCTTGTTCTTATTTTAGAAGCTTACTCCACAAGTTGGGCATGGAGGCGCACACTTTTAGTCCCAGCACTCAGATGGCAGAAGTAGGAGACTACATAGTGAATTCCAGGTCAGCCAGGGTTAGAGCAAAATCCTACCTTGAAAAACCAAAAAAAAAAAAAAAAAAAAAAAAAAAAAAAAGACATGGGCTTTTAGCTGGGTATGGTGATATTCTGGAGGCTGAGGTAGGAAGATCTCAAGCTCAAGGGAGGAAGAAAGAGGAGAGAGAGAAAGAAGAAAGTGGGTCTGGGCTACAGTTCAGTAGTAGAGAAAAAGAGGAGAGGGAAGGAGTGTGGGGAGACAAAGGCTCACCCTCACCAGTACATCTGGAATTTGTTTGCAGAGTCAAGAGGCCCTGGTGCATTCTCTGCCTGTAAATAAAAATATTTTTAAAAGGAAGGAAGTGGAAAAGGAAAGGGAAAGGACTTTGGCTGTGCCAGGACTTAGGCTCTGTGGGAGTGGGTAGTGGTGTGCCAGATGCAGATAATCCTTCTTTGAGATGGAATTCCTTGGCATTTGTTAGCAATGCTGCATGAATAGAGATGGTTTTGTTTTAAAGGAAGCTCCGCAGTGTTTGTCAGAATGTGAAGGCTCCTACCTCCCCCTCTTCATCACTGCCTACTGTGCACATCGAGTAATATGTGTGTCTGTGTGTGTGTGTGTATATATATATATATGTGTGTGTGTGTGTGTGTGTATACACACATATATATGTATATGTATATATATATGTGTGTGTGTTTGGTTTTTCTCTTTTTTTCTTTTAAAAAATATATTTATTTATTAATTTACAGTGGGGGGGATGCATGCCAGTGTCTCATGCCACTGCGTGTGCCACTTTTACAGCTGGATTTACATGGGTGCTATGGAGTCAAACCCTCTGACTATCAGGTTGGTTTTTTTCTCTCTTTTTAAAAAAATTTTATTTGGGCTGGAGAGATGGCTTAGTGGTTAAGCGCTTGCCTGTGAAGCCTAAGGACCCCGGTTCGAGGCTCAATTCCCCAGGGCCCATGTTAGCCAGATGCACAAGGGGGCGCACGCATCTGGAGTTCGTTTACAGAGGCTGGAAGCTCTGGCGCGCCCACTCTTTCTCTCTCTCTCTCTCTCTGCCTCCTTCTCTCTGTCACTCTCAAATAAATAAATAAACAGACAAAAAAATTAAAACAAAATTTATTTATTTATTTGAGAGAGAGAAAGAGTGAGAGCGAGAGCAAGAGCGAGAGCGAGAGTGAGAGAGAGAGAGAGAGAAAGAGAGAATGAGTGCCCCAGGGCATCCAGCTACTGCAAACGAACTCCAGACGCATGCAACCCCTTGTGCATCTGGCTTATGTGGGTCCTAGAGAATTGAACTAGGATCCTTTGGCTTTGCAGGCAAACGCCTTAACCACTAAGCCATTACTCCATGCCTATATTTGGTTTTCCAAGGTAGGGTCTCACTCTAGTTCAGGCTGACCTGGAATTCACTAAGTAGTCTCAGGGTAGCCTTGAACTCACAGTGATCCTCCTACCTCTGCCTCTGGAGTGCTGGGATTAAAGGTGCGCACTACCATGCCCGGCTCTGAGTATCATATTTTTAAGATGATACACTTAGAATAAGGGGATATGGATTTATTTTTGTTAAGTCCATTAAAATCTACTTGATAGCCAAAACAAGCTTGTGTTTCCTTTTTGTGCTTTTGTTTTTCCTCTCTCTCTCTCTCTGTGTTTAATTTTTGTCTTTCTTTTTTTCCCCTTAATTGTTCAAAACTGTAACTGAAAACATCTTAGTGAGTGCAAAAAGGAAAACAATCATATGGAATCCTCCGGTTTTGGACAATGCAACATTCAGGAGCCATAGATCGTTGTTAGAAAATTTTCAGTGCCAGGGATGGGATACCTCCAGTGAGTTGTTGGCCAGGGAGATCCCTGATGCCCCCAAAACATTATAGGTCATTGCCTAGGCCCTTGGTTTCCCACAAGGAATAGATGATAAGACCCTATTGCTGAAGATTCTACATACTGGGGCTGCAAGGCCACTGAGAAATCCTGCTGGAACTGAGCTGATAACCTCCTCCATGTAGACCAGCTGACAGAAAGCTGGAAGAAGCCATTCTACATGTAGTTCAATGGGAGAAAGAGAGACCACCAGTGAAGATACTCAACAGTGGACACTGCAAGCCTTATATTTGGCCAGCCAGGCCAAATGAGCCAACTGGTGCAATAGTGGCACGTCTGTCATGGTGGAAACCAACTGCCCTCCAATTGGACTGGAGGCCCGCTCCATGGGAGGGAATACATCCCTGATACTGAAAACTTAAAACAGGGATAGTCAGGAGCCCTAGGGGTGTAACGTCTGCTGATGTCTGGAAAAATGTATATACTATGCTTATTAAACTGCCCAGTAAGCACTTCTCTTAATATTTATACCCTTATATTACCACTACTCTCACTTTGGGTAGAGAATCTTCTCTTTTCAGATGGCAGTGACCTTGGGATGACTCAGAAGGTATCATAATGCTGGAAAGAAGGGACTGGAGTACTGAGTAACATCTCGATCACACCTTCCAAGGCTCGGTCTATTGTGGAAGAGGTGACGGAAAGAATGTAAGAGCCAAAGGAAGGGTAGGACTCCTTACAACGTGCTCCCTCCAGGCATAAAATGGCCTGGATATCCATGACCTCATAGTGCCTGACACTACCTACACAAGACCATCATAAGAGGAGGAAAAGATCATGACATCAAAATAAAAGGGAGACTGATTGAGATGGGGAGGGGATATGATGGAGAATGGAATTTCAAAGGGGAAAGTGAGGGGAGGGAGGGTGTTACCATGGGATATTTTTTTATAATCATGGAATGTTAATAAAAATTGAGAAAAACAAACAAACAAACAAAGAAACAAAAAAAACAAAAACAAAAAACAAAAAAGGAAAACAAGCACAGCCAAAACAGAGAAAGACGGAGCAAGCAAGGCAAGCCCAGGAGTCAGCTGAAGCAGGGCTCTAGATCCCAGAAAGCGCGGGGATTTTATTTGGGACTTCATACGGATTCATGTAGGCACTTCTGGGGTGGGCACATTCTTGGTCATGCTCACTTTAAGGTCATACGAATGTAGACACACTTTTGGACATGGTTAGCTCAAGTCTCTGAAGCGCATGTATAACAGGCTAAAATCTGGGGCAGAAATGCCTCCGAGCTTGCTCAGCTTGCATTATAGAGTTTAAGCTGCAAACAAAGGAAAAGACACTTTGAAGCTGCATCAGTATAGGTGCCTCTAAAGGTGCCTGCCACAGCGGCTAACTAAACACCGCAGAAATGGCTGTTTCTTCCACATATCCATGCTGAGCCTCACCCCTACCTGAGGGGGTCAGCTCTATGTGTAATAGATGGCATGAGAAATTCTGAAGAAAGTGTTATCTGCCAGAGATGAAGAGTTATGCAAATGCCAGGCAGGAATTGTGGTGCCTTCTTTCCTTGCAAGGAGGTCAAAGAAAGAAGTTGCTTATGAAATTGGATCTAAAAGAACAGTGAACTACACACTCTGCATTGGAAGTGAAGAAAACAAACACAAAAGCCCAGGACTCCAGTTTGTTGAGTCACCAACTTTCCTCTTCAGGGTGGTGAGTGTCATGAGCAATCTACATTCCGTAACTCCAGTTTCCACATCCACAGGCTCATTCCACCTGATGTGGAAAATGTTCAAAAAGCTGCAGCTCACCCGAGCAGGTACAGAAGTGTTTGTCTTGTTTTTTCTCAAATGATACAGTGTACTATCAACGTAGTACTTGCATTGTGGAGAGGATTATGAGCCATCTCCAGATGAGTTACAATATTTAGGAGGATGGGTAGGTTCTATGTGAACAATACGCCAGCTCATGTAAGGGACTTGAGCTTCTGTATACTTTTATATCTTGGCCAGGGTGGAGAGGTGCAGAATCCAAAACTTAACAGTGTTCAGGACTTGGTTGCTAATGTCAGTGGCTATTTCATCTGGACAAAGAAATATCTTTGTTCATCCTTTAAAGACTAAAGTCCAGTGTGCTGTTTGAAGTAATAGAAATACTGTAATCGTAATTGATCATGAACAGCCAGTTTTGCATAATGACTTCTAGACAGAGTGACAAATGCAAAATGTGCTGAGACATGCAATCCTGTGTCTCCCTAGACTTTTCATGTAGGACAAACACCTCACCATAAAGCTTGGGGAAAATGAATAGAATTTCATTTGAGACATTTTGGAGGCATATACACAAAACACACACTTTCAAAAGAATTGGATTTGGGTTCAGTGTTTAATTTTAAGACAATTTTGATCTATTTTAATTAAGACAAAAATCGCTAGATAGTCTCTTACCTAGGAAACATGAGGGCAGAGGCTGTCTCTGCTAGGACCGTTCCCTGAACACTAGAGCAGAGGTAGTCAAGCTGGATGAGGAAGCATCAGTCCGCGGTGTTGTCGGTGGACAGGAGCCTTCACTCTCATGGGCCAGGCTGGTCTCAAACTCAGGGCTCACATGCATCCCTGATCCCTGACTTCACTTCCAACTATTGAGACTGTAGGCCGAGCCACCACACTTAACATAAAGCCTTCTGAAATAACTCCTGATTCTTCCCAGATTGAAAAGAATATTTTACTCAGATTCCCTGGTGTTTGCAAAATTTTTTATTTTTTTATTATTTTGTTTTATTTTATTTTTTTTACTGTTTGGAGCTCTGCCCACATGAAGGAAACTGATGGTGGATTTTGACAGCTAATTGGGACTAAGTGCTAAAGAGCTTTTTTAAAACTTATTTTGGTGTGCATGTAGCATATGTGGCTTTGTGTACAGATACATGGTCTTGTGTACAGGCCAAGAGAGAACATCAGGCACCCTCTTCTACTCACTCATCAGTGTTTCCTGAAGACAGAGTTTATCCCTGAGCTCAGAGCTGCTGTTCTGTCAGACTGGCTAACCAGTGAGCCCGATTCTCCTTCAGTCTCTGCTCCCCATCGGACTGGGGCTACAGGCGTGTGTGGCCTTGCTCAGCTATTTGTGTGGGTGCTTGAGAAATCAAACTGAGGGTGAATCAGGCCCTCATGCTCATGGGGCAAGAGTGCTTATCTACTGAGCTGCCTTCCCGATCCTGTGCTTCCGTCCTTTTACTACAGTTTATTTGTTATATGAATTCTTTGGTGTCTGACAAGAGTTTAACTTACATGGAAGGACTTTTCACCTTCCCACACTCATGGCAATGGTAGGGCTTTTCACCTGTGTGGCTCCTCAGACGTTCAGTAAGACCTGTGCACCCAGAGAAATCTCTCCCACATGTTTTTACACTTACAGGGCTTCACTCCAGTGTGGACTCTGTGATGTTGAACAGGATGTGAGGACTGAATGAAAGCTTTCCCACACTAATCACATTTGTAAGGCTTCTTCCCCATGTAAATTCTCTTGTGGTTAGTAAGGCCTGAGCTGCCACTGTAACTCTTTCCACATTCATCGCACCTATGCTGCCTTCTTGCCCTCTGTTGCCATTCCATCAATACCATCTTTGGGGCTGGAGAGATGTTTTAGTGGTTAAGGCACTGCTTATGAAGCCCAAGGACCCAGGTTTGACTCCCCATAACCCATGTAAGCCAGATGCACATGCATCTGGAGTTCATTTGTGGTGGCTAGAGACCCTAGTGTGCCAATTCTCTCTCTCTCTCCTTTCTTTCTCATAAATAAATAAAAAATAAATGTGGTGGTTTGATTCAGGTGTACCCCATAAACTTAGGTGCTCTGAATGCCATGTTCCCAGCTGTTGGAAATTTGGGAGTTAAATCCTCCTGGAGGCAGTGTGTTGTTGGGGGTGGGCCTATGGGTGTTAGAGCCAGCTTCCTCGTGCTAGTGTTTGGCACACTCTCCTGTTGCTGTTGTCTACCTGATGTTGGTCAGGAGGTGATGGACACCCTCTGCTCGTGCCATTGTTTCCCCCTGCCATCATGGAGCTTTCTCTCAAGCCTGTTAGCCAAAATAAACCTTTCCCTACAAGCTGTTCTTAGTTGGGTGATTTTGCGCAGCAATGCGAACCTGACTGCAACAGTAAAGTTGGTACCAAGCAGTGGTGTCATTACTGCTAGACACTTGAGTGTGTGGCTTTTGGCCTTTTGGAGCTGATTTTTGGGAGGAATGTGGAAGGATTTGAAACCTTGGCCTAAGAGATGACTTGCAGTGCTTTAAATATAGCTTGATGGTCAGAGTTGAAAGACTTGAATGCAGTACAAACTATGGACTGTGAGGTTTGGCTTATGAGGGTGAGAAAGAGCTTTGGCTGGACTGGGCTAGAAGCAGTTTGTGTGAGAGGCTTGTTTTTATGCCCATGTCCTGAGAATTTGTGCAGGGTTGCTTTGTGTAGAAATGGACTGGTGTGAGTAAGGGATATGGCACATAAATGAAATCTTTCATCTGAAACTTTTGCCTGTCCAGCTGCAATTGAGAGATTACAACCCTTGAGATTGGGCCAGCTGACCTGCATTGGGACAACAGAAAGAATACAGTCTTTTCGAAGGGGCCTAAATGCTGAAGGAGTGTCCTGTTCTTCAAAGTCTGCTTTATACCTCCCCTGGATTAACAAATTGGCACCCTACCTGGTATTATTGAGTTTAAGAAATGCAGGAAAGAGAGGGTCATTGAGTTTGCCACACAGTCTTGTGTTTTGGAAATGGCCATGGGCAGCGTAAAGCAGGTCTGTTAAGGATTGCCTGCATGGAGACCCGATGGAGCTGTAAGGATGGACTATGGGTTGCAGTGGAGACACAGTGGAGATGCTGAGACCAGGAGATGGCTGCTAAGGAGAGCTGCCAGCCCCAGATGAAGTTTTCCAAGACTGTGAGTAGCCTAGCTGGAGGGGCAGAATTGGAACTCCAGAGACTTGTTTGTTACTGGTTAGAATTATCAGACTTGGAGATTTGTCATTGACTGGAGTGTGACTTGGAGCTACAGAGTTTGATGTTTGCTCTATTTAAATCTTGTATTGGTTGAATATATCTTTGCTATGCCCAGTACCATCTTTTGCAGTGTGCTTATTGTGTGTCATTATGGTATTTTGGGGGGATTATTTTTGTCATGGCTCGATTAAAAGATCTCTGACTATGGGAATGTTTGAACATCATTGGGATTGATAAAAACGATGGGGACTTTTAAAGTTGGATTGAATGCATTGCATTTTATATCATGGATGGTTATCAGTTTATGGGGGCCAGGGGTAGAATGTGGTGTTTTGATTCAGGTGTCCCCCATAAACTTAGGTGTTCTGAATGCCATGTCTCCAGTTGTTGGCAATTTAGGAATTAAACCCTCCTGGAGGCATTGCCTGTGGGCAGACCTATGGGTATTATAGCCAGCTTCCCTTTGCTAGTGTTTGACACACTCTCCTGTTGCTATTGTCCACTTAATGTTGGTCAGGAGGTGATATCCACCCTGTGTGCATGCCATTGTTTTCCTCTGCCATCAGTGAGCTTCCCCTTGAGCCTATAAGCCAAAATAACCCCCCCCCTTTTTTTCCACAAGCTGCTCTTGGTCAGGTGATTTCTGCTAGCAATGCGATCCTGACTACAACAGTAAAATATTTTTTAAAATAGCATCTTTGGATTCAGGATGCTGAGGAATATTTTTGGTTTGTTGTTTACGTCCCCAAGGACGTCCATATCTTTGGGCACACCTCCCATCTGGGAGAGCACTTCATTCTTGGTCCTGGCTTTATCATCTATGACACACAAGACACAAACAGATCCTAGTCTAGGTTTAGAAACAAGGAGCCAATCCCACAGTCCTGCTGTGATCGGCCTGCTTCAAGCTGAACAGTTAGTGACTCATGCAGCTTTTCCAAGGGGGCCAATTTATCCAGGATCATGTCCTCATGTTCTGAACTGTCTGGGACCTGCTTTTGGGATTCATTGAGCTCCTTTTGCAAGCTCTTCAGCGCAGTCCCGGCCTCCTCTCCAGGCTCTGGATGGTGTGCCCACACCCAGGCCTGTAGTTCCCTAAGAAAGAATGCTCAGGAACTGTTCCAGCACCAGCAGCCCTAAAACCTGTTCCTTGGTAGGGCACTGTGGCTTGGGCCACCCAGCAGTGTTCCCAGAGCTGGGTAAAGGCTTCACGAGGCCCAGGGGCATCCTCATGGGACAGCATCCTGATGTTCTGTATTTTTGTGAGATGGAATCCTGTTTTCAGGAATGGTTCTCTCCTTTAACTATAAAAAGGTGTTTTTGTTCCTCAAGTTCCAGGACTGCAGCCACTCTTGGATTTAGGAAATATATTCTCTATCTGTGAATGATTCAAGGAGAATCTCTTAAGATCTCTCCTTAAGACACTCTCAAGGCACAAAAAAGTCATTGTAGAGAAAGGACAAATGCTGCTGCAATCACACACAGATGAAAGTCTCCTTGGAGTCTCTAAATCAGGGACATGGTTTGAAACTGTCATCTGTGCAACGTATAGGGAGCTACTTGGAGTTCAGGCTTTTTCTGCAAAATGTCCATGTTTCTCATTCAATGGATGGGCAGATTAAATGACAAGGGTATGCCAAGTCCTTGGATGCCAGGTGTCATGAGTTGCCAGTGAGCAGTTTTGTAAAGGCTCTTCCACCCTATGTGCCAACTGTGTTCCCAGAGCTAAGAGGCTGTGGAGGTTAAGCGCCAGATAAATGCTTTCATAGAGCAGGTAACCAGAGTGCACCCTGGGCCCAGGCCCTTGGGTGAGGCCAGCCCAAGGCCTCCAGTTGGTCCTGGGAGGGACAGAAGCATCCACAACCTGACACGGGATGCAGGGAGGGACTGATACCTTCTTCTGCACCTGGGAGACAAGAAACACCTCACACATGGAGAGGAACTGCGAGGCCAGGTAGAGTCTCACTGTAGCCCAGGCTGACCTGAAATTCACTATGTAGTCTCAGGCTGGCCTTGAACTCACAATGATCCTCCTATCTCTGCCTCCCAAATGCTGAGATTAAAGGTGTGTGCCATCTTGCCTGGCCTCTTTGTGTTTTGAGTCTGTAATCTACCTGAGGCTGTTTCCTCAACTTTCTCTCAAGGTTGGGGTTTATCTCATAGTGGGAAGGAAAGAGCTGAAGAAACTTTTCAAATAATTCATCCTCTATCATATTCATCTTCCCAATCTCCTAATCCTATTTTTAGCTGGTAATAGTTCTTTAGAGTTTGGGAATTAAAGTTCTTAAAGGAACAAACATTTTCACTGAGTACCTTTCATGTGAGTACCTACAGTAAACTGAAAATGAACCAGGCACTTGCAAAAGTAAAAGTAAGGTCTCATGGGCTGGGGATGTGGCTCCGCGGGTAGAGTAACTGCCTAGCATACATGAAGCTGAGCGCAATCCCCAGCACCACAGAAAAGCAGGTGTGGTGTTGCGTGCTTGTAATTCTAGCGTTTGGGAGGTGAAGATAGGAAGATCAGGAATTTAAGGTCACCCTCAGCTATATTGGATGTTGAAGGCCAGCATGGAATTACATGAGACCTTGTCTCAAAAAATAAAATAAAATAAATCCTGGCCCGGTGGCACACACCTTTAATCCCAGAACTTGGGAGGCAGAAGTGGGAGGATTGCTGTACGAGGCCAGCCTAGGACTACAGAGTGAGTTCTAGGTCAGCCTAGACTAGAGTACTACCCTACCTTGAAAAAAAAAAAAAAACACCCCAGAAGGTCCCATGTTATTAAGAATCTTCCAAACTGGGTGTGGTGGTACACGCCTTTAATCCTAGCAGTGGGGAGGCTGAAGTAGGACAATCACCATGAATTCCAGTTCAGCCTCAAAGAAAGAAAATATTACCAAAAAATGGGGGGGGGGTAGAGAGATGGCTCAGCAGTTAAAGGTGCTTGCTTGCAAAGCCTGAAGGCCTGGGTTTGATTCTCCAGTAACCACGTAAAGCCAGATGTACAAAGTAGCACATGTGTCTGGATTTGTTTGCAGCAGCAAGAGGTCTTGGTGTGCCCATTCTCTCTCTCATTCTCTCTTTCCTCTCTCAAATAAATAAATAAATGAAAGGCTTTCCCAAACCAGCTTTTCTGGCAGAAGTGGGCTGATATTCAATGTGGGGAAGTGCTGGGTCAGAGGTGGGAGTATGACGCAGGCTGAAAGCATGGCATGAGCAGAGGCCTAGCAGCCCTGCAGGACGCGGCATGATGAGCAAGCACAACAATCTCGTGTGGCTGGAGAGCAGGTTCAGAGTTGGAGTGAGGAGATGAAGATCATCAGTCCTTGCATGCCATGGAAGCAGTGGGGCAGATTTCATCTTGGAGGCACCATGGAGCCACTGAGACTTTCTAGCAGAGTAGTGATGCATTCGTATTTTTTACATTAGAAAAAGCATTTCTAGCTGGACGTGGTGGTGCACGCCTTCAATCCCAACACTTGGGAGGCAGAGGTAGGAGGATCACTGTGAGTTCGAGGCCACTCTGAGACTACATAATTAATTTCAGGTCAGCCTGGGCTAAAGTGAGAAACACACACACACACACACACACACACACACACACACAAAGCCATTTCTGGTGGAAAGGTGGGAGGTAAATAGAAGAGCAGCAGGATTGGAAGAAATACCAGTGAGATCTTTACTTAGTTTGGAGAGAGACAACGAGGGTAAAGATATAGAGAGAGGAGATAAGGACAGACTGATGAGGTATTTGGCAACTGACTAGATATGGGACAAGGAAGAGAGAAATTTCTGGTTTAGTCAATTTAACATTTATCAAGATAAAGAGGATAATGAGCCAGGTGTCGTGGCACACACCTTTAAACCTGGCACTCAGGAGGCAGAGGTAGGAGGATCACAGTGAGTTTGAGGCCATCCTGAGAATACATAGTGAATTCCAGGTCAGCCTGGGCTAGAGCAAGACCCTATCTTGAACTCTTCCCACCCCCCAAACAAAAGAAGACAGTGAGACAGATTTTATTTTATGTTTTAAGGGTGTGTTGTGGGAGAGGAAGGATGAGTTTGGCTGTTAGTCTGCTGGAACACACAGGCTGGGAATGTTGAATGGCAATGTAGCTCTTCAGGGCTAGGGCTTACAGGACCATTCAGAGCTACGGATAATGGTTTGGGATTACATTTTTGGGTGATGTGCCAAGTCAGTGTGAGTGCAGTAGGTGAATGTGTAAGGTGATCACTCAAAGAGGGTACTTTGGCTTTACTAAGCCATCTCTCCAGCCCTAATTTTTAAAAAAATTTTATTTTTATTTTTAAATTTTTTTCTTTTTTCTTTTTATTTATTTGAGAGTGACAGACAGAGAGAGAAAGAGGCAGATAGATAGATAGATAGATAGATAGATAGATAGATAGAGACAATGGGCACACCAGGGCTTCCAGCCACTGCAAACGAACTCCAGACGCGTGTGCCCCCTTGTGCATCTGGCTAACGTGGGTCCTGGGGGATCGAGCCTCGAACCGGGGTCCTTAGGCTTCACAGGCAAGCGCTTAATTGCTAAGCCATCTCTCCAGCCCATAATTTTTTTTAATTAAGTAGAAACTTCGTATGGACAAATCATGTGTTGGTACCATTCCCCTCTTCCCTGCCCCCATTCCGTCCAGGGCCTTCCTCAGTGGGATTACTGGTATTTACCATGGGGTTATGAGTTGTGAGAGCAGCAGTCAGTCGTGGTACAGAGAGGAAATGCTTCTGAATATTCCCTCCAACCCTGTGGCTCTTACAGTCTTTCTATCTCCTCTTCCGCAATGTTCCCTGAGCCTTGGCAGGTGTGTTACAAGTCTACTTTAGTGCTATGCTCTCAGCAACTTATGGATTTCTACTTTGATATGTCTTGAGTTTCCTCAGTGTCTATTGCCTTCACCCTGGAACAGGTTGTCAGACCCACCTTGAGAGCAGCACTTATGCTTAACTCGCCCTTTCCTCTGTGGTTTCACCTGAACCCTGGTTGATGTGTGAGAGGTAGCTCATCTCATGATAGGGAATCAGTTATCTTTTCTTTTTTTTTTTTTTTTGGTTTTTCGAGGTAGGGTCTCACTCTAGCCCAGGCTGACCTGGAATTCACTATGGAGTCTCAGGGTGGCCTCGAACTCACGGCGATCCTCCTACCTCTGCCTCCCGAGTGCTGGGATCAGTTATCTTTTCTTGTCATGTTGATAGATTTTCATTGTCCCCAGTTTTCTCTGCCTTCTTATTTTACCCCTGGAGTTCTAGTGTGGTTTCAAATGTGCCATCTGTTCTTTATAGACAGTTAAAAAAAAAATCTGGGCTCCAACCAGAGTTCATGCATTGAAATTAACTGCTAATTCTCTGTGTAAAGTTCTTCAACCTTCTGCAGTTTCCCATGACCTTGGGGCCTTAGAGTCTTTTACAAGGCAGCCAACATTCTGGATCATGGTTAGATTTAGACCAGTTGTGGTAGGAAAGAAGATAAAAGTTGAATTGACTTACTGAGTTATTATAAGAGCTAATGGTTGAGGACTTAAACTTATCTTTGTTAAAAGATGGAAAAATCCCAAGGAGGGAACTGTCTAGAAGGGGTCCAGAGCGATGACAATAAGAGACAGTTTAACTTAAAACAAAGTAAAATGGAGTTTATTGTTAGGGTGGCCTGACTATAGAAATGATTGTGATGGAAATTGTCATATTTTGTTTACTTACCTATCTGCTTGGCAATGAAAACTATAAAATGAAAATAAAATCTCAGTTTTGGGCCAGAGCTTTTTTGGAGGGCTAGCTTAAGCTCTTTGTCCCCCAGGTAAATAAACTCTTTTACTCATACTGGCATTGGAGTGATCTCTCCAGAGAATTTCTGCATCTCTGGAGGCCTCAGTGAGATTTTTCTTCTCTATGACCCCCACTGGTCAGGAAGGGCTGCTGCTCCTGGGCCTCCCAGGTTGCTAGGTCTCCTTCCAAGTGGCCCAGGGTGACTGTGAAACCCTGGACTGCTGTTCCTAAATGGAAGGAGATGAGACTGCATGGACTGATCCCTACAAAAAAATTCTGAGCCTCAATACAATTCCAAGGTGATGGCCCTCTTCCATCAAGAGGACGGATGTCATTCCAGTCAGGACGGATGATATTCCAGTCTAGGTAACTAGCGAGACAAGGACCAGTGTTGCTCCGGTCTCTGTAACTAGCTCAATTAGGGTTATAAATGAGATCAGATGAAAAAAATTGTTTAAACTCTAAATAAATAAATAAATGGAAGATGGCCATTTCGAGTCTCTATAAAAAGTACACTTGATATAAATGTGAATACAAGTATGTATACAGCTCACAGCCCAAAAGGCTTTGTATTTGTGTCTGTTCTGCAGCACTAACACAGTGGGAAATTCATTGTGGGGGAAGTCCTCCACCAAGCCCACTGTCCTAGACTGCATGATCAAAACAAACCATACCTCAAAAGGAAATATTCCAGAGGTTATAATACTAAGATAACACTAAAAACTTAAAGGCCTCTATAAGTTAGAAATTTTATGTTGAATGGCCCCCTAGAGAAAACAGTAAAAGTAACTGTTGCAGCCATGTTTCCATTCCTGGCAGAAATCACCCAACCAAGAGCAGCTGTGGATAAAAAGGGTTTGTATTGGCTTACAGACTCGAGAGGGAAGCTTGATCATGACAGGGAAATGATGACACGTGCAGAGGGTGGACATCACCCCCTCACCAACATCAAGTGGACAATAGCAACAGGAGAGTGTGCCAAACACTGGCAAGGGGAAACTGGCTATAACACCCATAAGCCTGCCCACAACAATACACTGCCTCCAGGAAGTATTAATTCCCAAATCTCCATCAGCTGGGAACCTAGCATTCAGAATACTTAAGTTTACGGGGACACCTGAATCAAACCACTAGCATAAGATTATAAATAAGGAAAAACACAAGATTCTCCTACTCTTAAAAGTTATAAAATGACAAAATCAGGGACCTGCCCTGTTACCTTGAAAAAAAAATCCAAAACTCTCCCTGGGTAAAACAAACAAACAATTCAGAGGACTTCTGGTTAAGATGGTGGCATAGGAACCACCCCAAAGCAGCCTAGGGGAGAAAAAGCCAAAAAATAAAAACCAGCAAAATATACTCTTCTACTAAAAAGTGAGGTGTATAAGAAATTACCAACAGCAGCAGAGAAGTTGGAGAGATCCAGAGCGTTTAGAGCCCACATAGGCAGGCAGAAGTGGCTGCAGCAGTGGTGGCAACAGGTCTGTGTGGCTCCAGCCATAAGGCTCGGCCTGAGCTGCAGGAAAAGCCAGGTGAGGAGACTCTCCACTCACACTGAAGCTCATCACAAACTCAAGAAATGTGAAGGGAAGATGGCAGGGAAGAACGGAGGAGCAACTCGTGAGGAAGACGATTGCAAGGACCAACGGGAAAACATCAGCCACCATCCACAGCCTCCTCTTCCCCAGCACCAGTGTAGGCACCAGCAAAGCACCAGAGACCTGGGGAAGGAAGCTCAACTACACAGCACCATACAGGCAATCAGAGCAGTGATCCAGTGACCCAGCCAGCCTACCTGATACCACAGCACAACAAAGAGGGACCCAAGCAGGAGCACAGCATAATTGAGACCAAAATCACCCCAAAAGGTAACTGGGATTACACTAGGGAAGGGACTCACATGGTCACAAGCTGACTTGGAACCCTCAACAGACCAGAAATCTTAGCCTCCTAGTTGACAGGATTAAGGGTGTGGGCAACACACATTCTAAGGGACTGTGACTTTGATAGAGGATCTGGTAGTCATAATACCTACTCTTGCATAAATACTCTGTGCTGCTTTTCATTGAATGTGTACAATGTTTAGTTAAATTTTAGAATCTGCCTGTATTTTGTTCCACTCAGCCTTCTTGAATACTCTCATAGCAGGCAATTCCAACATCTAGTGCCACTTTTGTAGTTACTCTGAGAGTCTTAAGAGCCATACCTAGTACCTTAAGCTCCTAACCTGAAGATATATAACATCAGACTGGTTATACATCTAATAATACTGCAGCTAGTTAGAAAATTCAAGCATTAAATTAAGCCAAGATGCAAAAATATGAACATTATAACACAAGAAACACCAAAAAATCAAGACAATATAAATCTACCAAAAAGTATTAATGTATCAGAAATGACCTCCAGTGAGAATGATTTAGAGGAAATGCCTGAGAAAGATTTCAAAAGAATGGTTATAAATATGTTCAAAGAAATCATGGAGGAAATCAAAGGAATGAAAGAGGAAATCAAAGGAATCAAAAGAAGACATAGAAAACCAATTTAATGAAATGAGGAGGTCAATACAAGTCATAAATAAGGAAATGGAAATAATAAAGAAAAACAAGTCAGAATTACTAGCAAGGAAGAACACAGTCAATGAAATAAAAAACTCTGTAGAAAACCTCACCAGTAGAATGGATGAAGGAGAGGACAGAATATCTAAACTAGAAGACCAGGTGGCAGATCTAATATAATCCAACAAAGAGAAAGACAAACTAATAGGAAAGTAGGAATTTTAAGACATTTGGGACACTATGAAAATATCAAACATAAGAATTCAGGGTAGAGTAGAAGGAGAAGAATTTCACTCCAAAGGCATAGTAGGCATTTTCAACAAAATCACAGTAGAAAACTTCCCACAAGTTGGGAAAGTGATGCCAATGCAGATACAGGAAGCCTATAGGATACCAAAAACACAAAACCTGGAAAGAACCTCTCCTTGCCATATTATAATTAAACTACCAAACATACAAATGAAATAAAATATATTGAAAGCAGTTAGAGAAAAAAATTAAGTCACATACAAACGCAAGCCCATCAGGATTACAGCAGATTACTCAACACAAACTTTCAAAGCCAGAAGGGCTTGGAATGATGTATTCCAAATCTTGAAAGATAACAATTGTCAACCAAAGTTACTTTATCCTGCACAGCTATGCATTAAGATAGATGGAGAAATAAGGACATTCTACAAAAAAAGCAAGCTAAAGGAATATTTGAAGACAAAACCAGCTCTACAGAAAATACTTGAAAGGATCCTCCATCCTAAAAAGAAAGAAAAACACACATACAAGAAACCTGGAAAAAACAAACCATAACTCAAATACTAGTTAATACAAGAGAGCAAAGGTAAAACTGGAAGAACTATGAAACAAGAAAACTGGCAAAAATAAATACACACCTTTCAATAATAAATCTTAATATCAACAAGCTCAATGTCCCAACCAAAAGACATAGGTTTGCCGACTGGGTTAAACAGCAGGATCCTTCAATTTGTTGCCTCCAAGTAACTCACCTTTCTACAAAGGATGAACACTATCTTAGGGTGAAAGGTTGGAAAATGATATTTCAAAAAAAATGGGCCTATAAAACAAGCAGGGGTTGCTATCCTAATATCTGACAAAGTAGACTTCAGTCCAACATTAGTTAGGAAAGATAAGGAAGGTCACTTTATACTGATTAAAGGCACAGTCCAACAGGAGGTCATTACAATCCTAAACATATATGCACCTAACACGAGGGCTCCCACCTTCATCAAACAAACACTATTAGAACTAAGGTCACAATTACACCAAACACAGTTGTAGTGGGTGACTTCAACACCCCACTTTCATCATTGACAGGTCATCCTGGCAAAAAATAAACAGAGATGCATCTGGATTAAATGTGATCATAGAACAAATGGACCTACCAGATACAGGACATTTCATCCAAATGCTGCAGAATACACATTCTTTTCAGCAGCACATGGAATATTCTCTAAAATAGACCTTGTGTTAGGACACAAAACAAATCTCAGCAAATACAGGAATATTGAAATAATTCCTTGTACTCTATCTGATCACAATGGGATCAAACTACCAATTAATAGCAAGAAAAGCTATAGAGCATACACAAAACCATGGAAAGTAAACAATATACTACTAAATGATGAATGGGTCAATGAAGAAATCAAAAAGGGAATCAAAAATTCATAGAGTCAAATGATAATGAGAACACAACATACCAAAACCTTTGGGACACAATGAAGTCAGTTCTAAGAGGGAAATTTATAGCTTTAAGTGCCTATATTAAGAAATTAGAAAGGTCGCAAGTAAACAACTTAATGCTTCACCTTAAAGCCTTGGAAAAAGAAGAACAAGACAAACCAAAAATTAGTAGATGGGAAGAAGTAATAAAGATTAGGGCAGAAATTAATGAAATATAAACCCCCCCCCCAAAAAAAAATCAAAAGAATCAATGAAACAAAGGGTTGGTTCTTTGAAAGGATAACAAGATTGATAAAAATTTAGCAAATCTGACCAAAAGAAAGAGAGAAGAGACACAAATTAATAAAATTAGGGAATTAAAAGGCACTATCACAACAGATACCAGAGAAATTAAAAAAAAAAACCATAGGGACTTACTATAAGAACATATACTCCATTAAGTTTGAAAATCTGAAAGAAATGGATGATTTCCTTGATTTATATGACCTACCTAAATTAAATTGAGATGAGATTAATCACTTAAATAGACTTATAACAAGTATGGAGATCTAAGCAGTTATCAAAAATCTGTCAACTTAAAAGAGTCCAGGCACAGATGGATTCACTGGTGAATTTTACCAGACCTTCATGGAAGAACTAACACCATTCATTGCTTCTTAAACTTTTCCATAAAATAGAAAGAGAAGGAATCCTACCAAACTCCTTCTACAAAGCCAGCATCACCCTGATACCAAAGCCAGGCAAAGATAGAACAAAAAAAAAGGAAAATTACAGACCAGTCTCTGTCATGAACATAGATACAAAAATTCTCAAAAAAATATTGGCAAACAGAATACAAGAATATATCAGAAAGATCATTCACCATGACCAAGTAGGCTTTATCCCACAGATGCAGGGATGGTTCAACACATAAACTGATAAATGTCATACATCATATAAATGGACTGAAGGACAAAAATCACATGATAATCTCATTAGATGCAGAGAAAGCATTTGACAATATCCCTTCATGATCAAAGTTCTACAGAGACTGGGAATAGAATGAACATATCTCAACATAATAAAGGCTATTTATGACATGCCTACAGCCAACATATTACTAAATGGGGAAAACCTTGAAGCTTTTCCACTAAAATCAGGAACAAGACAAGGGTGTCCACTATCCCTACTTGCATTAAAAAAAAAAAACAACAAACAAACAAACAACAACAACAAAAAAAACTACCTTGGAATAAACCTAACCAAGGAAGTGAAGGATCTCTACAAGGAAAACTTTAAAACACTCAAGTGAGGTATTGCAGAAGACATTAGGAAATGGAAAGACATCCCTTGTTTTTGGATTTGAAGAATCAATATTGTGAAAATGGCAATCTTACCAAAGCAATGTATACATTTAATGCAATCTCCATCAAAATTCCAATGGCATTCTTCACGGAAACAGAAAAAACAATCCAAAAATTCATTTGGAAGCATAAAAAACCTCAAATATCTAAAACAATTTTGAGCAACAAAAATAAGGCTGGTGGTATCACCATTCCTGATTTTATGCTATACTACAGAGCCATAGTAACAAAAACAGCATGGTACTGGCACAAAAGCAGACATGTAGATCAATGGAACAGAGTAGAGGATGCAGATGTAAGTCTGGGTAGCTATAGCCACCTGATCTTAGACAAAAAAAGCCAAAAATATTCATTTGAGATAAAATAGCTTCTTCAGCAAATGGTGCTGGAAAAACTGGATATGTATCTGTAGAAGGATGAAGATAGATCGTTATCTCTCTCCATGCACAAGAATTAAGTCCAAATAGATCAAAGACCTTAATATCCAATCTGAAACTCTGAAACTTCTAGAGGAAAAAGTAGGGGAAACTCTTCAACATGTTGGTCTTGGCAAGGAATTTCTGAATATAACTCTAATTGGTCAGGCAATACAACCACAGATTAATCGCTGGGACCTAATGAAATTATAAGACTTTTGTATGGCAAAAGACACTGTGAATAGATCAAAGAGGCAACCTACAGAGTGGGAGAAAATCTTTGCCAGCTATACATCTGATAGAGGAATAATATCTAGGATATACAAATAATTTAAAAAATTAAATAATAAGAAACCAAACAACCCAATTAAAAAATGGCCTATGGAGCTAAATGGAGAGTTCTCAAAAGAAGAAACACAGATGGCATATAAACATCTAAAAAAATGTTCTACATCCTAGTCATCAGGGACATGCAGATTAAAACTATGTTGAGATTCCATCTCACTCCTGTCAGATTGGCTACCATCATGAAAACAAATGAACATAAATGCTGGCGAGGATGCGGAAAAAGAGGAACCCTTCTACACTATTGGTGGGAATGCAATCTGGTCCAGCTATAGTGGAAATCAGTGTGGAGGTTCCTGAGACAGCTAAAAATATATCTACCATATGACCCAGCTATAGCACTCCTAGGCATATATACTAAGGACTCATCTCATTATCTTAGAGATACTTGCTCAACCATGTTTATTGCTGCTCTATTCACAATAGATAGGAAATGGAACCAGCCTATATATCCCTCAACTGATGAGTGGATAATGAAGATGTGGCACATTTATACAATGGAGTTCTCTTCAGTGGTAAAAAAAAAAATAAAGTTATGAAGTTTGCAGGAAAATGGATAAATCTTGAAAGGGTTATACTAAATGAGGTAGCCTAGGTCTAGAAAAAACATGGCATGTTCTCTCTCATATGTGGATCCTAGCTACAAGCAACTGGACTTCTGTGTAAGTAGGAAGAAAATTCAATAGCATAGGCCAGTAAGATAGAACGGAGATATAAAGGGAATAGGAAGAGAGCAAGGGGGAGACCTAATAGGATGGTATTGTATACATGTAAGTTGAAGAGCATATTAATGTGGGTGAAAAGGCCTAAGTGAGGTCAGGGATAGAGACTGAGTAAGAAAAGGTGGAGGGAGGGCTAATCAAAATCTAAGAGGATATAAATAAGTCATATGGAATCCTACTTTTTTGGACAATGGAACACTCAGGAGCCATAGATTGTTACTAGAAAATTTTCAGTGCCAGGGATGGGATACCTTCCAGTGAGTTGTTGGCCAGGAAGGTCCCTGATGCCCCCAAAACATTACAGGCCTTTGCCAAGGCTCTTGGTTTCCCACCATGAATAGATGATAAGACCCTATGCTGAAGACTCTACATATTTGGGCTGCAAGGTCACTGAGAAGCCTTGTTGGAGCTGAGCTGAAAACTTCCTCCATGTAGACCAGCTAACAGAAATTTGGAAAAAGCCATGCTATATGAAGTTCAATGGGAGAGAGATAGATAAATCACCAGTGAAGATTCCCAACAGTGGACACTGCAAGACTTATTGTGGGGAACCATTGGACACTAGGAAAGCAAAAGTGCCTCCATCTTAAATAATGACTGCATTTTGTAATAAGCTGTCTGTTCTGGAAAGTCACAAGATCTGCAGTTGTTTGCTAAACCATGCACCCACAAAGAATGAAGAAGTCGAAGCCGGGCGTGGTGGCGCACGCCTTTAATCCCAGCACTCGGGAGGCAGAGGTAGGAGGATCGCCGTGAGTTCGAGGCCACCCTGAGACTCCATAGTGAATTCCAGGTCAGCCTGGGCTAGAGTGAGACCCTACCTTGAAAAACCAAAAAAAAAAAAAAAAAAAAAGAATGAAGAAGTCGTTGTCTTGTGGCCTTGGGGCTGGGGTCGGGGCAAAGGTCTGCAGTTGTTTATTAACCCATACACAGAGAAAGAACAATGTAACCCATAAAGTCGTTATCTCTTGGCTTTGGGGCTGGGGCCTTATCCTGTGAAACATCTTGTGCCTTTGGGGCCGGAACCTTATCCTATTGAAACGGAACTGTAGCAATACCTAAACTGTTGACAAACTTCCCTGTTCTGCTGTATAAGAGGCACCCTGAGAAAAATAAAATTTGGCAGCTTGATCAGACTCCTGTCTTGCTGTCGGTTCCTTGTGTCTCTTGTCCCTTTCATTTCAGGTTCTCTGGGGTCTGTGCTCCCGTTGAAGCCCCGCTGGCCGGGGCAACCTATATTTGGCCTGCCAGGCCAAATGAGCCAATGGATGTAATAGTGGCACATCTATCATGGTGGAAACCAACTGCCCTCTAATTTGACTGGAGGCCTGCTCCATGGGAGGGAATATATCCCTGATACTGAAAACCTACAACAGGGGTAGTCATGAGCCCTAAGAGTGTAACGTATGCTGTCTGGCTGAATGTATACACTATGCTTATCAAACTGCCCAGTAAGCACTTCTCTTAATGTTCATACCTGTGTATTAATGATACTCTCACTTTTGGTTAGAGAACCTTCTCTTTTCAGATGGCAGAGACCTTGGGATGACTCAGAAGTCACCATGGTGCTGAGAAGAAGTGACAGAGGAGTGCTCAGGTCACTGAAATATCTCAATCACACCTTCCATGGCTCAGGGTCCATTGTAGAAGAGGTGACAGGAATAATGTAAGAGCCAAAGGAAGGGTAGGACTCCTTACAACATGCTCCTCCACACACAAAATGGCCTGGATATCCATGACCTCACAGTGCCTGATACTACCTACACAAGTCCATCATAACAGAAAGAAAAGATCATGACAACAAAATAAAAGAGAGACTGATTGAGAGGGGGAGGGGATATGATCTAGAGTGGAGTTTCAAAGGGGAAAGTGGGGGGAGGGAGGGAATTACCATGGGATCTTGTTTACAATTATTTAAGTTGTCAATAAAAATATTAAACAAACAAACCAGCCAACCAACAAACAGCTCAGCTGAAGTCAGACCAAAAGTTTCAAGGCCAGAGATCACTCGCACCTCGCTACCTCCTAACACACTCTCCAATAATGAGGTTCTGGCTGGCAAAACTTAAAATTGACAAGGCCACAGAAAGGTGGGTAAAAGGAGATGATGTGAGAAGCATGATGCCTTGTTTGGAAAGTGTTGCAATAAGATGCATACCCTGTGCTGCTCTGTGGCTCTAAGGCCTGCCACCTTCAGAGGTTGATCTGTGCCAAGCCTGGCTAGCCTGCCAAGTACGAGAGAAAGTATAACTGGAGTGCCAAGGCTAAGAGGTGAAATGCTATGGGGACTGGGTGAATGAGGCCCCTGAAAATTGTCTTTCCGAGATTCAGGCATGGATTGCATGAAGGAACAACACCTAAACCCAGGTAGGCAGCTGTTGCAGCATCCAGCTCATCTTGAGAATTTTGGCTATCAATCACAATAAATGTTCTGGTTTCAAAAACAAACAAACAAAAAAAGGACATAATGTTGTCTGGGCTATTGTAGATTTCCACCACTCCAGGGCTTGACACTGAGAAAGAGGTTAAATGATTGAAAAAAAAAAGACAAACCAAGATAAAAGTCTCATGACAAGGTTTTACAAATGCCTCTGAACTAAAAAAAGAAAAAAAAAAAGTGGGTAAAAGTCACTCAGGCCCTAAACCCAACCACATACCTACCAGAAAGGAGGGCAGTCGCTTCCACAGTTCCAAAAAAGGACTACACTATGTCCCCCAGAGGCAAAAGGTCAATCTGAATAGCTAAAGTCTGGGCCCAATCCCAGACAAATGCTAGAAACCTGGGAAAACTCCTTTGTCTTGCTCTCACATGCTGTGGCTGGGGCAGTTCTCCAAAGCAAGGACAAAATGCAGGACTGCACAGGAGCAGGCACCTGCAATTACGATGTGTCACTCAGGGCTCCCCTTGCAGGGCTTGATCTGCATGATGGCCAGGTGGCCCTAAAATAAGAGGAGAAACCTAGCACACAAGTCCCATTGCTAGACAGGGCGTGGAGGGAGGCTATCTACAGACCTGGCGAATCTCAGGGTCTTGGTCCCAACATGATGATAGGTGAGTTCCAAGTTGCTGCAGACAGATGGGGACTTATAAGAAATTTGTGACTATTTTAAATTTATTCTATCTCTCTATGCTTCTATAAACCTGCTAACAGACAACAGCCCCAAGGCTTGTTTTTACATTAAAAAGTACTCAATCCTATTTGTCAGAAAAATTTCTAAGACTTCTAATAAGTTGTAATCTGCTTTCATATTTTAAAACATGTGTTTCACAAAACTGATAAAAAAGGTTTCAAAATTCAACAAATGATAAAATCGATATGTATATTCTAAATAATTAATATAAGTCAAGTCTGGTCTATTCTTTTATAAAAGATTATTTCAAAGAGCCTTTTAAAAACAATAAAAACCACTTAAAAACAATAAAAGTGGAGCTGGACGTGGTGGCGCACACCTTTAATCCCAGCACTAGGAAGGCAGAGGTAGGAGGATAAAATAAAAGTTTTACTGGTAATTATAATAAGATAAACTAGATAAAAAGATAAACTAAAAAACTTTACATATTAAATGTTTGATAAAAAGATTGTTACAAGCCAGGCGTGGTGGAGCATGCCTTTAATCACAGCACTCAGGAGGTGGAGGTAGGAGGATTGCTGTGAGTTCGAGGCCACCATGAGACTACATGGTAAATTCCAGGTCAGCCTGGGCTAGAGCAAGACCCTACCTCAAAAAACAAAACAACAACAACAACAAAAATAAAAGAGGTTTGTGGTGGTTTGAATAGAATAGATTGCCCCCAATATATTCCGTTGTTTGTTTGTAGTTTGCATCTGCAGCCACCTGGCTGGAGTCAATACCATTGTGTGGATCTTAAGGTGTGGTGGTGGGTTTCAGATTTCAATCTAGAGATATGCAAAGTGTGCCTGGCTGGAGTTCCTGAAGTGTGCTGTGGCTTTTGGCTTTAGGCTTGTGCTTCTCTCTCTCTTCTTGGGCCTGTGAAGGCAGGCCAGTTTCTTCTGCCATTATGGAACTTCCCCTGGATCTGTAAGCTTCAATAAATCCCTTCCTCCATAACTGTGCCTGGTCTGGAAGTTCATCTCAGCGAACCTAAAGCTGTCTGCTACAAGGTTGTTACAAAATGGTTACATAGATTGTAAAAGTATGTAGATAAAGGTATGAGTAAATTTAAAGAAAAGATTTAAAGACAAAGTTGATTAACTAAGTCTTAAAATGCTTGATCAGATTATAGACTACTTGAAATTAAAATGACTATAACCTAGAGTTTATATCAAACTAACAAAAGATGGCCCTAACTGGTCATAATAATAGCTATAAAATTATAAAAGTCTAACTTTAAAGTTCTCAACCAAGTTAACTATGGTCCTCTATTTATCAACCTTTCAATATTTAATAAGGTTATTATGTCTAAAAAGACATTAATCTTAAAATGGTTCCTGCCTTATGCTGTTTTACGGGGTGATTTTATTTATTTATTTAGTACAGATGGGGGAGAGAGAGAGAGAGAGAATATGGGCATGCCAGGGCCTCTAGCCACTGCAAACAAACTCCAGGTGCATGTGCCACCATGGTCATCTGGCTTATGTGGGACCTGGAGAATTGAATCTGGGTCCTTAGGCTTCACCAGAATGCACCTTAACTGCTAAGCCATCTCTTCAGCCCACCTTGGCTTTATTCTTAAACTATATATAATCAGTCTCAGTCAAGGTTTTACTTAAGTAACTGTCACATTTCTGGTATCTTAAGTTCATTATAAATATACTGATACTCAAGACATATTCCCTGCTCTGAAAAAATGATCTTAAACACTGCTATTCTGCTTCCAATTTGGGGGGTAATTGGTACCTACATAGGCATACAAAAATGTTTTCAAACAGATGCCAAGTTTTTATACTGTCCTGACTTTTCCTGACATACAATCTCTAGATCAAATCAATTGATTTAAAGCTATAAATAAAATCTTGTTTCCAAGGCTGCTAACATGCTCTGTCTGTACTTATAACTGACAAATACTTAAAAATAAAATATAAATACTAATCAAAATGATTTTAAACTATTGTGTCATTCTCTGACCAGATCTGCTTTGCTGACCAGAAATGTTCTACACCTTTTAACTAAATCTGTTTTACTAATAAGATATATACAGTCTCTCTAAATGATTAATAACCACATATAAAAGCCAAAATCACTTAAAAACATCAGAGTTAGAAGTATAAACAATATTTTAATTCCTACTTCCAGGTCAAAGACCTCAAAAAATGATGAGACACTTGCTAACTTCTAGCCTCTGGTAAGTTACCTGTCTTCTGAATCAGGGGAAACACAGAGACCCAGAGATAGACTCCAGATCAATATACCTACAACAAAAGAGTTACATTAACAAAAAATTCAGTCCTCCAGGCTTCCCAAAAGAGAGAGGGCCATTTGGTCAACATAGCCTTTACTTAGCCTAAGAGATGACAATACCAAGAGTTATAAAACTCCTCACAGGTCCCTAAAAGTCTCTCCTACATAGCCAGAAATGACCTCTAAAATATAACACATATTTAATTTTAACTGTCTACATGGTCTTAAACACCCAATAAAAATATAACTACAAAATATTACAGTATAAACCAAAATTCAAACAAACTACCCTGCCTAATACTAACTTACAGTAATAAGCTATTAACTTGCTTTCTGCTTGGCCCTGATTAATCAGCCACTGTTTGTCTTTAAATCAAAGATCCAAAAATTGTCCTTGCTAATTATATTTACCTGATAATTATTGATTTGTATTAGCCCAATCTCTCCTTGATATGTTTATTAAGAAAGATATAGGAGCTGGAGAGATGGCTTAGTGGTTTACGTGCTTGTCTGAAAAGCCAAGGGACCCAGGTTTGATTCGCAGGACCCAGGGAAACTGGACGCACAAGGTGGCGCATGCATCTGGAGTTTGTTTATAGCAGCTGAAGGCCCTGGTGTGCCCATTCTCTCTTTCTCTGTCTACCTCTCTCTCTCAAATAAATAAATAAATAAATAAAATATTAAAACAAAGATGTATCACGAAAGACAGATATCCAAACCAACCTCTAAAGTATATTTAAGACAAATCCAGTGCCTCGCCCTAAGATATAAAAACAAGTTCTGGCTGTTTGTACTTACTAATGTTGATGGTATTTGTTGTTTGATGATATCTCTTTACTTAGATTTATAAAGGTAAGCCATATTCTCCTGCCACTGATAATATTTCCTTAAAATTTATAACACAAGGAGACCCACATACCCTTAAACAAAGACCCACACCCATCAGCCAGAAGATAGAAACTCATTACACCAGAGTCAAAAAGACAGTGTCCTCAACCAATTATAACAACTAACAGGTCACAAGGGACCCAGGGGTCCCCTTAAAGTCAAACTCTAGAGGACATATGACCCTACCAAAAAAAGCTATGGCTCTGCTCCAGTCACAATCCTAAAATGCTGATTGGTCCATGCATGACAAAAATCTGGGGACTAACAGGGTGCTGAGGGTCCAGGAAAGTCCTTGCATCCCAAACCCTGAGTTCATTTCTAATTTTAGTCAAAGAATTGAATAAAGAAGAAAACTGAGAAGAATAATTATTAAATTATTATATTTATTGAGGACAGTAGAGTCAAGGAAAGGCACCCATGTGGCTAGAGATCCCACATGGAGGGCCTGGGGGAAAAGTGTGGAAAGAAAAGAGAAAAGAAAGTACAAGGAGGTCCTGCCATATGGGAAGCTGGAGGGGATAAAGAACCCATGCTGACAGTAAGGACTGGGCCCTAGCTGGGCCTGGGTGGAGCCAGCCCAGGCCCAGCCAAGGGAAAACCTCATCGCCAGCTGGAAGTTCCCAAGTGATCAGAGAGAGTGGGACTGCCCTCCCCTTGCAAAGGTATTTATAACCTTAGGGTGGTGGGCTGTCTTTTGGCCCAGGTGAACCAGAGGGCTAGCTGGTTGGTTAGGGCTAGGGGCTGTCTCGGGAAGAGGTTAGCCCTGGCACCAAGTTCTGGGAGCTGAACTTGACCAACCACAATGATTAAATCCTATGAAAGACTTCCAGCCCAGGAGGGGTCCTGATTGCATAAAAGCAGTTCTAAGGAACTAGGCAGAGAAGAAGTCAGATCATCTTTGATTTCTAGCAAGTGCAAAATTTCCTGCACTTTTCACCTTCAGGGGCCCAGTCACCCTAACTCTACCCCCTTCACTTCAACATAAAATACCAAATAAATAAATAAATAAATAAACAAACACATAAATAAGATCCTAACTCCTTCCATTTACTAGATTGATCAACTCATTTGATAACCTCATGAAATCCATAGAAGAACTAATTCCAAAAAATGTTTGTCTTTCACCCCTAAACAGATATAATTCTTTGCTGTTTCTTTATACTACATCCTTTTCCTTCCACAAAAATATCTGTTTCTTTTTAAAAACTATGATATAACCCCTCCCTCTCACTACAGAAATATTCTATGCTCTCCTCCTCACAATAGGATTAGTTACAGTCACAGTCATTCCTGCTGACTAATCTTATACAAAAGAGGCCCTCCTAGTTCTTTTTCTTTAACTTTATTATAATAATTATTTTGCCGGGCATGTTGGTGCACACCTTTAATCCCAGCACTTGGGAGGCAGAGGTAGGAAGATCGCCAAGAGTTCAAGGCCACCCTGAGACTCCAGAGTGAATTCCAGGTCAGCCTGGGCTACAGTGAGGCCCTACCTTGAAAGAACAAAACAAAACAAAACAAAAAATTATTTTATGTTGCCATCCATATTTTCAAAAACAATAATCATAAACCAGTTCCTACTAATAATAATTAAATAAAAGATGTAATGACAACAATGTCAATGTTCCCAACAACTAACACATGCTTGCCCCTCAAGGTCATGGTTACCCAAGACTCTGGAGGTCTTACAACTGATATACCCCAAACCTTAGGCCTGCCTCCTATGTAAACTACATGAGGACACTGACTAACTCCTTTAATGGGGCCTCTCATAATAATTATACTACAAATTATGTTAAAATCCTGTGTTCTACTCAGGAGCCATAGATTGTTGCTAGAAAATTTTCAGTGGCAGGGATGGGATACCTTCCAGTGAGTTGTTGGCCAGGGAGGTCCCTGATGCCCCCAAAACATTATAGGCCATTGCTGAAGCCCTTGGTTTCCCACCAGGAGTAGATGGTAAGACCCTACTGCTGAAGACTCCACATACTTGGGCGGCAAGACCACTGAGAAATCCTGTTGGAACTGAGCTGATAACCTCCTCCATGTAGACCAGCTGACAAAAAGTTGGAAAAAGCCACACTACATGCAGTTCAATGGGAGAGAGAGAAATCACCAATGATGATAATCAACAGTGGACACCGCAAGCCTTAAATTTGGCCAGCCAGGCCAAATGAGCCAAAGGGTACAATACTGGCACTTCTGTCATGGTGGAAATCAACTGTTCTCTAATTGGACTGGAGGCCCGCTCCAGGGGACGGAATACATTCCTGATACTGAAAACTTAAAACAGGGGTAGTCATGAGCCCTAGGGGTGTAACGTCTGCTGCTCTCTGGCTAAATGTATATACTATGCTTATCAAACTGCCCAGTAAGCACTCCTCTTAATGTTCATACCTTTATACTAATGCTACTCTCACTTTTGGTAGAGAATCTTCTCTTTTCAGATGGCAGTGACCTTGGGATGACTCAGAAGGCCTCATGGTGCTGGAAAGAAGCGACAGAAGTGGTCAGTACTGTAATATCTCTATCACACCTTCCAAGGCTCGGGATCTATTGTGGAAGAGGTGGAGGAAAAAATGTAAGAGCCAAAGGCCTCCTTACAACGTGCTCCCTCCAGACATAAAATGTCTTGTATATCCATGACCTCATAGTGCCTGACACTACCTAAACAAGACCATCATAAGAGGAGGAAAAAATCATGACATCAAAATAAAAGAGACTGATTGAGATGGGGAGGGGATATGATGGAGAATGGAATTTCAAAGGGGAAAGTGGGGGGAGGGAGTGTATTACCATGGGATATTTTTTATAATCATGGAAGTTGTTAATAAAAATTTGAAAAGAAAAAAAGAAAAGAAAAAGAGAAAAAAAATCCTGTGTTCTAAATACTCTGTCCAAGTTCCTCCTATCTAAAATAAAAATAATTAAAATACAGATAACAACCAAATATGCAAGCCATTACATACAAAATCATAAGGTGTTATGATAATAAAAAAATGGAATGTGGTAGAAAAGAAGCTAAAAGTTGATCTAATTTACTGAGTTATTGTAAGAGTTAATTGCTGAGGAGCTAAATTTATCTTTGTCAACAGATCCAAAAATCCCAGAGGGAACTGTCCAGAAAGGGCCCCAAAGGAAGATAAGAAGGGAAGACAGTTTAGGCTAAAACAAAGTAAAATGGAATTCATTGTTAGGGTGGCGGGACTACAGAAATGATTGATATGCAAATTGCCGTGTCTTGACTGTTCAATTACTCCTCCCTTGGCTATGAAAACTATAAAATGGAAATGAAATCTCAGCTCTGGCCAGAGCTTCTTTGGAGGACTATCTCAATCTCTTTGCCCTCCTCCCTAAATAAGCTCCTCCACTTTCACTCATATTGGCATTGGAGTGGTCTTTCCAGAGAATTTGTGCAGCACAGTGACTTCAAGTAGTTCATGAGTAAGAGATCTTTGTACCTTCCATTGTGTAGCAGGCAAAAGAGTTTTTCTTTTTAAAAAATTTGTTTATTTATATTTATTTATATGAGAGAGGGAACGAGGGAGAGAGAGAGAGAATAGGCACACCAGGGCCTCCAGCCAATGCAAATGAACACCAGATTCATGTGCCACCTTGTGCATCTGGTTTATGTGGGTACTAGGGAATCAAACTGAGGTCCTTTGGCTTTGCAGGCAAGCGCCTTAACCACTAAGCCATTCCTCCAGTCCTTCTTCTTTTTTTTGAAGCAGAATCTTACTTGAGCCCAGGTTGACCTGGAACTCACTCTGTAGTTCAGGCTGGCCTTGAACTCACAGCCTCCTATCTCTGCCTCCCTAGTGCTGGGATTAAAGTTATGTGCCACTTCTTCTGCCTCAATAGATTTTAATGTTAGGGGACTGGCTCCTTTCCCCTTTCAACAGTTTGACTTTGAATTCACTATGTAGCTAAAGATGACCTTGAACTCCATCTCCCAAGGGCTAGGGTTAGAGGCATAAACCATCATACCTGGCTTAGCTCCTTTTGTCATGGGGTTTTTGGGGTTCAGGAAAGGTTCTTGTACTCCCAACGCTGAGTTTGTGCCTATTTTATACCAAAGAATTGGGATAAAGCAAGACTGAAGGATAATCATTACATTATTATATCTTTATTCAGGAATATCAAGGATACGAGGGAGAGGGAGAATTTTGGAACTAAGGAAGGAAAAATGGATACACGCATGTGGTCCAAGTTTGTGGGACCATGGGTCTGGGGAAAAAAACCGGGAAAAGGGAATTTAGAGTGAAAAAGGAAGGTTCTAGCTGGGCATGGTGGCACACGCCTTTAATCCCAGCACTCAGGAGGCAGGGGTAGGAGAATCGCTGAGAGTCGGAGGCCACCCTGAGACTATATAGTGAATTCCAGGTCACCCTGAGCTAGAATGAGACCCTACCTCGGAAAACCAAAAAAAAGAAAGGTCCAGAGAGCTCCTGCCATGTGGAAGGCAAGAGGGGTTAAGAGTAGGGGCGGGGTTCCCTTCCCATTTTGGCCCTGGGCCAAGATGAAGGAGGCTTATCAGAACAGGGACCTGGAAACTCAGGAGAGGTGCAGAGTCAAGAAGAGAACTTGCCCACTTGGTAAGAATCTATTTATAACCGTATTGTGGTGGGCTTTACCTTCAGGCTCAGGTGAGCCTCGGAGAGGGCTGATTGGTCTGTGCTGTGGACTGACTGAAGACGAGGCCAGCCATGAAGCCAAGTTCACGGCCAGGCTTAACCAACCAGAATTCCAGGATCAGATTTAAACCTTAATTTTAGGAAAGGGGACTCCTTCTCATAGAGCCGTCTTAGGTTGTTTATGGGAAAACAGGTTAGGCAAGAGATAAGAAGCTAGATTCTTCTCTGATCTCTAGCGAAGTGGAAACTTCAAGGGCAGGTCCAAAAACACTCCTGCTGTTTACTTTCTGGGCCCAGTCACTCTGCCTCAGTTTTTAAGTTATTCAGATATCAGAAACTGCCTCCGGGCATGGCGGCACATGCCTTTCCTCACAGCACTTGGAAGGCAGAAGTAGGAGGATCATTGTGAATTTGAGGCCAGCCTGAAACTACATAATGAATTCCAGGTCAACCTGGGCTATAGCAAGACCCTACCTAAAAAATAAATAAAAAAGAAAAGAAATTGTCCAAATTATTAGATCTGACACACACATACACACATAGATCCTAGTACTTTTTTTTTCCTTTGAGGCAGAGTCTCACTCTAGGGCAGGCTGATCTAGAACTCACTCTGCAGCTCCAGACTGGCCTTGAACTCAAGGCCATCCTCCTACTTCAGCTTCCCAAGTATTAGGAGCAAAGTTGTGTTCCACCATGCCCTGTTAACTCTAGTATCTGATATATGCCCGAGTTCTGCATCCTTAAGGTAGAGCCCAATGTAAATTAACTTTACAGGTATTTATTCAGTTTTTCCTTTAAAATTTGGTTTCATGTATCCGTAGAAACCAGCACTGTAGATAGCCTGTTTGCCTGATAGGCCTGTCCTAGTTCAGGTATACTGAAAGGCTTCTGTCATTCTGATTCACTTGTCTCTCATCAACCATCATCCCCTACAACATTCCAGAGACTATGACAGAGCTTCCCACTGAGAAGCAGCAGTGAGAAAAGGAGGGAGGAAGAGAGAGAGTAGTGAATCAGGAATAAGGGAAGGTTTATATGGGATAGAACTCTTTTGGTGGCAAATAGCAAAAACCAAATGCAAACTGAAAGCAAAAGGAAAGTGTATTATGAAGATACAGAGATAGTCAATTATGTAGACCTAAGCATCTAACCAGTATTTATTTATATTTTTTGATATTGACAACTTCCATAATTATAGACAATAGACCATGATAATTCCCTATCTTCCACTTTCCACTTCACAACTCCACTCTCCATCATATCCCCTCCCCCTCTCAATCAGTCTTTTTTTTTATTTTGATGTTATTATCTTTTCCTCTTATTATGATGGTCTTATGTAGGTAGTGTCAGGCACTGTGAGGTCATGGATATCCAGGCCATTTTGTGTCTGGAAGAGCACGTTGTAAGGAGTCCTACCCTTCCTTTGACTCTTACATTCTCTCCGCCACCTCTTCTGCAATGGACCCTGAGCCTTGGAAGGTGTGAGAGAGACGTTTCAGTGTTGAACACTCCTCTTATTCTCAGAACTATGGTGCTTTTGAGTCATCCCATAGGTGCCACCATCTGAGAAGAGAAGCTTCTATAACTAAAAGTGAGAGTAGCATTAATATATGGGTATGGACATTAAGAGAAGTGCTTACTGTACAGTGTGGTGAGCATACTATATGCATTTAGCCAGACACTAGCAGGTGTTACACTCCTAGGGCTCATGACTCCCACCGTTAAGTTTTTCAGCATCAGGCATGTATTCCCTTCCGTGGAGAGGGCCTCCAATCCAATTAGAGAGTAGTTAGTTTCTCCCACAACAGACCTGCTACTATTGCACCCGTTGGCTCATTTGGCCTAACTTAAGGCTTGCAGTGTCCATCGTTGTTTACCTCCATTGATGACTTCTCTCTCTCCCATGGAGCTGCATGCAGTGTAGTTTTTTCCAGCTTTCTGTCAGCTGGTCTACAGGGAGGAGATTTTCAGCTCAGCTCCAGCAGGATTTCTCAGTGGTCTTGCAGCCCAAGCATGTGGTGTCTTCAGCAAAAGGGTCTTACCATCTATTCCTGGTGGGAAACCAAGGGCCTCATCAATAACCTGTAATGTTTTGGAGGCATCAGTGACTTCCCTTGCCAACAACTCACTGGATGGTATCCCACCCCTGGCACTGAAATTTTCTAGTAACAATATATGGCTTCTGAGTGTTCCTTTGTCCAAAAAAGTAGGTTTCCATATGACTTATTTATATCCTCTTAGATTTTGATTAACCCTCCCCCATCCTTCCTTTACTCGATTCTAACCAGTATTTGTAAGTAGAATGTTATGAGGAATCCATGACATTTGTTTTGTGCTTAATTTCCAAATTCCCTGGTTGGTCACGAATGGTGAGACCCATGGCTAGGCTGGTCAGCCACAGTGGAGAGATGGAGTCATGTGAATAAGATGTGTGATGGCTGGAGTCCTAACCAGGTGGTAAGGGCTAGAGTTGGAAGCATTGTTGACCAGTTTCCAGAAGGGGTTTATCAGGGACTTTTGGAATGCAAATCAACTCAGACCTTTACCTGTTAATTTGTTAAAAGCAATGTGTGCCCAAATCAACTCAGACCTTTACCTGTTAATTTGTTAAAAGCAATGTGTGCCTGGTGTGGTGGCACATATCTTTAGTCCCAGCACTCAGGAGGCAGAGGTAGGAGGATTGCTGTGATTTCAAGGCCAGCCTGAGACTACGTAGTGAATTCTAGGTCAGCCTGGGCTAGAGCACACTCCTACCTGAATAAAAAAAAAAAAGAAAAGTCTTATTAAGAAAAACAAACACTTAAATAAACCCTCTAGTATCTCCTGGTTGACTTGAAAATCTCTGATTTTGCAGGGCACGGCGGTGCATGCCTTTAATCCCAGCACTTGGGAGGCAGAGGTAGGAGGATTACCATGAGTTCGAGGCCATCCTGAGACTACATAGTGTGTTCCAGGTCAGCCTGGACTACAGTAATACCCTACCTCAAAAAAAAAAAAAAAAAAATCATTGTTGGACTGGCAGAGGTAAGAGATCACTGTGAGTTTCAGGCCAGTTTGAGACTTCAGAGTGTCAGGTCAGTCTGTGCTAGAGTGAGAACTTACCTTGAAAACAATAACAAAATCATTGATTTTTGTGTTGGAGAGATTGCTCAGTGGTTAAGGGAACTTGTTTTCAAAGCCTAACACCTCAGGTTCAATTTTTCCATACTCAAGTAAAGTCAGATGCACAAAGTTGTGCATGCATCTGAAGTTCATTTGTAGTGGCAGAAGGCCCTGGTGTGCCCATTCATTCCTTCACTCTTAAATAAGTATATAAATAAATATTTTTTTAAAAAATCACTGGGGGCTGGAGAGATGGCTTAGCAGTTTAGACACTTGCCTGTGAAACCTTAAGGACCCAGGTTTGATTTCTCAGAACCCACAAAAGCCAGATGCAGAAAGTGGCATATGCATATGAAATTCATTTACAGTGGCTAGAGGCCCTGGTGTGTCCATTCTCTCTCTGCCTCTTTCTTTCTCTATCTCTTTCTCAAATAAATAAATAAAAATTATCTTAACAAATCACTGATTTTGCCAAATCAAGCAAAATGTATCAGCTGAGGGACTGGAGAGATGACTCAGTGGTTAAAGGTGCTTGCTTGCAAAGCCTGCTCTCTTGGGCTCAATTTCCCAGCACCCATGTAAAAGAGTACAAAAAAGTAGCACATGTGTGTGGTGTCCCTTTGCAATAAATAGAAAGAGGCTCTGGTCCACCCCTCACATAGACACACAAATACATATACAAATAAATAAATTTTTTTCTTTTCTCAATTTTTATTAACATTTTCCATGATTATAAAAAATATCCCATGGTACTACCCTCCCTCCCCCCACTTTCCCCTTTGAAATTCCATTCTCCATCATATCCCCTCCCCATCTCAATCAGTCTCTCTTTTATTTTGATGTCATGATCTTTTCCTCCTCTTATGATGGTCTTGTGTAGGTAGTGTCAGGCACTATGAGATCATGGATATCCAGGCCATTTTATGTCTGGAGGGAGGACATTGTAAGGAGTCCTACCCTTCCTTTGGCTCTTACATTCTTTCTGCCATCTCTTCCGCATTAGACCCTGAGCCTTGGAAGTTGTGATCGAGATGTTACTCAGTACTCCAGTCCCTTCTTTCCAGCACTATGATACCTTCTGAGTTGTCCCAAGGTCACTGCCATCTTAAAAGAGAAGATTCTCTACCCAAAGTGACAGTAGCGTTAATATAAGGGTATAAATATTAATAAAAGTGCTTACTGGGCAGTTTGATAAGCATAGTATATACATTTTTCCAGACATCAGCAGATGTTACACCCTTAGGGCTCATGACTACCCTTGTTTTAAGTTTTCAGTATCAGGGATGTATTCCCTCCCATGGAGCAGGCCTCCAGTCCAATTGGAGGGCAGTTAGTTTCCACCATGACAGACGTGCCACCATTGCACCCGTTGGCTCATTTGGCCTGGCTGGCCAATTATAAGGCTTGCAGTGTCCACTGTTGAGTATCTTCACTTGTGGTATCTCTTTCTCCCATTGAACTACATGTAGAATGGCTTCTTCCAGCTTTCTCTCAGCTGGCCTACATGGAGGAGGTTATCAGCTCAGTTCCAGCAGGATTTCTCAGTGGCCTTGCAGCCCAAGTATGTGGAGTCTTCAGCAATAGGGTCTTGTCATCTATTCCTGATGGGAAACCAAAGGCCTCAGCAATGGCCTATAATGTTTTGGGGGCATTAGGGACCTCCCTGGCCAATAACTCACTGGAGGTATCCCATCCCTGGCACTGAAAATTTTCTAACAATGATCTTTGGCTCCTGAGTGTTCTATTGTCCAAAACCGGAGGATTCCATATGATTTATTTGCATCCTCTTAGATTTTAATTAGCCCTCCCTCCACCTTTCCTTTACTCAATCTCTTCCCCTGACCTCACTTTGGGCCTTTTCACCCCCGTTAATCTATTCTTCTACTTACATATATACAATATCAACCTATTAATACATTAATGCATGCACAAATAAATAATTTTATGTGTATAAAAAATTGTATCAGCACTCAGGAGGCAGAGGTAGGAGTTCAAGGCCAGCCTGGGATAGAGTGAGACCCTACCTCAAAAAACTAAACAAACAAACAAAAAAGTATGAGCAATACACTATTAGCTTCTGACCAGCTTTACTGCAGATAATACCTCTGCCATGTCTGCTATACTGACACTTGCCCAGGTTATTCTGTAGAAACCTGAAGACTGCTTTTGTCAGAAACAAAACAGAACAGTCTTCATGGGAGCCTGTAGCTATAAGATGAGGACTAAAATGGGATAAAGGACTTGGAATATCTTTATATCAGTCTGTACCCTTTGGTATCTTAACCCTTGGTTTAGATGCTACTCAGCTCTGCACAGATCATTAAAAAAGGCTTTGTTCAAGACTATCGTATGGGGTTATCTGGTTCTGTTGCTGGTGCTGGTGTGACTCTTGTCCTTGTCTTGTGGTTTCTCAGCAACTCAAGCACCAATGGTCTTTGGGCTTTTTCCTAAGGCTCAGACTAAACGACGACTCCAAGGTGTTTCTGCAAGACAATCACGCCCGCTGTAAAAATGTCTCAGAAGTTCCAGGGTTGAGCCGGGTGTGGTGGCACATGCCTTTAATCCCAGCACCAGGAGGCAGAGGTAGGAGGATTGTTGTGAGTTCGAGGCCACCCTGAGACTACATAGTGAATTCAAGGGGTCAGCCTGGGCCAGAGTGAGACCCTACCTTGAATTTTGTTTTTGTTTTTTGAGGTAGGGTTTCACTCTAGTCCAGGCTGAGTTGGAATTCACTCTGTATTCTCAGGGTGGCTTTGAACTCACAGCCATCCTCCTACCTCTGCCTCTCCAGTGCTGCGATTAAAGGCGTGCACCACCATGCTTGGCAGACACTACCTTGAAAAACAAAACAAAACAACACAAAAAAAGAAATTCCAGGGTTCAGTTAACCATCTGTTAGCCCATAGACTTCAAGGCTAGAATGCTTGCACATGAGAAGGAAAACATCTTTTGAAACCATGTCTGTGACTAATGAGAAGTTCCTCACCTCAACAAGTCAATACAAAGCAAAACTCTTTTTCTGACGAGTTAGCACTAACTCCTTTCTGCCTGTGACCTCAAGTCCCAATCAAGAAGCCCTAGTATCCAGGTGTGTTGTGTGAACTCAAGTTCCCAGAAAAGCACTGAATCTCCTACACCGACTTCCAGCAAGGCTGAATGGACTGACAAAACTCCTGTGGTCACAGAGAGATGGAATGTTGCAAGTCAGAGCCTAATTACCTTGGGCTACCTTTTGCCCCTTAGCAGCCATCTATTGTCCACCTCTGAGTCTGACCTAACATCTTGGTGACTATCAGTTGATCAGGTATAATCCTTTTTAGAATGCAAGAACAGATTCCAGGTTCCACCAACCTAAGGGCTAAGAATGCCATCAGACAGCATCTGAGGCTTATGGCGGATATCCCCCCCTTCCTTGTAACCCGACTAGCTGGTGGTCAGCTAATGTATTTGAAAGCGCCACATCCTAACCACCAGACCACCAAGGAGCCAATGCATTTGAAAAGTCCCTTGACTTAGGACTTTTTTTTGTTCTGTAACTATAAAACCTTCATGAAATTGTTAACATGTTGGAACATGGAATTTTTGGTAACCTAAATCTGTGTTCCCAGGCCATGGGCACTCATATTTGGCTCCAGAATAAACTATCTCCTATCCCCTGTGAGGTGAGAGCTGCAGCTTTTGCGTCAACAGGTGGTTCACGCCTTTAATTCTAGCCCTCAGGAGGCTGAGGTAGGAAGATTGCCATGAGTTTGAGGTCAGCCTGGGTGAGATTGAGAGAACAAGACTCTGCTTCAAACAAAACAAAATAAATAATAAAGCCTTACCTATTTTGCTTGCAATAGATGTCACATTTCTACTGTGTCCATGCCTTAGATCCCACCACCGTATCAGTGTCAAGACACCGAGGAAAAGAGTTTTAGGGGCTGGGGAAATGGCTTAGCAGTTAAGGTGATTGCCTGTGAAGGCTAAGGACCACGGTTTGATTCCCCAGGACCCACATAAGCCAGATGCACAAGGGGGCACATGTGTCTAGAGCTGGTTTGCAGTGGCTAGAGGCCCTGGCATGCCCATTTTCTCTTTTTCCCTATGTGCCTCTTTCTCTCAAATAAATAAATAAATAAATAAAATCTTACAAAAAAAAAAAAAAAGAGTTTCAGGATGGGGATGGGTCACTGTGAGATACAGAAGGACAGAGAGGAAAAATAAATGACATTCTTGGGGCTGGAGAAATGGCTTAGCAGTTATGGTGCTTGCCTACAAAGTCTAACAACCTGAGTTTGATTCCCCAGTACCCATGTAAAGCCAGATGACAAAGTGGTACATACATCTGGAATATGTTTACAGCAGCTAGACGTAGGTCCTGGAGTGCCCATTCTATCTCTCTTCTCTCTGCTTGTAAATAAATTAAAACATCTTTGTTCTTTTCAAAATGACATTCTTGGGCTGGAGAGCTGGCTTAGCAGTTAAGGTGCTTGCCTGTCAAGTCTATGTACCTGGGTTCTATTCCCCAGGACCCACGTAAGCCACATGCACATGGTGGTGCATGCATCTGGAGTTCATTTGCAGTGGCTAGAGGCATTGGTGCACCCATTCTCTCTCTTGCTGACAAATAAAAGTAAAATACTTACAAAATAACATCCTTGGGTGTGACATTTAGGATGTTAGTGGGAACTTCAACAGGATGAGTTAATGGAGAGCGGTGGATTGCGCCTGAACCCGGCAGGGAGTCACAGCAGAGTTGTGCCCAGCTGTCCCCTATCCTGACACCCAAGACCTTCTGTAGGCCACTCATTATTCTTTGTGGTGAGTCTGATTGTCTGAATAATTCTTGCTCCCTTCCCTTGCCCCAAGGGGAAGCTGAGTTTGGGGCTTTGCTCTGCTTTCTACCGTCCTGTGTTGGAGCCTCGTGGGAAGAGTGAGTCAGGAGGAATGATTCAAGAAAGGGGCTTGTGTGGGAGGGTGGATACTTATTAGGGTTAATTAATTCACAGGAAGTGATCTTTGCTTCTTAAGTGATCTTGAACTACAAGACAAGAAAACAAGGCCTCTGGGCCAGGGACTCTGGGTATGGAATTGAACTCTTCTTATGGACTAATCTCAGCTTTAGCCTTAGGGTTTTTATGCCTTACCTTGACCATCTGCAAGAGCAAATACTGTTTCCCTCTTATGTTACGGGGACAGTGTGTATTACCATTTCTCAGGGAGCCCAGAGGACAGACTTTTTAAAATGTATATTGTAAAGGGAGAACTGAAAGCTTATAATCCACCTCTGTGATCTGAATGTTCTTAGGTTGCAATTGTGGAAGAACCGGTTTAGGAAAGAAAAACGTAGTGAGGTTCCATCTTACTCATGGACAATACTCACGTACCAGAGAGTATATTTATTTTTTATTTAAAGTCACTTTTTTAAAAGAAGTGATTTTTTTTTGCGGGGGGAGTTCAAGGTAGGGTCTCACTATAGGCCAGGCTGATCTTGAATTACTGTGTAGTCTCAGGCTGGCCTCGAACTCACAACAATCCTATCTCTGCCTTCCAAATGCTGGGATTAAACGCATGTGCAACCATGCCCAGAAAGATTTAAAAATTTTTTAACAAATTTGTTTGCAAGCAGAGAGATAGATACACACACACACACACACACACGCACGCACGCACACACACACACACACACACAGAGAGAGAGAGAGAGGGAGAGAGAATGGGTGCTCCAGGGCCTCCAGCCACTGCAAATGAACTCCAGATGCATGTGCCACCTTGTGCATCTGGCTTTACATGGGTCCTAGGGAATTGAACTCAGGTCATTAGGCTTTGCAGGCAAACACCATAACTGCTTAGCTATCTATTGCTCCAGCTCTAAAGGCAGTTTTTGATATTAGCACATACATTTTCTGTTTTTGATTTCCATAAACTATGTTTTTGAGACAGGTCTCTCTATGTTGCTCTGGCTGATACTGAACTTTCAGTGATCCTCCTGCCTCTGCTTCCTGAGTGCTGGGATTGCTACAAGCTACCATGCCTGGCTTTCATATACTTTTGCAGCTTGTAATAGCCCTTATTTATGGGCTGGAGAGATAGATGGCTTAGTGGTTAAGGCACTTGCTGGTGAAGCCTAAGGACCCAGGCTCGATCTCCCCCCCAGTACCCACATAAGCCAGATGCACAGGGTGGCGCATGCATCTGGAGTTTGTTTTCAGTGGCTGGAGGCCCCGGAATGCCCATTCTCTCTCTCTCTTTCTACCTTTTCCTCTCTCAGTCTCTCAAATAACTGAATAAATAACACTTATGTACTATGAAATGCCCTTTAAAAGTAATAATGATCAGCTACCTGGCACTTACTTTCCTTTTTAAAAACGTACTTTTGTTTTCTTTTTTAAAAATTTTTTTATTTTAATTTTTTTTGGTTTTTCAAGGTAGGGTCTCACTCTAGCCCAGGCTGACTTGGAATTCACTATGGAGTCTCAGGGTGGCCTCGAACTCTGCCTCCTGAGTGCTGGGATTAAAGGCGTGTGCTACCATGCCTGGCACTTTTATTTTCAATGAGAGAGATTGAGAGAGAGAGAGAGAGAGAAAGAGATTTGACTCACCAGGGCCTTTTGCTGGTGAGCCATCTCCCCAGCCCTATATTTTGCTTTGCTTAAAAAAAATTTTTTTTTGAGGTAGGGTCTCACTCTAGCCCAGGCTGGACTTGAACTCACAGTGATACTCCTACCTCAGCCTCCCAAGTGCTGGGATTAATGGTGCGTGCTACAACTCACAGCTCTAATCTTGCCCTTTAAAAGGCATTGTATCCAAGTTATTCTTTTAAAATTTTTAGAAATCATGGTTAAATATATGTAACATAAAACATCACTTCAGCTCCCCTAAAGAGCTCCCCTAAAGAGCGTTGAGCAGCGGCGTCAAGCGCTTCCGCATGGTACAGCTCCTGTCGCCGGCCTCTCCAGAGCCAGTAGCCCTTCTTCAAAAGTGAAGGCAAAGATCTGTTTGTGGCTTCGGTGACTTGGGCTGGGAATTGCTAACCAAATGCCGAGTAACTCCTTGTTCCTAGAAAGCCTCTTATTTCTGAGCAATGGTTTTGAGAGGAAATGAAAGAGCATGAAGACAGGAGGACTCCCCTGAAGACTGGCCTCCTTGTCAGGGTGCACAGTAGTTAGGATCCTCACTTGAGCTCAGCCTGAAGGCACTCATAGCTGTTGTTTGCCAGCAGAATGAATGTGGGCTTGTAAAGACAGAGTAGAGAAGCCATTTATTATTATTATTTTTGTAGTTTCTGGAGCTACAGAGAAGAGCAACATCTTCTGGCCCAACTCATCTAGTTTGGCCACGAGGAAGCAAGTAGTGGGAGGGAGAGAGAAGGTGGCTGTGAGTGGATGAAGTGACACAGGCTCGGCCCTCAGGGAAGTCGGACACTTCCTGCCTGCTGACTGGAGGACAGCCTCCCCCCCCTCAGCCCTTTCTCCACCCTCTTTGCTTTTCTCTTGTTGAAATCAACTTACCACCTATGGTGGTTTGATTCAGGTGTCCCCCACACACTTATGTGTGCTGAGTACCAGGCCCTCTGCTGATGGCAGTTTTGGAATTGGAGCCTCCTGGAAGTAGTGTTTTGTTGGGGGCGGGCTTATGGGTATTATAGCCAACTTCCCCTTGCCAGTGTTTAGCACACTCTCCTGTTGCTGTTGTCTACCTGATGTTGGCCAGGAGGTGATGTTCACCCTCTGCTCATGCCATCGTTTTCCCTGCTACAATGGAGCTTCCCTCAAGTCCCTAGGCCAAAATAAACCCTTTCCCCTCACAAGCTGCTCTTGATCTAGTCTCTGTGTCAGCAACGTGAACCTGACTGCAACACCACCCTTTTGGGTGTCTCCTTTCTTCTCATGCTGAGGAACAAGTGAGCTGGGAGGGAGGAGTTAGTAGCCTACAAAGTTAGCATTAGAACTCTGACACTTTTCATCTTGGTTCTCCATGATAACATCTTTGGCATCATATGAAAGAGAAATATTTTCTCCACAAGGATTTGCTCAATACCTGTTCCCTAAGGATCTACTTGTTCCAAATGTGACATTCATATTGATCCAGTTTTATCAAAGTATGACAGGTGTTAAAAAGTTCACAATGTACAGATGCACCAACAGAAAAAAGGCCAACACAAGTACAGGGAAGTTGCTGGCATCTTCCTTTAGAGGACTGGGTCCCTTTCCCTTTGATATGAGAAGAGCAGACCTATGTCTTTGTGGAATCAAGCTCCTGAGTGTTGTCAAGCGCTTTGTTTCCCAGCACATAAAGAGATCTCCACAGTGCACAACGCTAGGCTAGACTGAACATGCATGACCCTGTTCTTTGGGATATCTCAGAGAATGTCTGGGGGCACCTCTCTCCTTAGCTAATCATTCCTACTTCCATAATACCATGTTGGAGATGGGTACCCCTTTCTCACTTCTAAGACCCCCCTCTGAAGCATGGAAAACCTGGTGGAGGAACAGAGAATGTGATCTTGCTCAGCATGCACGTTGACTCACAAGAAACGTGTGAGGAAACATCGTTCTGGACCTCTACTAAGGGAAGAACATCAGAAAGCGAAGACGGGCCTCTGGGAAAATCAAAGCCAGTCTTGGCAGGCTTTCGCTAACCTCCTCGAAGGTTCTCCTTGAACTCTCTGGTGGGGTCTTGGGGTCTGTGCCCTTTTCCCTGACCCACCTCCACCATATCCATTCCAATCAAATTCCTCTATATACTCTTTTTTTTTTTTTTTTTTTTTTTTTTGAGGTATGGTCTCACTCCAGCTGAGGCTGACCTGGAATTCACTATGTAGTATCAGGTGGCCTCGAACTCATGGTGATACTCCTACCTCTGCCTCCCAGTGCTGGGATTAAAGGCGTGCTCCACCACGCCCGGCTCCTCTATATACTCTTAAGCTTAACTAATAAAATTCATCTCAACCTGATACCTAGTTTCTCTTTGGGCCAAGGAGGATGATCCTCAGTATATAAAAGCCCATGATCTAGCCCCCAGTCACTTTCAACCAACTTGGAAGCAAGTATCTTTAGCCACTGAGCAATCCCCAGCCCTACTTTCAAATAACTTGGGTATGGTCAGGAAGTCAGGTCACCTCGAGAGAGGTGTTTCCACTTTGATTGTGGACAAATCTTGCTCTGTCCATCCCACTGAACTTGGAGATCCTTGAGTGTTCATTTGGATTATTAAAATGTTGATTTATTTTTAGTGACAAGTATCAAACTTATAAAATGTTGAATCTTTAAGGAGAAAAAATTAAGTAGATGTCTGATAAATTAATGTAACATCTAATTACTCACTAATATTGAATAGAAAAAAATAGACTGCTGGAAAGCCCTTGAAATTAATGTCTCAAAGTTTAGAAACCCTTGCAGCTTCATTATGAGAAGAACCTGCTCATCATTACTGGGTCAGTGATTCCTTTTGGATATTTATTTTGGTTTTTTGAGGGAGGGTCTCACTCTAGTCCAGGCTGACCTGGAATTCACTATGTAGTCTCAGGGTGGCCTCAAACTCATGGAGATCCTCCTACTTCTGGCTCCCGAGTGCTGTAATTCAAGGCGTGTGCTACCACACCTGGCTTGGATATTTATTTGTTTATTTCTTATCTACTTATTTATTTGTGGTGTTGGGAATTAAACTCTGCTACATTCTAGGCAAGTAGTCTATTACTGAGCTACTTATGAAAAAAAGGAAGGCTGTCAAGATATTTGTACAAAAATATGTCCACACACACACACACACACACACACACACACACACACACACGTATGCACGCACGAGTACCATTTCATAGTAAAGAGTAGGTGGATGAGAAATATTTATTGAACAATTTGATTTAAAAATATTTCTAACGACAGATCATAATATCCATTGTCTTGATAGGTAATGAGCCAAGCATTGATGTGAGCTGAGAAACCAGTTTTGCAAGGCCCAAATTTGAATCAGATTCCACCATTGCATTGCTCTACAATTTCGTGTATCTGAATCACAGGCTGATTCAGATCCTGGGTGAGAATTTCATTCCTGGACTGACTGTGAACACTGGGCAGGTGGCAACCCTGGGGCTCAAACTCCTGGCTGGTTTTCTAACTTCCATTCAAGTGCCAGGAAGGAGCTCTGGCATAGGCTTTGAATTTGCCTGTGGTGGTATCAGGACTGTCTTTCCCATGACCAACTAAGGAAGCAGGAAACTTCTGTGCTTAACTCTAGGCAGTCCCACATGAATGAGATCTTAGAGCAAGAATTCTCTTCCTTTAGTTTAAGCTCAGGTTTTAGTAATGTATTCTAGAAATGATCCCCGGAAGGAGTGTCTTGGAAACTCAGTTTTTGTTTTTCATTTGGCCACTGTACAATGACTTCTCGTATGCCCTTGTCCATAGTGCTTCTGTGTTTTCTGTGAGGGGAGTGATGAGGGAGACACTAGGATTCTGCTGTGTTCATGGTGAGCATGAGGCAGTCGTCCATGTTGGGGAACATCAGGAGGAGCCCAGGCAGACTGCTGTGGGTGGTGGCTCATGGAGTTCATCTAGTTCAGAGTTGTGATGATCTTTTCATTGATAAGCTGTCTTGGGGTTAAATGTGATGACTTGGTTCAAAAAGTGTCTCTATTGCTGATTTGGGGTGTAAACCCACACTTGCTGCTTGCCAAGTTCCTTGAAGCAGCAGGGGTAGAATGAATCTGCTTTTCCTGGAAATCCTGCTTCTGCGTCAGGGGCTTCAAAGAGCTCTGACATCAGACTCCAGGGATATAGACCCTTGCCATGCTGCTCATCCACTGTGTGTCTCTGGGCTGGCCTCGAAGGCTCTCTGATCTTAAGCTCATCTGTGATAACAACACACTCCACAGGACTGTTGGGAAGATCGAGAGCTGTCTGTGAGCAACTCTAGGTGGGGCAAACAAGAGTCTTCCTCCACTTCTTGTCGCTCGGGATCAGCATGTATTCCATCTGCAAGGGGGTGGATGGTGAAGGGAAGGCCACATAAGAAGTCGCTTTCAGCAACTCATGATTGAATGCAAACATCTTCAGAACACCTGACAGAGAGCTTGCACATATACTAATAAAACAGCACATACATGTAAACAAAAATAAAATAAGCAAAAGTAAAGTAAGCAATAATAAAAATCTTACACATGGGCTAGAGAGAGATGGCTTAACAGTTAAGGTACTTGCCTGCAAAGCCTAAGGACCAAGGTTTGATTCCTAATTAAAAGCCAGATACACAAGGTGGTGTATTGTTGCAGTTAGGTTTGCATTGCTGGTAGAGATCACCCAACCAAGAGCAGCTTGTGGGAAAAAAGAGGCTTACAGGCTCGAAGGGGAAGCTCCATGATGGCAGGGGAAACCAATGGCATGAGCAAAAGGTGGACACCACGTCCTGGTCAACATCAATCAGGTGGACAATGGGAACAGGAGAGTGTGCCAAACACTGGTAAGGGGAAACTGGCTATAATACCTATAGGCCCACTCCCAACAATACACTGCCTCCAGGAAGCCTTAGTTCCCAACTGTTCATCAGCTGGGAACCTAGCATTGAGAACACCTAAGTTTATGGGACACCTGAATCAAACCACCACACACATGCATCTGGAGTTTGTTTGCAGTAGCTAGAGGCTCTAGTGTACCCATCTCTCTCTCTCTCTCTCTCTCTCTCATAAAATAAATAAAAAATAAAATATTTAAAAAATCTTGTTGCTGGGTGTGGTGGTGCATGCCTTTAATCCCAGCACTCAGGAGACAAGAGGTAGGAGGATTGCCTTGAGTTCAAGGCCACTCTGAGAATTCCAGGTCAGCCTGAGCTAGAGTGAGACCCTACCCTAAAAACAAACAAACAAACAAACAAACAAACAAAAAAGCTTGCATGCATAATTTGGTGAATGGGAAATTGTAAGCAAGGGTCTTTAACTGCTGAGCCATCTTTCCAGCTCTGAATTGAAAATTGTATTGGGTATGAGATACATCATCTGGCTATGAGTAGGCCAGATAAAAATTTTAGAACTCAACCAATTGTAATGGTGCACACCTTTAATCCCAGCACTCAGGAGGCAGAGATAGGAGGATCCATGAGTTTGAGGCCAGCCTGAGACTACATAGTGATTTCAGGTCAGCCTAAACTATAGTGAGACCCTACCGCAAAAAACAAACAACAACCACAACAAAAAATTAGAACTCTGGTGAAAGAAAGAAAGTCATAAAACTTAGGGGAGGGCATTTTATTCTAGTGTTTTCCCAAAGGCCCCTCTGAAACACTTAACCCACAAGATTCTCTGAGGTAAAAGAGTCTGTGGACGAAAAAGACTGGAAACAGTAGGGTTAAGAAATGGTGGTTTACTATGTTGGTGCCTCCCTCTCTAACTTTGCCTCACCCTACTAAAAGAAAACCAGTAGCAAGAAAACTCCATGACTCTGTATTTTCGACATTCATTTGAATAGGTAACTGCTATTAAAATCCAGTGAGCAAAGACTGAGAAATGCAGCCTGTAACAATGGATGTGTTGTTAAGGTTGGTTTGGTTTGAGTTGTGAATAGATTTTCCTGGAAAATTTTCATGACAGAAGTAAAACAAATGGAAATAATAAGGCCTTGTGAATATGTTTTTATGTCTCCATTAAAATTTCATCTTAGGCTGGGCGTGGTACCCCAGCACTCGGGAGGCAGAGGTAGGAGGATTGCCCTGAGTTCGAGCCCACCCTGAGACTACATAGTTAATTCCAGGTCAGCCTGGACCGGAGTGAAACCCTACCTGAATTTCATTTTAGGCTGGGCGTGGTGGCTCACACCTTTAATCCCAGCACTCAGGAGGAAGAGGTAGAAGGATTGCTGTGAGTTCAAGGCCAGCCTGGGATTCCAGGTCAGCTTGGGCTAGAGTGAGACCCTACCTCAACACCGCCCCCTCCCCCCCACACAAAAATCCTCTTTTCTCCATGGAAGGGAATTCATGCCTGGTACTGAAAACCTAGTCAAAAGCCTATGGCTTGGGAGGTCATAAGCCCTAGGGGGAAAACTATTACTGTTGTCTGGCTAAATGTACATATTATGTCCACCATACTGCCCTTTAAACATTTATGTTTATGCCCATATATTAATGCTACTCTCACTATTTTTTTTTTCAAGGTAGGGTCTCACTCTAGTTCAGGGTGACCTGGAATCACTCTGTAGTCTCAGGCTGGTCTTGAACTCACAGTGATCTTCCTACTGCCTCCCAGTGTGTACACCACCACACCAGGCTACTCTTCCACTTTTTGTTTGAGAAGTTTTTTTTTTTTTTTTAGAACAGGTAAAAATTTTATTCACTTATTTAAATTCTTCTAAAACATGAAAGCCCAGAATGGCTTACTGAATTACAGCTTTCAGCAGTGAGTCAAGATCACAAATAAAGAACACACTGCAGCTTCCCACATGAGATTCAGCCTTAATAAAAACCAACACAGGAAACAAAGTTCTGTTTCCTAAAATGACATTCATTTAGATGAGATACACACCAAGTTTATTTAAAGTGCTAAAATTCTTATGACTCCCAATACTTCACATGAGAATTATAATAGACAGAAGAATGCATTAACTTAAATACTCAAGGTCAACTCAAATCCAGGAGTCCCTTGTTTTGGTGACTTTGCTAGGAAATACATGAATTAAAATCCTAACTAACAGTAGCTGGGCATGGTGGCACACAACTTAATCCCAGCATTTGGGAGACTGAGATAGGAGGATCACAGTGAGTTCAAGGCCATCTTCAGGCTTTAAAAAAATCTGGTTTCATAACTCTATGTAAAAACTGATTTTAGGGCTGGAGAGATGGCTTGGCAGTTAAGCGCTTGCCTGTGAAGCCTAAGGACTCCAGTTCGAGGCTCGATTCCCCAGGACTCACGTTAGCCAGATGCACAAGGAAGTTTATGCGTCTGGTTTTAGTTTACAGGGGCTGGAGGCCCTGGCATGCCCATTCTCTCTCTCTTTCTCTGCCACTTTCTCTCTCTGTCTGTCGCTCTCAAATAAATAAATAAAAATAAACAAAGGAATTAAAAAAAACTGATTTAATTATACCACCCCCGACCTTGTTTTTTTTTTGACAGGTTGTCAGGCTGGTCTTGCATTCATGATTCTCCTACCTCTGCCTCCCAACTGCTGGGGTTAAATTATGTACCATCATGCCTGTCTTATCTGCTAACTTTCTATTCTACTATCTTCTTCTTCTTCTTCTTTTTTTTTTTTTTAATCTGTGTTCTCTTTCCACAAATTCCCAAGCACAATTCCTAAAAACATGAGTATTCCTATTGTCCGATTAGAGGTGAATTTATCCCAGCAGTCCTCAGGTCTGTTGATGTCTAGCGTGGAAATCTAAAAACAGTGGTTAGATGGCACAAAGTAGGTGGCAATGCCTTAACCGTATGCGTGTTGTAAGGCCCAAGGGCCTCTTCCATCCTTGTCAAGGGGAGTGCTAACCTGCTCTCCTTTCATACAACACTGAGAAGCTTCTCTTTTCAGATGGTGGTGACCACTAGGCTGGCTCAAAACTCACCATAGTGCTGAGCAGTGACAGTGGAGTGTTCAGCACTAAGTGAGACATCTCTATCACTCCCTCCAAGGGTCAGGGACCACTGTGCAAGACGTGGCGGAAAAAAATGTAAAAGCCAAAGGAAGGATAGGACTACTTACAGTGCTGTCTCCCAGACACAAAATGGCCTTGATATCCATGACCTCACAGTGCCTGACACTACCTACACAAGACCTTCATAATAGGAGGAGAAGATGATGATATCAAAATAGAAGAGAGACCAATTGGAACGAAGAAGGAATTCACTGGAGAACATATTTGGGAGGGGACAATGGGAGTGATGATGGGGGGGGTTATGATCATGGTACATTGTCTACACTTACGGAAGTTGTCAATAAAATGTATAAAATTCTTTTCCTCACATGTCTTTTTCTTTTTAAAATTATTTGCATGTATGCGTGTGTAAGTGTGTGTGCCAGGGTGTCTTGCTGCTGAAAACAAGTGCCAGATATTTGTCATACTACTTTTTGCATCTGGATTTATGTAGATGCTGGGGAATTGAACCCAGGCTGACAGGATTGCAAGCAAGCACCTTTAACTGCCAAGCCATCTCCCAGCCTCGGTAGTTGTTTTATCTTTTTAATTTTTAATTTTAGAGAGAGAGAGGGAGGGAGAGAGGAGAGAGAGAGAGAGAGAGAGACAGAGAGAGAATTGGTGTGCCAGGGCCTTAGCCACTGCAATTCCAGATGCTTGGGCCACCTACTGGGCATGTGTGACCTTGCGCTTGCCTCACCTTTGTGAGTCTGGCTAATGTGGGATCTGGAGAGTCAGACATGGCTCCTTAGGCTTTGCAGGCAAATGCCTTAACTGCTAAACCATCTCTTCAGCCCTGTAGTTGTATTTAGTTATTTACTTTTTTGGTTTTATTCAAGGCAGGGTCTCACTATAGCCCAGGCTGACCTGGAATTCACTATGTAGTCTCAGGGTGGCCTCAAACTCATGGTGATCCTCCTACTTCTGCCTCCTGAGTGCTGGGATTAAAGGTGTGCACCACCACGCCTGGCATATAATTGTTTTTATAACTGAATGTATCCAATACTTTTTTGATCATTTAACATTAAATTGTTCTTCCTTTTTTTCCCCCTTCCATGACATTTATTTATTTATTTATTTATTTTGGTTTTTCTTTTTTTTTTTTTTTGGTTTTTCGAGGTAGGGTGTCACTCTAGCCCAGGCTGACCTGGAATTCACTATGGAGTCTCAGGGTGGCCTCGAACTCACGGCGATCCTCCTACCTCTGCCTCCCGAGTGCTGGGATTAAAGGCGTGCGCCACCACGCCCGGCTGACATTTATTTTTTTAAAAAAATTTAAAATATTTTATTTATTTGAGAGAAAGTGGGAAAGAAAGAGGCAGACACTATATATTGTATGTGGAGAGAGAGGGAGGCAGAAAATTGAATCTGAGTCCTTAGGCTTCTCAGGCAAGTGCCTACTGCTAAGCCATCTCTCCAGCCCCCCAATATATATATTTAAGTTTATTTATTTGAGAGACAGAGAGGCAGATAGACAAAGGAGAGAGAGAGAAAGAATGGAGGCACCAGGACCTCCAGCCATTGCAAATGAACTCCAGATGCATGTGCCACCTTGTGCATCTGGCTTGTGTAGGTCCTAGGGACTGGAACCTGGGTCCTTAGGGTTCACTGCTAAGCCACCGCTCCAGCCTGATATTGACTTTTTGAAGAATCCAGGCTTATACTCTTCAGAATGTTCCACATTCTAATCTTTTTGTCTCCTCCTAGTTTTCAATTGCTCCCTGTCTCAGCAATTTTTAACCCAGAATGCACATCAGACTTGTCTCTCTCACTGGATTAGCCATATTGGTGAAAAATAGTAATTCGACCACTATGTTCCATTGCAAGATGCTTAAATAAAAAAATAAGACCTAGAAAAGAAAACAAAAATCCCTGAGTTTTACTGCAATCCAGTTAAGTCAGACTCACTTGGCATGGAGCTCACATGGCCCTATTTTCTAAATTATGTACCGTGTTATAATATGAAGTCAGTAAATAAACATATGCTTTGGAGCTGGGGAAATGACTCAAATGCTTGCTTACAAAGCCTGCTAGCCCTGATTTGGTTCCCCAATACCCATGTAAAGCCAGATGTACAAAGCAGCGCATGTGTCTGGAGTTTACTTGCAGCAGCTAGATGTCATGGCACACCCATGCACTCTTGCTCTCTCTTAAAATAAATAAATAAAAAATTTAAAAAGAGCCACTGGGGCCAAAAGAGATGGCTTAGCAGTTGAAGGCACTTGCTTGCAGAGTCTGGTGGTGCAGTCCAATTCCCCAGTTCTACATAAAGCCAGATGCACAAAGTGGGCATATATCTGGAGTCCATTTGCAATGGCAGAGGGCCCTGGTGTGCCCATACTTTCTCTGCCTCTTTCTCTCTGTCTCTCTTAAATAAACAAATATTTTTAAAAAAGCTTTAAAAAATGAACCACTTCTTTGTTTTCTATTATATCCTTGAAATAAGAAGTTAGATTCAGATTATGTATATTAATGTCTACAACATAAAATACAGCTACTTCAAAGGGGATTTAGGAACAAAGTGGGGAACTCTCTTTGATAGGTTTTACATGCTATCTGGCAGTTTTTTGATAGATGGAAGATAGTAGTCTGCTAAGAGTACATTCCAAATACTTTACCTTGTAGTAAAAAGCATGTGGCTTTTTCAGGGAACTTCCACTCATAATCCCCTCTTTCTCTCTCTCTCTCTTTTAAATCTTTTTATCTATTTTTTCTTTTTATCTATTTATGAGAGAGAGAGAGAGAGAGAGAGAGAGAGAGAGAGAGAGAGAGAGAATGGGCATGCCAGGGCCTTCAGCCACTGCAAACGAACTCCAGATGCATGTGCCACCTTATGCATCTGGCTTATGTGGGGTCTGGGGAATCGAACCTGGGTCTTTTGGCTCTGCAGACAAGTGCCTTAACCTTTAAGCCATCTTTACAGCCCATACTCTCTCTTTTTATTTTTAAAATGAATTTTAATTTTATTTATTTATTTGAGAAAGAGAAAGGAGGGAGAGAGAGAGGAGAGAATGAGTACCCAGGGCCTCTAGCCACTGCAAATGAATTCCAGATGCACGCTCTACCTTGTGTATCTGGCTTTACGTGAGTACTGGGGAATCAAAACCCAGTCTTTAGGCTTTGCCGGCAAGCACCTTAACTGGTGAGCCATCTTTCCAGCACTCATAATCTCTCTTTTTTAAAAAAAAAAAATTTTTTTTTTTGAGACAGAGCCTTGCCAGGGCTGGCCTCAAGTTTGCCATTCTCTTGTACCAGCTTCCTGAGTGTGGAGTCATACAAATGGCCATCACCACCCCCCCCTTTCTCTGCTTGAAAATAAATAAAAATTTTAAAAAGGACTGGAGAGGGCTGGAGAGATGGCTTAGCAGTTAAGCGCTTGCCTGTGAAGCCTAAGGACTCCAGTTCGAGGCTCGATTCCCCAGGACTCACGTTAGCCAGATGCACAAGGGACAGTTTCTTATTGTTATATATGCGTCTGGATTTAGTTTAGACAGTGGGCTGGAGCCTGGCATGATGCCCTTCTCTCCATTCTCCTCTCTCTTTCTCTGCCACTTTCTCTCTCTGTCTGTCGCTCTCAAATAAATAAATAAAAATAAACAAAGGAATTAAAAAAACTGATTTAATTATACCACCCCCGAACTTGTTTTTTTTTTTTTTTTTTTGGACAGGTTGTCAGGCTGGTCTTACATTCATGATTCTCCTACCTCTGCCTCCCAACTGCTGGGGTTAAATTATGTACCATCATGCCTGTCTTATCTGCTAACTTTCTATTCTACTATCTTCTTCTTCTTCTTCTTTTTAATCTGTCTTCTCTTTCCACAATTCCCAAGCACAATTCCTAAAAACATGAGTATTCTTATTGTTCGATTAGAGGTGAATTTATCCCAGCAGTCCTCAGGTCTGTTGATGTCTAGCGTGGAAATCTAAAAACAGTGGTTAGATGGCACAAAGTAGGTGGCAATGCCTTAACCGTATGCGTGTTGTAAGGCCCAAGGGCCTCTTCCATCCTTGTCAAGGGGAGTGCTAACCTGCTCTCCTTTCATACAACACTGAGAAGCTTCTCTTTTCAGATGGTGGTGACCACTAGGCTGGCTCAAAACTCACCATAGTGCTGAGCAGTGACAGTGGAGTGTTCAGCACTAAGTGAGACATCTCTATCACTCCCTCCAAGGGTCAGGGACCACTGTGCAAGACGTGGCGGAAAAAAATGTAAAAGCCAAAGGAAGGATAGGACTACTTACAGTGCTGTCTCCCAGACACAAAATGGCCTTGATATCCATGACCTCACAGTGCCTGACACTACCTACACAAGACCTTCATAATAGGAGGAGAAGATGATGATATCAAAATAGAAGAGAGACCAATTGGAACGAAGAAGGAATTCACTGGAGAACATATTTGGGAGGGGACAATGGGAGTGATGATGGGAGGGGGTTATGATCATGGTACATTGTCTACACTTACGGAAGTTGTCAATAAAATGTATAAAATTCTTTTCCTCACATGTCTTTTTCTTTTTAAAATTATTTGCATGTATGTGTGTGTAAGTGTGTGTGCCAGGGTGTCTTGCTGCTGAAAACAAGTGCCAGATATTTGTCATACTACTTTTTGCATCTGGATTTATGTGGATGCTGGGGAATTGAACCCAGGCTGACAGGATTGCAAGCAAGCACCTTTAACTGCCAAGCCATCTCCCAGCCTCAGTAGTTGTTTTATCTTTTTAATTTTTAATTTTAGAGAGAGAGAGGGAGGGAGAGAGGAGAGAGAGAGAGAGAGAGAGGAGAGACACACACAGAGAGAATTGGTGTGCCAGGGCCTTAGCCACTGCAACTCCAGATGCTTGGGCCACCTACTGGGCATGTGTGACCTTGTGCTTGCCTCACCTTTGTGAGTCTGGCTAATGTGGGATCTGGAGAGTCAGACATGGCTCCTCAGGCTTTGCAGGCAAATGTCTTAACTGCTAACCATCTCTTCAGCCCTGTAGTTGTATTTAGTTAGTTACTTTTTTGGTTTTATTCAAGGTAGGGTCTCACTATAGCCCAGGCTGACCTGGAATTTACTATGTAGTCTCAGGGTGGCCTCAAACTCATGGTGATCCTCCTACTTCTGCCTCCTGAGTGCTGGGATTAAAGGTGTGCGCCACCACACCTGGCATATAATTGTTTTATTTTATTTTTTATTTTTATTTTGTTTTTTGGTTTTTCGAGGTAGGGTCTCACTCTAGCCCAGGCTGACCTGGAATTCACTATGGAGTCTCAGGGTGGCCTCGAACTCATGGCAATCCTCCTACCTCTGCCTCCCGAGTGCTGGGATTAAAGGCGTGCGCCACCACGCCCGGCTTATATAATTGTTTTTATAACTGAATGTATCCAATACTTTTTTGGTCATTTAACATTAAGTTGTTCTTCCTTTTTTTTTCCCCCTCCATGACATTAATTTTTTAAAAAAAATTTAAAATATTTTATTTATTTGAGAGAGAGTGAGAAAGAAAGAGGCAGACATTATATATTGTATGTGGAGAGAGAGGGAGACAGAAAATTGAATCTGAGTCCTTAGGCTTCTCAGGCAAGTGCCTACTGCTAAGCCATCTCTCCAGTCCCCCAATATATATATATTTAAGTTTATTTATTTGAGAGACAGAGAGGCAGATAGACAAAGGAGAGAGAGAGAAAGAATGGAGGCACCAGGACCTCCAGCCATTGCAAATGAACTCCAGATGCATGTGCCACCTTGTGCCTCTGGCTTGTGTAGGTCCTAGGGACTGGAATCTGGGTCCTTAGGGTTCACTGCTAAGCCACCGCTCCAGCCTGATATTGACTTTTTGAAGAATCCAGGCTCATACTCTTCAGAATGTTCCACATTCTAATCTTTTTGTCTCCTCCTAGTTTTCAATTGCTCCCTGTCTCAGCAATTTTTAACCCAGAATGCACATCAGACTTGTCTCTCTCACTGGATTAGCCATATTGGTGAAAAATAGTAATTCGACCACTATGTTCCATTGCAAGATGCTTAAATAAAAAAATAAGACCTAGAAAAGAAAACAAAAATCCCTGAGTTTTACTGCAATCCAGTTAAGTCAGACTCACTTGGCATGGAGCTCACATGGCCCTATTTTCTAAATTATGTACCGTGTTATAATATGAAGTCAGTAAATAAACATATGCTTTGGAGCTGGGGAAATGACTCAAATGCTTGCTTACAAAGCCTGCTAGCCCCGATTTGGTTCCCCAATACCCATGTAAAGCCAGATGTACAAAGCAGCGCATGTGTCTGGAGTTTACTTGCAGCAGCTAGATGTCATGGCGCACCCATGCGCTCTTGCTCTCTCTTAAAATAAATAAATAAAAATTTTAAAAAGAGCCACTGGGGCCAAAAGAGATGGCTTAGCAGTTGAAGGCACTTGCTTGCAGAGTCTGGTGGTGCAGTCCAATTCCCCAGTTCTACATAAAGCCAGATGCACAAAGTGGGCATATATCTGGAGTCCATTTGCAATGGCAGAGGGCCCTGGTGTGCCCATACTTTCTCTGCCTCTTTCTCTCTGTCTCTCTTAAATAAACAAATATTTTTAAAAAAGCTTTAAAAAATGAACCACTTCTTTGTTTTCTATTATATCCTTGAAATAAGAAGTTAGATTCAGATTATGTATATTAATGTCTACAACATAAAATACAGCTACTTCAAAGGGGATTTAGGAACAAAGTGGGGAACTCTCTTTGATAGGTTTTACATGCTATCTGGCAGTTTTTTGATAGATGGAAGATAGTAGTCTGCTAAGAGTACATTCCAAATACTTTACCTTGTAGTAAAAAGCATGTGGCTTTTTCAGGGAACTTCCACTCATAATCCCCTCTTTCTCTCTCTCTCTCTTTTAAATCTTTTTATCTATTTTTTCTTTTTATCTATTTATTAGAGAGAGAGAGAGAGAGAGAGAGAGAGAGAGAGGGAGGGAATGGGCATGCCAGGGCCTTCAGCCACTGCAAACGAACTCCAGATGCATGTGCCACCTTATGCATCTGGCTTATGTGGGGTCTGGGGAATCGAACCTGGGTCTTTTGGCTCTGCAGACAAGTGCCTTAACCTTTAAGCCATCTTTACAGCCCATACTCTCTCTTTTTATTTTTATTTTTTTATTTTTTTGGTTTTTCGAGGTAGGGTCTCGCTCTAGCCCAGGCTGACCTGGAATTCACTATGGAGTCTCAGGGTGGCCTCGAACTCACAGCGACCCTCCTACCTCTGCCTCCCGAGTGCTGGGATTAAAGGCGTGCGCCACCACGCCCGGCTTCTCTTTTTATTTTTAAAATGAATTTTAATTTTATTTATTTATTTGAGAAAGAGAAAAGAGGGAGAGAGAGAGGAGAGAATGGGTACCCAGGGCCTCTAGCCACTGCAAATGAATTCCAGATGCACGCTCTATCTTGTGCATCTGGCTTTACGTGAGTACTGGGGAATCAAAACCCAGTCTTTAGGCTTTGCCGGCAATCAGCTTAACTGGTGAGCCATCTTTCCAGCACTCATAATCTCTCTTTTTAAAAATTTTTTTTTTTTTTTTTTTTTTTTTTGAGACAGAGCCTTGCCAGGGCTGGCCTCAAGTTTGCCATTCTCTTGTACCAGCTTCCTGAGTGTGGAGTCATACAAATGGCCATCACCACCCCCCCCTTTCTCTGCTTGAAAATAAATAAAAATTTTAAAAAGGACTGGAGAGGGCTGGAGAGATGGCTTAGCGGTTAAGTGCTTGCCTGTGAAGCCTAAGGACCCCGGTTCGAGGCTTGATTCCCCAGGACCCACGTTAGCCAGATGCACAAGGGGGCACATGCGTCTGGAGTTCGTTTGCAGTGGCTGGAAGCCCTGCCGCGCCCATTCTCTCTCTATCTATCTGCCTCTTTCTCTCTCTGTCTGTCGCTCTCAAATAAATAAATAAAAATAAACAAAAAATTTAAAAGGATTGGAGAGAGGGCTCAAAAGTTAAAGGCTCTTGCTTACAAATCCTGGTAGCCTGAGCTTGATTCCCCAGTACCCACATAAAGCCAGATGCACAAAGTGTCATATGTGTCTGGAGTTTATTTGCAGTGGCAGGATGCCCTGGCATTCCAATTCCTTGTCTTTCTCTCTCTGCTTGCAAATAAAAAATAAGGCTGCTACATCTGGCCTATTATCTGGGGGAGATGGCTCAGTGGTTAAAGGCACTTGCTGGCAAAGCTTGCCAGCTTGGTTTCAATTCCCTGGTACCTACATAAAAAAACAAAACAAAACAAACAACAAAAAAAAACAGATGCACAAAGTGGTGTATGAGTCTGGAGTTCCCACACTCTCTCCCTTGCAAATAAAATATTTTAAAGAAAAAAAACTTTACACTGAAGTCATTTTGAAAGCTGTGGTAGTCTGAATTGGGTGTCCCCCATCAACTTATGTGATTTGAATGCTTGTTTTCCAGCAGATGGTAATTTGGGAGCTGGAGCCTTGTAGAGGAAGTGTGTTGTTGGGGGCAGGGTTAGGGATTTAGGGCCACTCCCCCTTGCCAGAATTTGGCTCACTGTCCTGCTGCTGTTGTCACCTGATGTTGGCAAGCAGGTGATTTCCAGCCTCTGCTCTGCCATCTCCCTGTCCTCATGGAGCTTCCCCTCGAGTCTATAAGTCAACGTAAACAACTTTCCTTCCATGAGTTGCTTTTGGTTGGTTGCTTTGAGTCAGCAATGAGAAGGTAACTGCACCAGTAAAATTGGTACCAAGAAGTGTGCTCATTGCCTCTAGGAACCTGACTCTGGCTTTTAGCCTTTTGGAACTGATTTGTGGGAGAAATGTGGAAGGATTTGAAACATTGGCCTAAGAGACACCTTGTAGTGCTGTGAGCAGAATTTGATGGACTATTCTAATCAGAGTGAAAAGATGTAAATGTAGAAATAACTATGGACTGTGTAGGCTTGGCTTATGAGCGTAGAAAGATCTTTGTATGGACTAGGTTAAAGGAAGTTTGTGTGAGAGGCTTAGTGTACTCTTCCCATCTCCTAAGAACCTGTGCAGGCTTGTGTTGGGTAGAAATGAACTGATGTGAGCAGAAGGATATGGCACAGAAAAAAATTAAAACTTGGGCCCAAACAGCTGCAGTTGTTTGAGATATTTCAAGCATTAAGATTGAGCCATCTGTTCTGCATTGGGACAGCAGAAAGAATGCTGACTCTTTTGAAAGTAGGGAACCTGAGTGCTGAAAGAGTGTCCTGCTCTCCAAAGTACACTATCTTGCCCTCCTGGTACTATGGAGTTTAACAAATGGCCACTGGGGCACATGAAGCAGGGTTGTTGGAGTCCCTGTATGGAGACCTGATGGAGCCATGGCATGGACGAACTGTGTATTGCAATGGAGACCATAGCTGGGACTATGGGACAGCTACCAAGGAGAACTGCTGGCACAGGATGAATGATTCCCTGGGCTATGATCAGCACAGCTGGAGGGGCAGAATTGAAACTCTAGAGACTTCATCACTGGTTAGAGATGTTGCAGATGGAGCTATGGAACTTTATGTTTCTTTCTTTCTTTTAAAGATATTTTATTTATTTATTATTTATTTGAGAAAGAGAGAGAGAGAGAGAGAGAGAAGGAAAGACAGAGGAAGGGAGAGGGAGAGAATGGGCATGGGCATGCCTGGGCCTTAAGTTACTATAAATTAACTCCAGACACATGTGCTACCTTGTGCATCTGGCTTATGTGGGTCTTGGGGAATCAAACCTGGGTCCTTTGGCTTTGCAAGCAACTGCCTTAATTGCTAAGCTATATCTTCAGCCCTTGATGTTTCTTTTCCACTGTCTGTTTTAGATCTTGTATTGGGTCCATCTTTCCTTGCCATGCCCAATGCCATCTTTTGCAGTGTGAATCTTTACTTGGTGCTGTTATGTTATTTGATTTTTACAGCTCACAGTTAAGAGATCTTGAACTATGGGGATGTTTGAACAGTATTGTGATTGAAAAAACTATGGGGACATTTAAAGTTACACTGAATGCTTTTTATTTTATTTTTACTTTTTTTATAATTTTTAAATTTTTATTTATTTATTTGACAGCAACAGACAGAGAAAGAGGCAGATAGAGAGAAATAGAGAGAATGGATGCACCAGGGCCTCCAGCCACTGCAAACGAACTCCAGATGCGTGCGCCCCCTTGTGCATCTGGCTAACATGGGTCCTGGGGAATTGAGCCTCGAACCTGGGTCCTTAGGCTTCACAGGCAAGCGCTTAACCGCTAAGCTATCTCTCCAGCCCATTATTTTTACTTTTTATATTTATTTATTTGACAGGGAGAGAGAGAGAGAGAGAGAGAGAGAGAGAGAGAGAGAGAGAATGGGTGCACCAGGGCCTACAGCCACTGTAAACAAACTCCAGATTCATATGCCACCTTGTGCATCTGGCTTACGTGGGTCCTGTGGAATCGAACTGAGGTCCTTTGCTTTTGCCTTTGTATACAAGCACCTTAACTGCTAAGCCATCTCTCCAGCTCCAGTGCATTGCATTTTACATTGTCGATGGTCTTGCAATGTCTGCTATTAAGTATCTCTGCTGGTGATTTCTCTCTCTCCCATGGAACTGCACGCAGTGTAGCTTTTTCCAGCTTTCTGTCAACTGGTCTACACAGAGGAGGTTTTCAGCTTAGCTCCAGCAGGATTTCTCAGTGACCTTGCAGCCCAAGTCTGTGAAATCTTCAGCAATAGCATCTTACCATCTATTCCTGGTGGGAAGCCTAGGGCCTTGGCAATGGCCTGTAATGTTTTGGAGGCATCAGGGACCTCCTTGGCCAACAACTCACTGGAAGGTATCCCATCCCTGGCACTGAAAATTTTCTGGTAACAATCTATGGCTTCTGAGTGTGCCATTGTCCAAAACTGTAGGTTTTCATATGACTTATTCAAACCCTCTTAGATTTTGATTAGCCCTCCTCATACCTTTTCTTTATTCAATCTCTTTCCTTGACCTCACTTAGGCCTTTCCACCCCTATTAATCTGTTCTTCTATTTACATATATACAATACCATCTCCTTAAGCCCCTTTTCCCTCCCTCCCTCCCTTTATGTCCTCCCCCCTCCCTTTTTTTTGATTTTTCGAGGTAGAGTCTCAGTCTAGCTCAGGCTGACCTGGAATTCACTCTGTAGTCTCAGGGTGGCCTCAAACTCACAGTGATCCTTTTGCCTCTGCCTCCTGAGTGCTGAGATTAAAGCCATGTGAATTCACTCTGTAGTCTCAGGGTGGCCTCAAACTCACAGTGATCCTTTTGCCTCTGCCTCCTGAGTGCTGAGATTAAAGCCATGTGTTACCACGACCGGCTTTTAATATCCCCTTTATAGCTTACTGGCCTCTGCTACCAAGTTTTATTCCAACTCACAAGGAAGCCCAAGAATTTATAGGTAGGATCCACATAAGAGACAGAACATGTGATGTTTGGCTTTCTGAGCCTGGGTTACCTCACTAAGTAAAATCCTTTCCAGATCCATCCATTTCCTTGCAGATTTCATAATTTCATTTTTCTTAACTGCTGAGTAGAACTCCATTATGTAAATGTGCCACATGTTCCTTATCCACTCATCAGTTGAGGGACATCTAGGCTGGTTCCATTTCCCAGCTATTGTGAATAGAGTGGCAATAAATATGGTTGAGCAAGTATCTCTAAGGTAGTGAGATGAGTTCTTAGGATATATACCAAGGATATATAGCTGGGTCATATGGTAGATCTATTTTTAGCTGTCTCAGGAACTTCCACACTGATTTCCACAATGGCTGGACCAGATTGCATTCCCACCAACAGTGTAGAAGGGTTCCTCTTTTTCCACATCCTTGCCAGCATTTATTGTCATTTGTTGTCTTGATGGTAGCCATTCTGACAGAAGTGAGTTAGAATCTCAAAATCGTTTTAATTTGCATTTCTCTGATGGCTAAGGATGTAGAACATTTTTTTTTTTGATGTTTATATGCCACCTGTATTTCTTCTTTTGAGAACCCTATTTAGTTCCATTTTTAATGGGGTTGCTTGATTTCTTATTATTTAGTTTTTTTTTTTTTCTTTTTCAAGGTAGGGTCTCACTCTAGCCTAGGCTGACCTGGAATTCACTATGTAGTCTCAGGGTGGCCTCGAACTCTAGGAAATCCTCCTACCTCTGCTGCCTGAGTGCTGGAATTAAAGGTGTGTACCATCATGCCCAGCTTTATTTAGTTTTTTGAGTTCTTTGTATATCTTGAATATTAATCCTCTGTCAGATGTATAGCTGACTAAGATTTTATCCCATTCTGTAGGTTGTCTCTTTGCTCTACTCACAGTGTCCTTTGCTGTACAAAAGCTTTGTAATTTCATGTAATCTCAGTAGCTGAAGTGGCTTTATTTCCTGAGCAACTGGGATTATATTCAGATAGTCTTTGCCTATACCAATATGTTGAAGGGTTTCCCCTACTTTTTCCTCTAGCAGTTTCAGAGTTTCAGGTCTGATATTAAGGTCTTAGATCCATTTGGTCTTAATTCTTGTGCATGGAGAGAAGTAAGAGTCTATTTTATACATATACATATACATATACATATACATATACATATACATATACATATCCACTTTTCCCAGCACAATTTGTTGAAGAGGCTGTCTTTTTTCCAATGAGTATTTTTAGCATTTTTGTTGAAGATCAGGTGACTGCAGCTGCCTGAACTTACATCTGGGTCTTTTATTCTGTTGCATTGATCTATATGTCTGTTTTTGTGCCAGTACCATGTTGTTTTTGTTACTATGGCTCTGTAATATAGGTTAGAATCAGATATGGTGATACCACTGAGAAGGGGGTACAGTTAGCATGACTGTACCCCTGAAGGTAAAAAGGCCAGAAAAGTTTGCACTGGCTAGAAATGAAAGATGATCTGATTTCTTATCTCTCTTGCTTAGTTCCCTAGACTTGTTTTTCCACAAACAGCCAGGATTCCTCCTAGAAGGAGGCCTTTTTATAGGATTCAAACACTGTGTTTGCTCAAGTTCAGCCCCCCAGAACTTGGTGCCAGGGCTAACCTCTTCCTGAGACAGCCCCTAGCCCTAACCAACCAGGTGTCCCTCTGGTTCACCTGAGCCAGAAGACAGCCTACCACTAAAAGTTTATATATACCTTTGCAAGGGGAAGGCAGGCTCTCTGGCGACTTGGGAACTTCCAGCTGTGGGTGAGTTTTTCCCTCAGCTGAGCCTGGGCTGGCTTTGGCCAGGCCCACCATGGAGAGGTCGTAGGCCTTACTGTCTACATGGGCTTCTTCATCCCCTCCAGCTCCCCACATTATAGGAGCTCCTTGAACTTTCTTTCCTCTTTTCTTCCCATGCCTCCCCCCACCCCTGCCAAGCCCTCCATTTGGGATCTCTAGTCATGTGGGTGTCTTTCCATGGTTCTGTACTTCCCTCAATAAATATAATAATTTAATAATTATCCTTCTCAGTCTTCTTTTTTTTATTCAATTCTTTGATTAAAACAACAAACAAACCAAGTGTTTGGTGTTCAAGAATTTTTCTGGACCCCCAGCACCCATTATAATACCAGCCTTATTTTTGTTGCTCAAAATTGTTTTAGATATTCGAGATTTTTTTGTGCTTCCAAATGAATTTTAGAATTGCTTTTTTCTATTTCTGTAAAGAATGCCTTTAGAATTTTGATGGGGATTGCATTAAATGTGTAGATTACTTTTGGTAAGATTGCCATTTTTACAATATTGATTCTTCCAATCCAAGAACATGAAATGTCTTTCCATTTTCTAGTGTCTTCTGCAGTTTATGTTTTGAGTGTTTTAAACTTTTCATTGTATATATCCTTCACTTCCTTGATTAGGTTTATTCCAAAATACTTTATTTATTTATTTTTGATGCATTGTGAATGGGAGTGATTCTCTGATTTCTTCCTCAGTATGTTTGTTGTTAGCATATAGGAAAGCTACTGATTTATGTGTGTTTATTTTGTATTCTGCTACATTGCTATAGGCTTTTGTCAGCTCTAACAGTTTGCTGGTAGAGTTTCTAGGGTCCTTTATGTATAGAATCATATCATCTGCAAATAATGATAACTTGATCTCTTCCTTTCCAATTGTATCCCTTTTATGTGTGTCTCTTGCCTTATTGCTATGGATAAGACTTTTAGTATTAAATAAAATATTAAATAAAAGTGGGGACAGTGGACACACTTGTCTTGTTACTGATTTTAGTGGAAAAGCTTCAAGTTCTTCTCCATTTAGTATTATGTTGGCTGTAGGTTTGTCATCAATAGCCTTTATTATGTTGAGATATGTTCCTTCTATTACCAGTCTTTGTAGGACTTTTATCATAAAGGGATGTTGGGTTTGTCAAGTGCTTTTTCTGCGTCTAATGAGATGATTATGTAATTTTTGTCTTTCAGTCCATTTATATAATGTATTACATTTATTGATTTGTGTATGTTGAACCACTCCTGCATTTCTGGGATGAAGCCTGCTTGGTTGGGGTGAATGATCTTTCTGATGTATTTTGTTTGCCAATGTTTTATTTCTCTCTCTCTTAAATAAATAAATAAACAAACAAATGAATAAATAAATACTGATGTGGCTGGGGCATGGTAGCACACACTTTTAATCCCAGCACAATCCCAGGAGGATTGGTATGAATTTGAGGCCAGCCTGAGACTACATAGTGAATTCCAGGTCAGCCTGGGTTAGAGTGAGACCGTACCTCAAAAAACAAAAATAAACAAACAAAAAGAGAATACTGATGCATGGGCTCTACCTTGTAGATTCTGATAGTGTTGGTGGTAGAATTTTTTTTTTTCTTCTTTATTAGTCAGTTTTGTATTCAGCAAATACAGTCAGTTTGGTTCCATTATTAGGCTCATCCGTGACCTACCCCCTCCCCTTGGCCCCTCCTTGTTGAGGTATATGGGTCATGCACTGTGGAGTTAGCCCACAGTTATAGGTAAGCTAAATGTCTCTGCATATCATGACCCAACATGTAGCTCTGACATTCTTTCCGCCCCCTTTTCCGCAAAATTTCCCTGAGCCATGTTGGGTTCAATTTTGATCTGCTTCAGTGATGAGGTGTTGGGGGCCTCTGTGGCTCTGGCTGTCTGATTTGGTAGGTGGTAGAATTTTGAGTCTCTTCAGGTAATTCTAATGCTGTCAACAAGACTCTCTACTTTAGGTTATACTGTCTGATGAATCTGGTAGTATCAAGAGATACAGAATAGTAGATTGTCCAGTTATTTTGGATGCTAAATTCAGTCACTGGTCTAAGACACTGGCCACCATACATCTTCATGGCAAAGGCACAATGGCTCTCCTGTGTCTGTGGGCTGATATCTGGTTCTCTAGAGATGTTCTGAGTGTTACCTAGTTTTCACTCAGTGACTTTGAGGCAATGCAGAAAGAAGGGGAAAAAGAAGGCATGGGAAAGGAAAATTGGTCACTTGTCTTGGTGGTCTGGCTTTTTGTTTTTATTTTTTTAAGTTTTTTTAAAACGTCCATAATTATAGACAATAAACCATGGTAATTACCTCACTCCCCAACTTTCCCCATTGTAACTCCACTCTCCATCATACCCTGTACCCCTCTCAATTTGTTTTTCTTTTATTTTGATGTCATCATCCTTTCCTCCTAATATGATGCTCTTGTGCTGGTAGTGTCAGGCACTGTGAGGTCATGGATATCTAGGCCATTTTGTGTCTGGAGGAGTGCATTATAAGGTTTCCTGCCCTCCTTTGGCTCTTACATTCTTTCTGCCACCTCTTCCGCAATGGACCCTGAGCCTTGGAAGGTGTGATAGAGATGTTTCAGTGCTGAGCACTCCTCTGTCACTTCCTCTCAGCACCATGGTGCCTTCTGAGTCTTCCCAAGGTCACCTCCATCTGAAAAGAGAAGCTTCTCTAACCAAATGTGAGAGTAGCATTAATACATGGGTATGAACATTAAGAGAAGTGCTTACTGGGCAGTGTGGTGAGTATAATATATACATTTAGCCAGACACCAGCAGACATTACACCCCTAGGACTCATGATTTCCCATTATAGGTTTTCAGTATTAAACATATATTCCCTCCTGTGGAGCGAGCCTCCAGTCCAATTAGAGAACAGTTGGTTTCCTTCTTAACAGATATGCCACCATTGCACCTGTTGGCTCATTTGGCCTGGCTGGCCAAATTTAAGGTTTGCAGTTGGCTTTTTATTTCTTCTGAAAAAAGCCAACAAACTTCAAACATCACTGATAAAACCAAAACTACCAACATGTTTTTCTTTCTTTGTCTCTCTCTTTCTTCCTTCTTTCCCTTCCTCCCTCCTCCTTTCTGCCTTCCTTCATTCCTTCCCCTTCCTTCCTTCCTTCCTTCCTTCCTTCCTTCCTTCCTTTCTCTTCTTCTTTCTTTCTTTCTTTCTTTCTTTCTTTCTTTCTTTCTTTCTTTCTTTTGAGGTAGGGTCTCACTCTATCCCAGGCTGACCTGGAAATTACTCTGTAGTCCCAGGCTAGCCTTGAACTCACAGTGATCCTCCTACCTCTGCTTCCTGAGTGCTGGGATTAAAGATGTGTGCCACCATGCCCAGTGATATTTTTCTTTTTCTTTAAGTATAGTTATGGGGTGGAGAGATGGTTCAGCAATTAAAGTGCTTGCCTGCAATTCCTAATGACTGTGGTTCAATTCCCCAGTACCCACATAAAGCCACATGCACAAAGTAGTGCATGCGTCTGGAATTTGTTTGCAGTGTCAGGAGGCCCTCGTGCACCTATTCTCTCTATTTCTCTCCTTGTAAATAAATAAATACAATATATATATATATATTTTAAAAGTATTAATTTACACATAAATGTTTGTAGGTGCACTAGAGTGTCTTGCTGCAAACACATACAGATGCACGGTTTACTTTTTGCATCTGGCTTTATGTGGGTGCTGGGAACTGAATCCAGGCCAGCAGTCAGTCCTTGCAAGCAAACGCCTTTGACCACTGAGCCATATCCCTGGCCCCAATCTGTTTTTCTACATTTATCTCAAACAAAGATGTTGTCCTCAGCAAGTAAACTGCTTACTAAGGTCAAAGTGATGTATGAGAGTCTTTTGCACTCCCTTCTCATTCTTAAGTCTGGACAGTGGCTCTCATAAATCCAATTTACAACTTTATTTACAAAGAAAACTCCTAACTGCTAAGCCATCTCTTCAGCCTCACAGAAGAAAGCTCTGTAAACTTTTAATCTTGCTGTAAACTATACTCCTCAAGCAATGTTAAGAAAGAGAAGCAACCCTTTAGAATTGTAACTTGAGAATCATCAAAACCCCAATATATACCAATTTCAGACGCTTAATTGTGACTCCCTGGAGAAGCCTGTACCCACATTTGGGTAAGTCTTATTTTTTTCACTGAGAATCTCTCTTTCTATTAAGCTCTGTGTTTACAATCTATATGGAAATGTCTCTTAACAATTGGCTCAGCCTGAAATTCTTTTCTTCTTCAAAGCCATGAATTCAGGTTTCGCCTGAATGGAGGTTCCTAAGGAACAAGGAACAAGCTGCTGAGGCGGGTGGCATGGAGGCGTGCTTGTCTGGCCTGGTGACAACGTGGGGTTGTGGTGTGGGACTTATCTGAAGCACTGTTGATGAGCTTCCCCGACTATGGTTTGGCTGATACCCTGCTAAGTGTGGCTGGCATGGTATCATGTTATCTTGGCTTCTTTCTTTTGCTTTCTGACCAGAGTTCCGTGTGCTGTTTGATGACTGCCACTGGCACAGAAGACAGGACTTCCCTAGAGTCATCCACATCCCATTCCTGGGCTATAAGGAACTTGATTGGCTCAGCCAGGAAGACACACATGAGGGTTGATCATTCAGTGTCCTCAGCCCCTTATGTTCCTGTAAATAGGCAGGAGAAGCCCTGACACTGGGGGGAAATATGCCCCGAACATGGACATTAGGAAGGGCGACTTCTACACTCTCCCTTAGTCCTGAAATCTTTTTTCTTTTCTTTTCTTTTTTTTTTTTTTTTTTGTTTTGTTTTTTAAGGTAGGGTCTCACTCTAGTCCAGGCTTACCTGGAATTAACCATGTAGTCACAGGGTGGCCTTGAACTCACGGCGATCCTCCTGAGTGCTGGGATTCAAGGCGTGCGCCACCACGCATGCCTAGCTGTTGGTCCTGAATCTTTTTTTTTTTTTAATTTTAAATTTTTAAATTTTTAATTTTTTTCTCTTTCTCAGTTTTTATGAACATTTTCCATAATTATAAAAAATATCCCATGGTAATACCCTCCCTCCCCCCACTTTCCCCTTTGAAATTCCATTCTCCATCTTATCCCCTCCCCATCTCAATCAGTCTCTCTTTTATTTTGATGTCATCATCTTTTCCTCCTCTTATGATGGTCTTTTGTACATAGTGTCAGGCACTATGAGGTCATGGATATCCAGGCCATTTTATGTCTGGCGGGAGCACACTGTAAGGAGTCCTACCCTTCCTTTGGCTCTTACATTCTTTCCGCCACCTCTTCCGCATTAGACCCTGAGCCTTGGAAGGTGTGATCGAGATGTTACTCGGTACTCCAGTCACTTCTTTCCAGCACTATGATACCTTCTGAGTTGTCCCAAGGTCACTGCCATCTGAAAAGAGAAGATTTTCTACCCAAAGTGAGAGCAGCGATGGTCCTGAAATCTTAAAGGTGCTCCCTGCTGTTTCTGCTTCACTGTTTTGTAATGGACTATCTGTCTTTTGTCACCTGCTTCCTAAGAACATTCACTGTGGTTTCTTCAATTGTTCTTTGTCAAGCTGCCTCAGTTGGGGGAACTTAACTGCTGACTTCAAACCGTCAGTGCTGTGCCTTTCATTTCATTTCATTTCATTTCTTTCTTTCTTTTTGTCATTTGGAGGTAGGGTTTCATTCTAGCCCAGACTGATCTGGAATTCAGTATGTAATGTAGTCTCAGGCTGGCATAAACTCTCAGGGATCCTCTTACCTCTGCCTCCCGAGTGCTGGGAGCAAAGGTGGCATCACAGCTGGCCAGCGCTGTGCTTTTCTATCTCAAGCCCTTTTCCTTGTGAGATTCTGTTTTCCCATCAGTAATTCTGTCTTCTCCTTTTTCTTCTTCTTCCTCTTCTTCTCCTTCTCCTCTTCTTCCTTTTTTTTTTTCCTTCTGGCTTTTCAAGGTAGGGTCTCACTCTAGTTCAGGCTGACCTGGAATTCACTCTGTAGTCTCAGAGTGGCCTTGAACTTACAGTGACCCTCCTACCTCTGCCTCCCAGGTCTTGGGATTAAAAGCGTGTTCCACCACACCTGGCTAATTCTGCATTCTTTTTTAAAATTTATTTTTATTTAAAAATATTTTATTTGCTAGGTATGGTGGCACATACATTTAATCCTAGCACTTGGCAGGCTGAGGTAGGAGGATCACCTTGAATTTGAGGCCACCCTGAGACTACAGAGTGAATTCCAGGTCAGCCTGAACTAGAGTGAGACCCTACCTCGAAAAGCCAAAAAATATTTTTTTTATTTGGGATGGAAAGATGGCTTAGTGCTTAAGACACTTGCTTGAGAAACCTAAGGACCCATGTTCAACTCCCCAGGTCCCATGTAAACCAGACACACAAGGTGATGCATGCACAAGGTTACACATGTGTACAAGATGGCACATGCATCTAGAGTTTAATTACAGTGGCAGATGCCCTGGCACACCAATTCTCTCTCTCTCTCTCTGTCTCATAAAAATTATTTATTTATTTGAGAGAGAGGCAGAGAGAGAGAGAGACAGATAGAGAGAATGGGCATGCCAGGGCCTCCAGCTACTGTAAATGAACTTGAGATGCATGTGCATCTGGCTTACTGGGAATCAAACCTGGGTCCTTAGGCTTCAAAGGCAAGCACCTTAACCACCAAGCCATCTCTCCAGGCCTAATTTTGCATTCTGTTTTTGGTTTTTTCAAGGTAAGGTCTCACTGTAGCCCAAGCTGACCTGGAATTCACTATACAGTCTCAGGATGGCCTTGAACTCACAGCAATCCTCCTATCTCTGCCTCCTGAGTGCTAGGATTAAAGGCGTGTGCCACCATGCCTGGCTTTTTGCATTCTTAATATATTTTTTTCTTCCAGTTTAAACAATGAGACACTTGACTTGAAGGCAAAACTATCTAGGATTTTTTTTTTTTTTTTCTGTTTTCTGAGGTAGGGTCTCACTCTGGCCCAGGCTGACCTGGAATTCACTATGTAGTCTCAGGCTGGCCTCAGACTCATGGTGATCCCTCTACCTCTGCCCTGAGTGCTGGGATTAAAGGCGTGCACCACCGTGCTTAGCAGAAGTCATTTTTAAAAGGTATTCATTTTATTTTTATTTATTTATTTGCTAGCAGAGAAAGGTAGAAGAGAGACAAAGCGAGAGAATAAGCACACTAGGGCCTTCATCCACTGTGAATGAACTCCAGGTGCATGTGCCACTATACATCTGGCTATATATTGGTGCTGGGGAATTGAACCCGGGTCATTAGGCTTTGCAGGTAAGTGCCTTGATTTCCCAACCATCTCTCCAGTCCTAGGATTCATTTTATATAAAAAAACGTTAAGTAGTTATTTATTTTTGAGGTGAGGTAAAGATAGATTGGGTGTGCTAGGGCCTCTTGCTGATGCAATTGAACTCTAGACACATGTGTTATTTTGTGTGTCTGGCTTATGTGGGTGCTGGATAATCAATCCCTGGATGTCAAGCCTTGCAAGCAAGTGCCTTTAACCACTGAGCCATCTCTCCAGCCCTAGGATTCTTTTTCATTTTCTTTTTCTTTTTTTTTTAAGGTAAGGTCAGGCTGATCTGGAATTCACTATGTAGTCTCAGGCTGGCCTCAAACTCACAGTGATCCTCCTACCTCTGCCTCCTGAGTGCAGGAATTTAAGGCATGTGCCACCACACCTGGGAGAAAGAGAGGGAGAAAGAGAGAGAGAGAAAGAGAGAGAGTTGGTGCATCAGGGCCGCTAGCTGCTGCAAATGAACTTCATACATATGTGTCACCTTGCGCATCTGGCTTTCCATGAGTGCTGGGGAATCAAACTTAAGTTGTTAGGCTTTGCAGGCAAGTGCCTTATCTGCCAAGTCATCTCTGCAGCCAGAATTCATTTTTTAAAGAATAATTTATCCCTAAAGACAGATTACCCTACATATAACAGCTAAGTATCAAAAAGTTAAAATAATTATCCTCTGTGGGTTGGAGAGATTGCTCAGTGTTTAAGGCACTTGCCTGTAAAGCCTAAGGATCCAGGTTCGATTCCCCAGTATCCATGTAAAGCCAGAAGCATAAGGTAGCACATGTGTCTAGAGTTTGTTTGCAGTGGCTACAGGCATTCATTCTCTCTTAGAAATAAACAAACTATATATATGTAAAATATCTTTCATTTTACAATGCTAAATGAAAACATTAAAATTCTCCAATCAAACAAGCTATCTAAGGATTGTTATTTTTTTTTTTTTTTTTTTTTTTGTTGTTGTTGTTAAAACAATGAGAGAAAAATGACTTAGAGGTCTGAATGACTCTAATGGCAAAAGGGGATATTTCACAGATCAGTACTTTTCCCCATACCATCTGTATTTGATATCAACCAAAACATAATATTGATCATTTCGTTTAAAAAAGTGCCATATGCTTATGCACATACATCAGGCACTTTCTGTAAGATAAATGAATGGGGAAGGGGGAAATGAAGGAATGGAGAAAACTATGCTGTAGCAGTCAGGATGTGGTGAAACCAAATTCTGCCTTTCTATTTATTTAATTATTTTAATTTTTTGAGATGGGGTCTTGCTCTAACCCAGGCTGACCTGGAGTTCACTGTGTAGTCTCAGCCTAGCCTGGAACTCACAGTGATCCTTCTACCTCTTCCTCCCGAGTGCTAGGACCAAAGGTGTGCACCACCACACCTGGCCTGAAATTGTGGCTTTCTAACCGGGAATGTATTCTTGGTTTGTAACAAGATTCGGGAGTAAAGCAGCAGTTGCGTTTTTAGTATTCACCTCCAGCCTGCTGCTGCTGGGACACATCGCCGTCCATTTCCAAGTGTGCAGGGGTGTCTGTTCCATTGATCGGCTGCCCCTCAAATCCAAATCTGATCTGCCTCATTGACAAACCCTGGTGTTCACACCAAGCTTCCATTAGTTTACTTCGTGGTGTGTGCCTCTTACTCTTAAGCCGGCGCCACAGAACCGTCCTGCCCCGCAACCCTCAAATCGATGTGACTGTTGTTTCAGTGTCGACGCGGTCCTTGGGTTTCCCACGGCGATGGGAGCGCTGCAGTCCGAGGCTTCACAGGACAGGCTCCAAGTCCGCACTGAGGGGACACAGGCGGCGCCCAGAGCACAGCACAGCAGCAGGGACTGAGGACCTAGAAGTGCTTTTGAAAACCAGGGCTATGTGACTTTCAAGGCCAAAGGAAATAAGCGTAGGTGCTACGCAGTATTTATTTCACGAGAAGGCAAACTCCTAGCTGATTGTATGTATCTGGTTCTTTAAAAATTGGCACTGAACTAATGAGAACAGCTGATCCAGGTTGAGAGTGTCTCCAGGGAAGCCCGCAGGTACAATTAGATCTAGGGCACTGATGATGGCAATGTTGGGTAAGTGGCTGGCATGGGATGGACCAATGTGACCTGTCCAGAAGGGAACACAGTATGAGTATCCAAAATTTGGGACTGGAAGGTCTTTGTGTCTGACCCAGGATGGGAATTCCCAGCTTGGCACTGGGTGGGCCTACAAGCCAGCAAAGGAGCTGAACATGAGTATCCAGGATGATTCTATGCTTCTCTTATTACTTCTTTTTTTTCTTTTCTTTTCTTTTCTTTTTTTTCTTTTCTTTTCTTTTCTTTTCTTTTCTTTTTTTTTTCTTTTCTTTTCTTTTCTTTTCTTTTCTTTTTTTCTTTTCTTTTCTTAAGAAAGGAAAAAACCTTTTTAGAATTGTAACTTGAGAATCACAAAACCCCAATATTACCAATTTAGACGCTTTAAATTTTGACTCCCCCGGGGAAGCCTGTACCCCCATTTGGGGTTAAATCTTATTTTTTTTCACTGAGAATCTCTCTTTCTTTAAGCTCTGTGTTTAAAATCTAATGGAAATGTTTTCCCTTTAAAAATTGGCTCAGCCTGAAATTCTTTTTTTCTTAAAGCCATGAATTCAGGTTTCGCCTGAATGGAGGTTCCTAGGAACAAGGAACAAACTGCTGAGGTGGGTGGCATGGAGGCGTGCTTGTCTCGCCTGGTGACAAGTGGGGTTGTGGTCTGGGATTATCTGAAGCACTGTTGATGAGCTTCCCCGACTATGGGGTTTTGGGTGATACCCCCTAAGTGGGCTGGGATGGGATCTGTTATCTTGGCTTCTTTTTTTTGGACCAAGGGGTTCCCTGTGCTTTTGATGACTGCCATGGCACAGAAGACAGGACTTCCCTAGAGTCATCCACATCCCATTCCTGGGCTATAAGGAACTTGATTGGCTCAGCCAGGAAGACACACATGAGGGTTGATCATTCAGTGTCCTCAGCCCCTTATGTTCCTGTAAATAGGCAGGAGAAGCCCCTGACACTGGGGGGAAATATGCCCCGAACATGGACATTAGGAAGGGCGACTTCTACACTCTCCCTTAGTCCTGAAATCTTTTTTCTTTTCTTTTCTTTTTTTTTTTTTTTTTTTGTTTTGTTTTTTTAAGGTAGGGTCTCACTCTAGTCCAGGCTTACCTGGAATTAACCATGTAGTCACAGGGTGGCCTTGAACTCACGGCGATCCTCCTGAGTGCTGGGATTCAAGGCGTGCGCCACCACGCATGCCTAGCTGTTGGTCCTGAAATCTTTTTTTTTTTTTAATTTTAAATTTTTAAATTTTTAATTTTTTTCTCTTTCTCAGTTTTTATGAACATTTTCCATAATTATAAAAAATATCCCATGGTAATACCCTCCCTCCCCCCACTTTCCCCTTTGAAATTCCATTCTCCATCATATCCCCTCCCCATCTCAATCAGTCTCTCTTTTATTTTGATGTCATCATCTTTTCCTCCTCTTATGATGGTCTTTTGTACATAGTGTCAGGCACTATGAGGTCATGGATATCCAGGCCATTTTATGTCTGGCGGGAGCACACTGTAAGGAGTCCTACCCTTCCTTTGGCTCTTACATTCTTTCCGCCACCTCTTCCGCATTAGACCCTGAGCCTTGGAAGGTGTGATCGAGATGTTACTCGGTACTCCAGTCACTTCTTTCCAGCTCTATGATACCTTCTGAGTCATCCCAAGGTCACTGCCATCTGAAAAGAGAAGATTCTCTACCCAAAGTGAGAGCAGCGTTGGTCCTGAAATCTTAAAGGTGCTCCCTGCTCTTTCTGTTTCACTGTTTTCTAATGGACTATCTGTCTTATGTCACCTGCTTACTAAGGACATTCACTGTGGTTTCTTCAATTGTTCTTTGTCAAGCTGCCTCAGTTGGGGGAACTTTACTGCTGACCTCAAACCCTCAGTGCTGTGCCTTTCTTTGAATTTCATTTCTTTCTTTCTTTTTGTTATTTGGAGGTAGGGTTTCATTCTAGTCCAGACTGATCTGGAATTCAGTATGTAATGTAGTCTCAGGCTGGCATAAACTCTCAGGGATCCTCTTATCTCTGCCTCCCGAGTGCTGGGAGCAAAGGTGGCATCACAGCTGGCCAGCGCTGTGCTTTTCTATCTCAAGCCCTTTTCCTTGTGAGATTCTGCTTTCCCATCAGTAATTCTGTCTTCTCCTTTTTCTTCTTCTTCCTCTTCTTCTCTTTCTCCTCTTCCTCCTTTTTTTTTCTTCTTCTGGCTTTTCAAGGTAGGGTCTCACTCTAGTTCAGGCTGACCTGGAATTCACTCTGTAGTCTCAGAGTGGCCTTGAACTTACAGTGACCCTCCTACCTCTGCCTCCCAGGTCTTGGGATTAAAAGCGTGTTCCACCACACCTGGCTAATTCTGCATTCTTTTTTAAAATTTATTTTTATTTAAAAATATTTTATTTGCTAGGTATGGTGGCACATACATTTAATCCTAGCACTTGGCAGGCTGAGGTAGGAGGATCACCTTGAATTTGAGGCCACCCTGAGACTACAGAGTGAATTCCAGGTCAGCCTGAACTAGAGTGAGACCCTACCTCGAAAAGCCAAAAAATATTTTTTTTATTTGGGATGGAAAGATGGCTTAGTGCTTAAGACACTTGCTTGAGAAACCTAAGGACCCATGTTCAACTCCCCAGGTCCCATGTAAACCAGACACACAAGGTGATGCATGCACAAGGTTACACATGTGTACAAGATGGCACATGCATCTAGAGTTTAATTACAGTGGCAGATGCCCTGGCACACCAATTCTCTCTCTCTCTCTCTGTCTCATAAAAATTATTTATTTATTTGAGAGAGAGGCAGAGAGAGAGAGAGACAGATAGAGAGAATGGGCATGCCAGGGCCTCCAGCTACTGTAAATGAACTTGAGATGCATGTGCATCTGGCTTACTGGGAATCAAACCTGGGTCCTTAGGCTTCAAAGGCAAGCACCTTAACCACCAAGCCATCTCTCCAGGCCTAATTTTGCATTCTGTTTTTGGTTTTTCAAGGTAAGGTCTCACTGTAGCCCAAGCTGACCTGGAATTCACTATACAGTCTCAGGATGGCCTTGAACTCACAGCAATCCTCCTATCTCTGCCTCCTGAGTGCTAGGATTAAAGGCGTGTGCCACCATGCCTGGCTTTTTGCATTCTTAATATATTTTTTTCTTCCAGTTTAAACAATGAGACACTTGACTTGAAGGCAAAACTATCTAGGATTTTTTTTTTTTTTTTCTGTTTTCTGAGGTAGGGTCTCACTCTGGCCCAGGCTGACCTGGAATTCACTATGTAGTCTCAGGCTGGCCTCAGACTCATGGTGATCCCTCTACCTCTGCCCTGAGTGCTGGGATTAAAGGCGTGCACCACCGTGCTTAGCAGAAGTCATTTTTAAAAGGTATTCATTTTATTTTTATTTATTTATTTGCTAGCAGAGAAAGGTAGAAGAGAGACAAAGCGAGAGAATAAGCACACTAGGGCCTTCATCCACTGTGAATGAACTCCAGGTGCATGTGCCACTATACATCTGGCTATATATTGGTGCTGGGGAATTGAACCCGGGTCATTAGGCTTTGCAGGTAAGTGCCTTGATTTCCCAACCATCTCTCCAGTCCTAGGATTCATTTTATATATATATATATAAAACTTTAAGTAGTTATTTATTTTTGAGGTGAGGTAAAGATAGATTGGGTGTACTAGGGCCTCTTGCCAATGCAATTGAACTCTAGACACATGTGTTATTTTGTGTGTCTGGCTTATGTGGGTGCTGGATAATCAATCCCTGGATGTCAAGCCTTGCAAGCAAGTGCCTTTAACCACTGAGCCATCTCTCCAGCCCTAGGATTCTTTTTCTTTTTCTTTTTCTTTTTCTTTTCTTTTTTAAGGTAACGTCAGGCTGATCTGAAATTCATTATGTAGTCTCAGGCTGGCCTCAAACTCACAGTGATCCTCCTACCTCTGCCTCCTGAGTGCAGGAATTTAAGGCATGTGCCACCACACCTGGGAGAAAGAGAGGGAGAAAGAGAGAGAGAGAAAGAGAGAGAGTTGGTGCATCAGGGCCGCTAGCTGCTGCAAATGAACTTCAGACATATGTGTCACCTTGCGCATCTGGCTTTCCATGAGTGCTGGGGAATCAAACTTAAGTTGTTAGGCTTTGCAGGCAAGTGCCTTATCTGCCAAGTCATCTCTGCAGCCAGAATTCATTTTTTAAAGAATAATTTATCCCTAAAGACAGATTACCCTACATATAACAGCTAAGTATCAAAAAGTTAAAATAATTATCCTCTGTGGGTTGGAGAGATTGCTCAGTGTTTAAGGCACTTGCCTGTAAAGCCTAAGGATCCAGGTTCGATTCCCCAGTATCCATGTAAAGCCAGAAGCATAAGGTAGCACATGTGTCTAGAGTTTGTTTGCAGTGGCTACAGGCATTCATTCTCTCTTAGAAATAAACAAACTATATATATGTAAAATATCTTTCATTTTACAATGCTAAATGAAAACATTAAAATTCTCCAATCAAACAAGCTATCTAAGGATTGTTATTTTTTTTTTTTTTTTTTTTTTTTGTTGTTGTTGTTAAAACAATGAGAGAAAAATGACTTAGAGGTCTGAATGACTCTAATGGCAAAAGGGGATATTTCACAGATCAGTACTTTTCCCCATACCATCTGTATTTGATATCAACCAAAACATAATATTGATCATTTCGTTTAAAAAAGTGCCATATGCTTATGCACATACATCAGGCACTTTCTGTAAGATAAATGAATGGGGAAGGGGGAAATGAAGGAATGGAGAAAACTATGCTGTAGCAGTCAGGATGTGGTGAAACCAAATTCTGCCTTTCTATTTATTTAATTATTTTAATTTTTTGAGATGGGGTCTTGCTCTAACCCAGGCTGACCTGGAGTTCACTGTGTAGTCTCAGCCTAGCCTGGAACTCACAGTGATCCTTCTACCTCTTCCTCCCGAGTGCTAGGACCAAAGGTGTGCACCACCACACCTGGCCTGAAATTGTGGCTTTCTAACCGGGAATGTATTCTTGGTTTGTAACAAGATTCGGGAGTAAAGCAGCAGTTGCGTTTTTAGTATTCACCTCCAGCCTGCTGCTGCTGGGACACATCGCCGTCCATTTCCAAGTGTGCAGGGGTGTCTGTTCCATTGATCGGCTGCCCCTCAAATCCAAATCTGATCTGCCTCATTGACAAACCCTGGTGTTCACACCAAGCTTCCATTAGTTTACTTCGTGGTGTGTGCCTCTTACTCTTAAGCCGGCGCCACAGAACCGTCCTGCCCCGCAACCCTCAAATCGATGTGACTGTTGTTTCAGTGTCGACGCGGTCCTTGGGTTTCCCACGGCGATGGGAGCGCTGCAGTCCGAGGCTTCACAGGACAGGCTCCAAGTCCGCACTGAGGGGACACAGGCGGCGCCCAGAGCACAGCACAGCAGCAGGGACTGAGGACCTAGAAGTGCTTTTGAAAACCAGGGCTATGTGACTTTCAAGGCCAAAGGAACTAAGCGTAGGTGCTACGCAGTATCATTTCACGAGAAGGCAAACTCCTAGCTGATGTATGTATCTGGTTCTTTAAACTTGGCACTGAACTAATGAGAACAGCTGATCCAGGTTGAGAGTGTCTCCAGGGAAGCCTGCAGGTACAATTAGCATCTAGGGCACTGATGATGGCCAAATGTTGGGTAAGTGGCTGGCATGGGATGGACCAATGTGACCTGATCCAGAAGGGAACACAGTATGAGTATCCCAAATTGGCACTGGAAGGTCTTTGTGTCTGACCCAGGATGGGAATTCCCAGCTTGGCACTGGGTGGGCCTACAAGCCAGCAAAGGAGCTGAACATGAGTATCCCAGGATGATTCTATGCTTCTCTTATTACTTCTTTTCTTTTCTTTTCTTTTCTTTTCTTTTCTTTTCTTTTCTTTTCTTTTCTTTTCTTTTCTTTTCTTTTCTTTTCTTTTCTTTTCTTTTCTTTTCTTTTCTTTTCTTTTCTTTCTTTTCTTTTCTTTTCTTTTCTTTTCTTTTCTTTTCTCCTTTCCTTTCCTTTCCTTTCCTTTCCTTTCCTTCCTTTCCTTTCCTTTCCTTTCCTTTCCTTTCCTTTCCTTTCCTTTCCTTTCCTTTCCTTTTCTTTTCTTTTCGACACACAAACCACACAGAGAATATAATCTATCCTCACTATACAGGGAAAAATAAAGACTTTGGCCTAAAATAGTAGGGGAAGAGAAATTTCTTTCCACCTGTAAGGGTATCACCCTTACATTTCAGTTCCAGCCTGATTTGTCTGTGTCCGGAAACCACAGCGTTGCGACTACATCTTCAGCAACAGGGTCTTGCCATCTAGTTTTTAGGGCAATGCAGCAGTGGCAATAGCCTATATTGTCCTGGGAGCCTCCAGGGCCTCCCTGACCAACGACACATGGGGAGATAGCCCACACTTGGCACTGAGTATTTGGATAAATAATCCATTGCTTCTAGGAGCAGCATTTACATCCACACAGGTTAACTCTCTTCAATTTTTTTAAAAAATAGGTGTTTTAATTAGCTTGTAAAGTAGTAGGTTTCCATATGGTCTTTTCTTAGCTTGGGTTGAAGCGACACCCACCCCATGCCCTTATCCACCTTCCATTATTCTCCCTTATACTTTAATATCACATGTGTTCTACTACCCCCTCCACCTTAATCCCTTTCCCCTCTTCCCATGGCCCCTTACTAGCTTCCTGGCCTCCACTGATGCTTTTCCCAACTGAAACACACAAATCTAAAAATTCTAAGATAGAATCTGTATATGAAAGAGAACATGCAGCACTTGTCTTTATGAGCCTGAGTAACCTTAATTAGTATAATATTTTCCAGTTCAATCTATTATTTGAAATTTTCATAATTTTATTTTTCACAGCTGAGTAAAATTCTGTTGTGTGTATAAGTCACATTTCATTATCTGTTCATCAGTTGATGGACGTCTAGGTTGGTTCCATTTCCTAGCTAATGCCAATAGAATAGTAATGAATGTGGATGTGCAAGTTTCTCTGTGGTAGGACTCACATGCCCAGGAGTGGTATAGTGGCTCATATGGTAGTTTTGAGAAACCTCCACATTGATTTCCACTGTTATCCATGCTGTTCCACATGAATAAGAGCTCCTCTTTCTCTACCTCCTTACAAGTATTTGTTGTCATCTCTCTCTCTCTCTCTCTTTTTTTTTTTTTTTTTTTTTGCTGTTGTTTTTTTGAGGAAGGGTCTCACTCTAGCTCGGGCTGACCTAGAATTCACTATGGAGTTTCAGGTGGCCTCGAACTCATGGCAATCCTCCTACCTCTGCATCCCAAGTGCTGGGATTAAAGGTGTGCACCACCATGCCAGGCTTTTTTTTTTTTTTTTTTTTTTTTTTTTTTTTTTTTTTTTGATACTAGTTATCCTGACTAGGGAGAGATAGAATCTCAAAATGGTTTTAATTTGCATTTCTTCACTCCTATTGGCTAAGGATAGTATACACATTTTTAGATACTTGTTGGCCATTTATGTTTCTTTGTTTAAAAATATTTTATTTATTTATTTGAGAGAAAGAGGGAGAGGGGGAGAGAGAGAGAATGGGTGCACCTGGGCCTCTAGACACTAGAAACAAACTTCAGACTCATGTGCAACTTTATGAATCTGGCTTGGGTGGGTACTGGGGAATCGAACCTGGGTCCTTTGGCTTTGCAGGCAAACGCCTTAACCACTAAGCAATCCCTCCAGCCCTTTTCTTGATGTTCAGTTTTTATTTATTTAATTTATTTTTATTTAATTAATTAATTTATTTGACAGTGAAAAAGGAAGAGAGAGAGAGAGAGGAAGAGAGGGAGAGAGAGAGAGAGAGAGAGAGAGAGAGAGAATGGGTGCACCAGGGCCTCCAGCCACTGTAAACAAACTTCGGATGCGTGCACCTGCCTCCTTGTGCATCTGGCTAACATGGGTCCTGTGGAATTGAACCTGGGTCCTTTGGCTTTGCAGGCAAATGCCTTAACCACTAAGCAATCCCTGCAGCTCTTATTTATTTATTTATTTTTGTTTTTCTAGGTAGGGCCTCACTCTAATCCAGGCTGACCTGGAATGCACTCTGTATTCTCAGGCTGGCCTCGAACTCACAGCAATCCTTCTAACTCTGCCTCCTGAGTGTGGGGATTAAAGGTGTGCACCACCATGCCCAGCAATTTTTTTTTTTTTTTTTTGAGGTAGGGTCTTTCTGTAGCCCAGGCTGACCTGGAATTCACTATGTAGTCTCAGGGTGACCTTCGAACTCATGGTGAGCCTCCTCCTACCTCAGCCACCCAAGTGCAGGGATTAAAGGTATGAGCCACCATCCCCGGCTTTTTTTTTTTTTTTTCCGAGGTAGGGTCTTGCTGTAGCCCAGGCTGACCTGGAATTCACTATGTAGTCTCAGGGTGGCCTTGAATTCATGGTAATCCTCCTACCTCTGTCTCTCAAGCTACTGATATATATATATATTCTTTTTTTTTTTTTGAAGTAGGGTCTCACTCTAGCCCATGCTGACCTGAAATTCACTATGTAATCTCAGGATGGTCTTGAACTCATACTTGTCGGCCTACCTCTGCCTCCTGAATGCTGGAATTAAAGGCGTGTGCCACCATACCTGGCTTGAGTTTTGAACATTAATTTTGTATCCTGGCATTTGATGAAACTGTTAATCAGTTCTAGAATTTTTCTGGTGGAGTCTTTAGGATCTTGTTTATAGAATCATATATACTGTCCCAATCCATGGGAGCCCATGGAGGTGCTGCACAGTCAGAGTATCGTATCTGGTCATACTTCTATGAGTTCTTTTAGGGCATTGGTTGGGATATAAACTTTCTACTATTTTTTAAAACATTATTATTATTTATTTATTTGAGAGACAGAGAGAGATGCAGATTGAGAGAGAGAGATTGGGCACACCAGGGCCTCTAGCCACTGTAAATGAATTCCAGATGCATGTGCCCCCTTGTGCATCTGGCTTACATAGATACTGGGAAATTGAACCTAGGTCTTTAGGCTTCACAGGCAAGCACCTTAATTTGCTAAGCTATCTCTCCAGCCAAACTTTCTAGTATATTTTAAAACTGGATGCACCCATATTGAATATAATTGTGTAATTGTGCCATGTGTGTTCATAATAATTGTTTTCATGTGATTGTTTTTATGCGTTGTTTTGTGTCTAAGAACAATATAGAATTCCATTTATGTATTTATGCATATATATGGTGAATAAAATCTGTGACCCTTCATTTCTACATTTAAAACACTTAATTAGGGCAGGTGTGGTGGCATATGCCTTTAGTTCCAGCACTCAGGAGGCAGAAGTTGGATAGTTGCCATGAGTTCAAGGCCACCCTGAGACTGCATAGTGAATTCCAGATTAGCCTGGGCTACAGCAAGATCCTACCTCAAAAAACAAATAAAAAACCCACTTAATTGTTCAATAAAATTATTGAGAATATCTATTTAAGATATACGTGTATCAACTGACACACCAGGCAAGATGTGCTTCTGGTGCAATAGTGGCATGTCTTGGGCTGGGGAAATGGCTCAGTGGTTAAAACACTTGCCTGCAAAGTCTTATGATCCAGGTTCAATTCCCCAGGACCCACATAAGCCAGACGCACAAGGTGGTGCATGTGTCTGGAGTTCAATTGTAGCAGCTGGAGGTCCTGTTACGGGGGTAATCAATGGCTGTCTGATTGGATTTGAGGCTATCTCTTGGGAGGGAATTCAAGTCTGGTACCAAGAACCTAGGCAAAAGTTGATGGTTGGGAAGGTCATAAACCCAGACAGGAAACTACTACTGTTGTTTGGCTAAATGGATATGTTATGTCCATGAATTACCCTCTAAATATTTATATTTATGCCCATAGATTAGTTCTGCTCTCACTTTTATTCAGAGAAAGTTTTTTGCAGACCATGATTACTGCTGGGGAGACTCAAAACTCATCAAAGGGCTGAGAGGTGATTGTTGAGTGCTCAGCACTAAATGAAACATCTCTATCACACCTGCCAAGGCTCAGGAACCACTGCAGAAGAGGCATTGGAAAGAATGTAAAAGCCAAAAGATGAGGAGGAATGTTTGGAACATTGTCTTCCAGACACAATTAGTTTTTACATTCATCACCACACAGAAGCTGTTGTTGCCTACATAATACTAGGCCTACAAAAAAAAAAAAAAAAAAAAAAAAAAAAAAAAAGGAGGGGGGAAAACATCAAAATAGAGGAGGAGCTAGTTATAAAGAAGGGGTTCAGTGGAAAGGGGATGGGGCGAGGGGACCAAGGAATGTAATAGGAGGGGCTTATGATCAAAATACAATATACACATGTATGAAATTGTCAACTAAAGTTTTAAAGAAAAGTGTGTGTGTGTGTGTGTGTGTGTGTGTGCGCGCGCACACGCTTGTGTAAATGCATCAGTCAACTTGTCATTGCTGGCACAAAATACCTGACCAGAAGCAGGTTAAGAAAGAAAAGGGTTTATTTCCTGCTTACATTTTTGAGGAGTAGCTTATCCTGGCAGGAGCAAACAGCTGGCATCACAATGCCACATCCTCAGGGAAGATGTAGAAGGAGGGCAAGCAGGGCTGGGTTTTAACACCCCGAGGCTCATCCCCAGTGAGATACCTTCTCTAGCAAGGCTCCACTTCCCACAGGTTCTACTAGCTGAGGACTGAGTATGAGGCTTAATAGTAAAACCATGATGCTCTGGGCAATATGTTCCACTTAACAATCACTGTTGGGATTTAAAGATAGATAGATAGATAGATAGATAGATAGATAGATAGATAATAGATAGATGGATAGATAGATAGATAATAGATAGATAGATGGATAGATAGATGATAGATACATAGATAAAGAGGCAGACAGAGAAACTCCATGGGCTCCAGCCACTTCAAATGAACTCCAGATATGTGTGCCACCTTGTGCATCTGGCTTACCCTCGAACCTGGGTCCTGAGGCTTTGCAAGCAAGCACCTTTAACCAGTAAGCCATCTCTTCAGCCCCAATAATTGATTTCTGAAGGTGAAATGTTGGTAAGATTAAATTGGCTGTTAATTTCAGGAGGCTGTATGCCCATAGCTATGAAGTGATATTATTAAAAATGGGGAAAAGTGGGGCTGGAGAGATGGCTTAGCGGTTAAGTGCTTGCCTGTGAAGCCTAAGGACCCCAGTTCGAAGCTCGATTCCCCAGGACCTACGTAAGCTAGATGCACAGGGTGGCACATGCATCTGGAGTTCATGTGCACTGGCTGGAGGCCCTGGTGCACCCATTCTGTTTTTCTCTCTCTGCCGCTTTCTTTGTTTGTCTGTCGCTCTCAAATAAATAAATAAGCATAAACAGAAATTTTAAAAATGGGGAAAGGTGGATCCATCCATGTAATAGGTTCCCATAAAGGGAGGTCCACAATGAAAGCCTAATATGTATTTCCCTTTTCCCCAGGTAACATTGCCGCACAGGAGATGACTGCCGTCACGTCCACAAGCATAGCAGCAGGGCTTGAGGTTGTCCTCACATAGTTAGGACCCTCAGTCTGACTGGAAACTTTCTTCTGGTTCTGTCAGGTCACAATAGGGTCTTCCTGGCCTGCAGCAGGAGCAGAGGACTGGCCAGGATTGATTTTGGTTATTCCAAGTTTGAGACCATCTTTTTGAACCTTAAAAAAAATAAAAATAATGATAGTAGCATGTAGTTTACTCATGGGTGACTTTGGCTTTATTCCTTCTCTTTTTGTTTAAATAACATTTCTTTTTTACATACCATGTGTCCTTTTTAATCTAAATCATGTATTTTAAAATTGAAAGTATACCTTATTTTTGTAATTTTATGTCTTTATATTGAATGGTCTCTTTATTATTATTTTTATTATCATTATTATTGTTGTAATTTAGAAATTAAAATGAAAACCCAGGAAGCTATACTTTACGGAAAGTATAACAATTATAAATATAGATAAAATAAATGTGGTTTGTTAATAAATCCAAATTAATTAATTTGTTAAAAGATTTAAGACATAATATATATTTAGAAGGTAACTTTGAATTGCTGTAGTAGCCAGGCGTGGGGGCACACACCTTTAATCCCACCACTCAGGAGGCAGAGATAGGAGGATCACCATGAGTTTGAGGCCACCCTGAGAATACAGAGTGAATTCTAGGTCAGCATGGGCTAGAGTGAGACCCTACCTTGAAAAAACAAAGAAAGGGCTGGAGAGAAGGCTTAGGGGCTAAGGTGCTTGCCTGAAAAGCCTAAGTGTCCACGTTCAATTCCCTAGGACCCATGTAAGCCAGATGCACAAGGTAGTGCATGCATCTGGAGTCCATTTGCAGAGGCTGGAGGTCCTGGCATGTCCATTCTCTCTCTCTTTATGTCTCTTTCTCTCTCTCTCTGAAATAAATAAAAAAATTAAAAATCCATAAATAAATAAATAAATAAAATTGTTGTAGTAACTATGAACAAGGATAAAGTCAAAACCTTAGAGATGAATCTTTTAAACATATTATAAGCCTGATTTTAGCAATTTTGTATGACTTTAATGTTTATCCATGTACTTTTGAACATTTAATGAACATAAATTTAGTTACACATAGAAACAAACTACATGACACATAAACACAGAACAGCATGACTAGTGGCTCATGATAAGGAACATACTGATATTTAATTTATATGAGTATTAAGTCAATGTTACTGTATCAGTAGTACAGACACTATACATCACCCTTAGCCACAAAGACCATTGTAAAGGCCAAAGAAATTCTGTAGTTTTAAAATTTGTCATTTGTCAGTTTTAAAATCAAATAATTATCTTCTTTATTTATTCTTATAGTACTAAGTAATCTTAAAGACAGGGCATCAGCTATAACAAGTTCAAAATGACATAATTTTGTCTTTGGGAAAACTTTGACATTGAGGGAGGGCAAATGGGAGGGAACAAAAATGACATACCTTACAAAATGTTCTTAATTCTGGTTCTTTTTTTTTTTTTGTTTTGTTTTGTTTCTTGAGGTAGGGTTTCGCTCTAGCCCAGGCTGACCTGGAATTCACTATGGAGTCTCAGGGTGGCCTTGAACTCACGGTGATCCTCCTACCTCTGCCTCCCGAGTGCTGGGGTTAAAGGCGTGCGCTACCACGCCCGGCTTAATTTGGTTCTTTTGTATAGTTTGTTCCTAACATCTCTAGTAGAAAAATAACTCAATATGGCTTGACCAAAAATGTATAGATGAAATGTATTTTTTTTTATATCCCCAGTCCCTAGCTACAAACTTGTTGAAATTTGAGGTGGGCTTAACTCTATTCCAGGTTGACCTGGTACTCATTTTGGCCTGCCTCCAATTCATAGAAATATTTTTACCTTTGTCTTTCAAATGTAAGGATTAAAGCCTTGTAAGTCTGGCTATTTAAAAAAATATACTTTACTTATTTATTTACTTATTTGAGAGAGATAGAGAGAGAGAGAGAGAATGAGTATGCCAGGGCTTCTAGCCAGTGCAAATGCACTCCAGGTGCATACTGTACCATGTGCATCTGATTTACATGGGTACTGGGGAATCAAACCTGGGTCCTTAGGCTTCATAGGTAAGCACCTTAACTGGTAAGCCATCTCTCCAGCACAATCTGGCTTTAAAAAAAAATCTTTAGTATTAAATCTATACCTTAAAAATATATGACTTAATAGAAATAAAACAGAAAGTTTAGACCTGAAAACTGTTTTGAAGAGAAGAGCATGGATAAATGCCAATAATTTTTATCTCTTAATATTATACTACAAGTTAAAATTGATCTAAAAAATATGATCTAAAAAATACAAGAGGCTGGGCATGGTGGCTCATGCCTTTAATCCCAGCACTTAGGAGGCAAAGGTTGGAAGATTGCTGTGAGTTCAGGGCCACCCTGAACATACATAGTGAATTCCAGGTCAGGCTGGGCTAGTGTGAAATCCTACCTCAACGCCGCCACCCCCCCCCCCCCCACGCAACAAAAAAAGACATTAGTTTAAGTCTTAACAACAAAGACATCTCTTTTTAAATGGGTATTTTTTTTTATTGACAACTTCTATACTTACAGACAATAGACCATGATAATTCCCTCCCCTCCCACACTCTCCTCTTTACAACTCCAATCTCCATCATATTCCCTTCCTTTCTTTGTTAGTCTTTTATTTTGATGTCATCATCTTTTTAAAAAAATATTTTATTTATTTGGGAGAGAGAGAAAGAGAGAGGCAGATAGAGAGAATGGGCACACCAGGTCCCCCCATACATGTGCTACTTTGTGTATTTGGCTTATGTGGGTGCTGGGGAATTAAGCCTTGGTCCTTAGGCTTTGCAGACAAGTGCCTTAACTGCTAAGCCATCTCTCCAGCCCTGATGTCATTGTCTTTTTCTCATATTATGAGAGTCTTGTGAAGGTATTGCTAGGCACTGTGAGGTCGTGGATATCGAGGCCAATTTCTATCTGGACAGTTGCATTGTAAGGAGTTGTACCCTTCCTTTGGCTCTTACATTCTTTCTGCCACCTCCTCCACAATGGACCCTGAGCCTTGGAGGGTGTGAGATGTTTCAGTGCTGGACACTCCTCCGTCACTTCTTCTCAGCACTATGTTGCCTTTTGGGTCATCCTAGTGGTCACTGCCATCTGAAAAGAGAAACTTCTCTAACCAAAAGTGAGAGTAGCATTAACATATGAATATGAACATTAAGTGTAGTGCTTTCAGGGCAGTTTGGTGAGCATAATATATGCATTTAGCCAGACAAGAGTACGCTTTACACCCCTAAGGCTCATGACCATAGGCTACCATAGGCTTTTGATTAGATTTTCAGTACCAGGCATGGATTCCCTCCCATAGAGTGAGCCTCCAGTCCAATTATACAGGAGTTCGTTTCCGCCAGAACAGACATGCCACTATTGCACTCATTTGATTATTTGGCCTGTCTGGCCAAACTTGAGGCTTCCAGTGTCCACTGTTTTCACAGCTGATGACTTCTGTCTCCCATATGGCTGCATGCAGTGCAGCGTTTTCCAGCTTTCAGTCAGCTGGTCTAGAGGGAGAAAGTTTTCAGCTCAGCCCCAGCTTAATTTCTCAGTGACCTTGCCACCCAGGCATGTGAAATCTTCAGCAATAGGGTCTTACCATCTGTTTCTGGTGGGAAACCAAGGGCCATGGCAATAGCCTGTAATGTTTTGGAGGCAACAGGGACCTCCCTGGCCAACAACTCACTGGAAGGTGTCCCATCCCTGGCATTAAAAATTTTCTAGTAACAATCTATAGCTTTTGGATGTGCCATTATCCAAAAAAGTAGGCTTTTGTATGTCTTATTTAGAATATCTTGAATTTTGATTGACACATACACTGCCCTTATTACTCAATCTCTCTCTGGCCTTGCTTAGGCAATTCTACTAAGTTGTCAATAAAAAAATTAGGTAATTTTTTTTTAACTTACATATATACAATACCATCCCCTTAAGTCCTTCCATTTCCTCCCTCCCTTATAGCCTTTTTCTAGCTTTCTGGCCTCTGTACTGATTTTTGGTTCCAGCTCACACACAAGTCTACATATACATTTGTAGGTAGGATCCACATATGAAAGAGAACATGTGACATTTGGCTTTCTGGGCCTGGGTTACCTCACTTAGTATAATCCTTTCCAGATCCATCCATTTCCCTGAAAATTTCGTAATTTCTTTTTCTTTTTTTGGTTTTTTCGAGGTAGGGTTTCACTCTAGCCCAGACTGACCTGGAATTCACTATGTAGTCTCAGGGTGGCCTCAAACTCATGGCAGTCCTCCTACCTCTGCCTCCCAAGTGCTGGGATTAAAGGCGTGAGCCACCACACCTGGAAAATTTCATAATTTCATTTTTATATACCACTGAATAGAACTCCATTGTGTAAATGTACCACATCTTTATTATCCATTCATCTGTTGAGGGACATCTAGGCTGGTTCCATTTCCTAGCTGTTGTGAATACAGCAGCAATAAACATGACATACAAATATCTCTAAGGTAGTGAGATAAGTTCTTAGGATATGTGCCTAGGACTGCTATAGCTGGGTCATATGGTAAATCTACTTTTAGCTGTCCCAGGAACCTCCACACTGATTTCCACAATGGCTGGACTAGACTACATTCCCACCAACAGTGTAGAAGGGTTCCCTTTTTTCTACATCCTTGCCAACATTTATTGTCATTTATTTTCTTGATGATAGCCATTCTGACAGGAGTGAGATGGTATGTCAAAGTAGTTTTAATTTGCATATTTCCCTGATGGATAAGGATGTAGAACACTATTTTAGATGTTTATATGCCATCTGTAGTTTTTCTTTAGAGAACTCTCTATTTAGTTCCGTAACCCATTTTTTTCCCCTTTGGTTTTCCAAAGTATGGTCTTGCTCTATTTCAGGCTGACCTGGAATTCACTATGTAGTCTCAGAGTGGCCTTGAACTCACAGCAATCCTCCTACCTCTGCCTCTCAAGTGATAGTGTTAAAGGCATGTGCCACCACTCCTGGCTCCATAACCCATTTTTTTTTTTTAAATTGGGTTGTTTGATTTCTTATTGTTTAGTTTTTTGAGTTCTTTGCATATTCTGGATATTAATCCTCTGTCAGATGTATAGCTGGCAAAGATTTTCTCCCATTCTGTAGGTTGTCTCTTTGCTCCATTCACAGTGTCCTTTGCTGTACAAAAGCTTTGTAGTTTCATGAGATCCCAGTGGTTGATTAGTGGTTTTATTTCTTGAACAACTAGGATTATATTCAGAAAGTTATTGCCTATGCCAATATGTTGAAGGGTTTCTCCTACTTTTTCCTCTAGTAGTTTCAGAGTTTCAGGTCTGAAATTAAGGTCCCTGATCCATTTGGACTTAATTCTTGTGCATGGAGAGAGACAAGGATCTATTTTCATCCTTCTACATATAGATAGCCAGTGTTCCCAGCACCACTTGTTGAACAGGCTGTCTTTTTCCCAGTGAATTTTATTGGTGTTTTTGTGAAAAATCAGATGGCTGTAGCTTCCTGCATTAACCTCTATTCTGTTCCACTGATCTACATGCCTGTCTTTGTGCCAGTACCATGCTTTTTGTTACAATGGCTTTGTAATATAGCTTCAAATTGGGTATGGTGATACCACCAGCCTTATTTTTGTTGCTCAGAATTGCTTTAGATATTCGAGGTTTTTTTGTGCTTCCAAATGAATTTTTGGATTTTTTTTCTATTTCCATGAATAATGCCATTGGAATTTAATGGGGATTGCATTAAATGTGTAGATTGCTTTTGGTAAGATTGACATTTTCACAATATTGATTCTTCCTGATCCAAGAACAAGGGATGTCTTTCCTGCAATTTCTCCCATGAGTGTTTTAAAGTTTTCATTGTAGAGATCCTTCACTTCCTTGGTTAGGTTTATTCCAAGGTACTTTACTTATTTATTTATTTATTTATTTATTTGAGGCAATCATGAGTGGGAGTGATTCCCTGATTTCATCCTCTGCTTGTTTGTTGTTAGTACATAGGAAAGCTACTGATTTCTATGTGATTATTTATTTTTATTTTTATTTATTTACAAGGAGGAGAGAGAGAGAGAGAGAGGAGTCACAGATAGAGAATGAGCACACCAGGGCCTCTAGCCACTGCAAATGAACTCCAGATGCATGTGTTCCTTGTGCATCTGACTTAAGTGGGTCCTGGAGAATCGAACCTGGGTCCTTTGGCTTCACAGGCAAATGCCTTAACTGCTAAGCCATTTCTCCAGCCCTGTATATTTATTTTGTATCCTGCTACACTTCTCTTCTTTTTCCTCCCTCCTCCTCCTCCTTCTTCAATCTCTCTCTCTCTGTCTCTCTGTGCATGTGTGTACGCTTGCCTCTGCAAACAAAGGCCAGATGTTTGTTCATGCCATCTTGCATCCAGATTCATGTGGGTGTTGTGGAGCTGAACTGAGGCCAGCAGGCTTTGCAAGCAAGCACCTTTAATCACTGAACTCTCTCCCTAGCCCCTCTTTTATTTTATTTATTTATTTATTTAGGGTTTTTCATGGTAGGGTTTCACTCTAGTCCAGGCTGACCTGAAACTCACTATGTAGTCTCAGGGTGGCCTCAAACTCATGGCAATCCTCCTACCTCTGCCTTCCAAGTGCTGGGATTAAAGGCGTGCACCACCACACCTGGCTTAAAGCTCTAATTTTAAGATGGCTCTTGTCTTGTTCATGCTGATTTTGCTAGATGATTATCACTGAGGTTGTAATCCAAGTCTTATAAGAAGTGACTTATTGTGATTTTTGTTCTTAGAAAACTGAAAATGCTCCCCATGTCTTAGGAAAATCCACTGTATACAAACAATGCTAATATAGTCTGTCTAAGCTTCACTTAACAGTCATAAATATTTCTTTAGTTAAACCTTAAAATTTTTCTAATGGTAAAAGGTACTTATTTAAAAAAATTACTTCGTGTCTGTCATATTGTCTCTAATGTATGTTAAAATTGGGCTTGCTTCACTCAACAATGACCAAGTTTTATTTTATTCTTGAGCTATGTATAATCAGTCTCAGTCAGGGTTTCATTTAACTAATTGTCTCATTTCTGATATCTAAGTTCATTGCTTTTAGAGATATTGATACTTAAAACATGGAAATACACTGTTAATATAGTTTGTCTAAGCTTCATGTAATAGTCATAAATATTTCTTTAGTTAAGCCTTAAAATTGTTCAATGGTAAAAGGTACTTATTTAAGAAATTGCCTTGTGTCTGTCATATTGTCTCTAATGCATGTTAAAATCAGGCTTGCTTAACTCAACAATGACCAGTTTTATTTTATTCTTTTTTAAAAATATTTTTATTTTTATTTTTTTGAGAGAGGAGAGAGAAGAGAGAGAGAGAGGAGTTTTATTTTATTCTTAAGCTATATATAATCAGTCTCAGTCAAGGTTTCACTTAATCAATTGTTTCATTTCTGGTATCTTAAGTTCATTTCTTATAGAAATATTGATTCTTAAGACATGTTTTTTGCTCTAAAAAATAATCTTAAATTGCTATTCTGCTTCCAGTTTGGGCAGTAATTGGTACTTGCATTGGTATATAGACTAGTCACCCAGATGTAGCTTACACTGTCACCTGACAACTAAACTTAAATATTAATCAAAATGATTTTGCCAGGCATGGTGGCGCACACCTTTAATCTCAGCACTCAGGAGGCAGAGGTAGGAGGATCACTGGTGAGTTTAAGGCCACCCTGAGACTACACAGTGAATTCCAGGTCAGCCTGGGATAGAATGAAACCCTATCTTGAAAAAACAAACAAACAAACAAACAAAAAAGATTTAAAACTAGTGTGTCATTCTCTAACCAGATCTGCTTTGCTAACCAGATATGTTCTGTACTCTTTTAACTAATATGTTTTTCTAATCAAATATATACAGTCTCTATGAGTGATTAATAACCATACGTAGAAGCCAAAATCAATTAGAAACATTGAGTTAAAAGGATAACTAATATTTTGTTTCCTGCTCCTGGGTCAAAAGGCCACAACAGATTATGGGACACTTGGACTTCTAGCCTGTGGTAAGCTACCTGTCTTCTTGATCAGAGAGGATGTGGGGACCCAGAAATGAATGCCAAGTCAGCGTATCTGCAACAGGAGAGTCACATTGGAGGAAAATCAGTCCTTCAGGCTTCCCAAAAGAGGGAGGGCTGGGGCTGGGGAAATGGCTTAGCAGTTAAGGCATTTGCCTGTGAATCCTAAGGACCCTGGTTCAATTTCCCAGGACCCATGTAAGCCAGATGCACAGGGGGCGCATATGTCTGTAGTTCATTTGCAGTGGCTGGAGGCCCTGGTGTGCCCATTCTCTTTTTTCTCTCTGCATCTTCCTCTCTCTCTCTCACTCAAATAAATAAAGCAATAAAATATTTTTTTTTTAAAAAAAGGAGGGAGGGCCATTTGGTCAGCACAGTCTTGACTTATCCTAGCAGATGACAATGGTGAAAGTCATAGAACTCCTCATAGGTCCCTGAAAGTCTGTCCTTCAGTGCCATTATTGACCTCCAAAATACACAGTTAATTCTGGCAGTATATATGGTGTTAATTGCCCAGTAAGAAAAATATAACCACAATATAAACAATGATTTGGACTAATAGGCTCCCCTGTCTGATGCTGACTTACAATATTAGACTCTAACATTAACTCAAGTCTTCTGCCTCTGTCTGTCCCAGATTACCCTGGGACACAATGAAAGCAGTCTACCCTGACCCCAGCTCCTCCCCCTTGCCTTAGCCAGAATCAGAGTTATTCCTTGGGCCCCCTCCTTCCTTAGCCCTTACCCTATCTCATCCATCGATAAGTACACTGCCACCCCAATGGGCACTCTCAAACTTAAACTCTCTTGTGTTCCTACTCTTCCCCTGATCCCAAAATGCCCCACTGCCTTCTCTTGCCCCAAGCAGTCTACCTTTCACCTCTGAATGCTCATCCTCCCTTTATGCCTGGTGTTTTGATGTCACAGCTGTTGACAAGAATAACAAGCTCCTTTATCTTCCTTCTGTCTTCTTATGGGGTGCACAGAACCCATCTCCCTCACCTTCTCTATAACAGGTGTCTGTCAGCAACTGCCCTGAAGCCAGCTCAGTACAGGGGTGGTATGAGAGAAGTCTCTGTTTCATTCAGGACCAAGTCGTAACAACATTCCACACTGGTGCTATTGATCTCACCACTCTGCAACCTCTAGCCACCATGAAGCTGCCTCCTCATCACCTGGCCTGAAGAGAGACCCATCGACTGCATTATCCAGCCTCTTCTATAAGAACTCTTCACCCTTATGGTCAACATAAAAAAAACAAAAAACAAAAAACACAAAAAACCTTTGTCTCTTATCATTAACAAAAGGCTGAAATGTTAGGTCAGGACAAAATGGAGTCACAGTAGGACTGCCAGAGACATAAGGAAGTGGGTAATCCACATTCCTCAATGAACCATACAGCCATTATCCCTTCCTTGCCTAACAATGCCCCAGGTCTAGGTTTCCTGCCCCCTTATCTCTCAGGTCACCTGGTCACCATTCTGGTCTCACACCCTACCTATTTTCCTTCCTCCCCATCCCCCAACCGAAGACTCTATATAGCCCACTATCTGTAATCTCCAAATTGACTGTGCTCTGCTCTGGAGAGTCAGTCCTGGCAGCTTGTGTTTTCCCAAATAAAAGCTTCCATCTTTGCCTCAGAGTGGTCTCTGTGGTCTTGATCACTGTTGAACCTTACAGTTTCTATTTCATTAATTTTTGCCCTAATCTTTAATATTTCTTCCTGTCTAATCATTTTTGGTTTGTCTTGTTCTTCTTTTTCCAAGGCCTTAAGATGAAGCATTAAGTTGTTTACTTGTGACCTTTCTAATTTCTTAATATAGTACTTAAAGCTATGAATTTCCCTCTTAGGACTGCTTTCATTGTGTCCCAAAAGTTTTGGTATGTTGTGTTCTCATTATCATTTGATTACATGACTTTTTGATTTCCTTCTTGATTCTTTCATTGACCCATCCATCACTTAGTAGTGTACTGTTTAGTTTCCATGATTCTGTGTATGCTGTGTAAGTTTTCTTACTGTTGATTAGTAGTTTGATCCCATTGTGATTAGGTAGAGTGCAAGGATTTTTTTCAGTTTTCCTGTGTTTGTTAAGATTTGCTTTGTGTCCTAATAAATGATCTATTTTAGAGAATGTTCCATGTGCTGCTGAAAAGAATGTATATTCTGTAACATTTGGATGAAATGTTCTGTAGATATGTAGAAATGTTCTGTTATGTCCATTTGTTCTATGACTTCATTTAATCCAGATGCTTCTCTGTTTATTTTTTGCTGGGATGACCTGTGAATTGATGAGAGTGTCATTTTGAAATCACATAGTACAATTGTGTTGGTGTTATCTGTGATCTTAAGTCTAATATTATTTGTTTCATGAATTTGGGAGCCCCCATGTTAGGTGTATACATGTTTAGTACTGTAATGTTCTCCTGTTGGAATGTTTCTTTAATCAATATAAAGTGACCTTCCTTATCTTTCCAAACTAATATTGGTTTGAAGTCTACTCTGTCAGATATTAGGATAGCAACACCTGCTTGTTTTCTAGGCCCATTTTCATGAAATACTCTTTTCCATCCTTTCACTCTAACACAGTGTCCATTTTAAAAAAATATTTGTTTATTTATTTATTCATTTGAGAGAGAAAGAGAGAGAGAGAGAGAGAGAGAGAGAGAGAGAGAGAGAGAGAGAGAGGGAGGATGGGTGTGCCAGGGCTTCCAGCCACTGCAACTGAACTCCAGATGCATGTGCCCCCTTGTGAATCTGGTTAATGTGGGTCCTGGGGAATTGAACCTGGGTCCTTTGGCTTTGCAGGCAAATGTCTTAATTGCTAAGCCATCCCTCCAGCCCCAGTGTCAATTTTTTTATGGTGCGGTTCTTAGAGGCAACAAGTAGAAGGATACTCCTTTTAATCCAGACTGCAAATCTGTGACTATTGGTTAGGGTATTGAGGCCTTTGATATTAGGAGTAATTATTGAAAAGTGTGTATTTATTCTTGTCGTTCTTCTTGTTTTGTAGTTCTTCCTGCTTTTCTTTTACTTTCTTGCATTACCTATTATTTGAGTATGGTTTACTTTTTTCCTATTTCCTTATGTGTGTGCTTTCTTTCTCTTCAGCATGGAGGAGCCTTTCAAGTATTGTCAGTAGAGCTGGTTTAATGTTCATATATTCCTTTAGTTTGTTTTTGTTGTGGAATGTCCTTATTTCTCCATCAATTTGGATGGATAACTTTGCAGAATAGACTAATCTTGGTTGACAGTTATTATCTTTGAGAAATTGGAAAACATCATTCCAAGCCCATCTGGCTTTTAAAATTTGTGTTGAGTAATCTTCTGTAATCTTTTCTTTTCTTTTCTTTTTTTTTTTTGAGGTAGGGTCTCATTGACCTGGATTTCACTATATAGTCTCTGGGTGGCCTCAAACTCACAGTGATCCTCCTACCTCTGCCTCCCAAGTGCTGGGACTAAAGGCATGTGCCACCATGTTATGTTGATGGGCTTGACTTTCTATATAACTTGATTTTTTTCCCCTGTAACTGCTTTCAATATATTTTCTTTGGTTTGTGTGTTTTGTAGTTTAATTACAATATGGAAGTGAGAGGTTCATTTCTGATTTTGTCTGTTTGGTGTTGTATAGGCTCCCTGTATCTGTATTGGCATCACTTTCCCTACTTGGGGGAAATTTTCTCCTATGATTTTGTTGAAAATACCTGTTATGCCTTTGGAGTGAAACTCTTCTTCTTCTATTATGCCCTGAATTCTTATGTTTGATCTCTCCATATTGTACTTAATATCTTGAAATTCCCATTCCTTCCTTCGTATTAGTTTGTCTTTTCTTTGTTGGACAGTATTAGATATGCCACCTGGTCTTCTAGTTTAGATATTCTGTATTCTCCTTGATCCATTCTCCTGGTGAGACTTTCTACAGAGTTTTGTATTTGACTTACTCTGTTTTTCATTTCTAGTATTTCTGTTTATTATTTTTTCATGATTTCTGTTTCCTTACTCATGCCTTGTATTGAACTCCTTATTTCATTAAATTAGCTTCCTGTGTTCTCTTGGGATTTCTTCAGAAGTTTGTTTTCTTCTTTGATTCCTTTTTTTAAAAAAATATTTATTTATTTACCAAACATATATATATATATGGAGAGAGAGAGAGAGAGAGAGAGAGAGAAAGAGCATGAGAGGGAGAGAAGGAGAGAATGGGCACACCAGGGCCTCCAGCCACTGCAAATAAACCCTAGGCACATGCACCACCATGTGCATCTGGCTTATGTGGGTGCTGAGGAATTGAACCTGGGTCCTTAGGCTTTGTAGGCAAGCACCTTAACTGTTAAGCCACCTCTCCAGACTGATTCTTTTGATTTATATTTTTATTGACAACTTCCATAGTTGTAAACAGTGTCCCATGGTAATTCCCTCCCTCCCCCACTTTTATTTTGATGTCATGATCTTTTCTTCCTATTATGATGGTCTTGTGTAGGTAGTGTCAGGCACTGCAAGGTCATGGATATCTAGGCCATTTTGTGCCTGGAGGAGCATATTGTAAGAAGTCCTATCCTTCCTTTGACTCTTAGATTCTTTCTGTCACCTCTTCTGCAATGGACCCTGAACCTTGGAAGGTGTGATAGAGATATTTCAGTGCTGAGTACTCCTCTGTTTCTTCTTCTCAGCACCATGGTGCCTTATGAGTCATCCTAAGGTCACTGCCATCTGAAAAGAGAAGCTTCTCTAACCAAAAGTGAGAGTAGCATTAATATATGGGTATGAACATTAAGAGAAGTGCTTATTGGGCAGTTTGGTGACCATAGCATATACATTTAACCAGACACCAGCAGACATTACACCCCTAGGGCTCATGACTACCCCTGTTGTAGGTTTTTAGTATCAGGGATGTATTCTGTCCTGTGGAGCAGGCCTCCAGTGCAATTAGAGAGTTGTTGGTTTCCTTTATAACAGACATTCCACTATTGCACCCATTGGCTTCCTTTGATTTCTTTGGTCATAGATATAATCTTTTATTTGACAACTTTGTCAGGCATTTCATGTAAATCAGTCTCATGGGAGATCATTTCTCATGGATTTATAATTTTTGGTGGATTGTATTGTCTTGACTTTTGTGTTTGTTATATTATAATGTAGAGATTTTTGCATCTTGAGTTAATTTGATGCTTGGCTTTTCTAATTATCAGCAGTATTCTTAGCCATGTAAATATAATTTTATTTATCTTCAGTGTAGGAGTTTTAGGTGCCAGGTGTAGCTCTTATGCTCCAAGAGAAACAGCAGAAGTCACCCTATGTGTTGAGTTTGTATGCTGTTCAAGTATGCCAGTAGGCTGGGTGGAGCCAATTACTGGCAAATTCTAAAATTCAACTGAACAATATAGACATTCACTCAAAACCAGTTCAGAGTATTTATGCCAGCGTGAGGACTAAAACAAATAGATAATCTAATAATGACATTTCACAGCAAAGTCAGGCTAAAGGAATATATGACCACTGAGCCAGATATATAGAAAATAGTTAAAGGGACCTGTGGTAGTTCGAATAGATGGCCCCAATATATTCAGTGTTTTATTAGTGTGTAGTTTGTATCAGCAGCCACCTGGCTGGAGGAGGTGTCACTGAGCAGATCTTAAGTTATGGTGGTGGGTTGGAAATACCAGTCTAAATATATGGAAACTGCCTAGTTCAACCTGGAGTTCCTGAAGTGTGCTGTGTGGCTTTTAGATTTGGCCTTTCTCTCTCTTCCTGGCCCTTTCGGAGGGCACTAACTTCTGCCATTATGGAACTTCCATGGATCTGTAAGCTTCAATAAATATCCCTTCCTTCATAACTGTGCCTGGTCTGGAAGTTCATCTCAGCAAACCTGAAGCTTTCTACTACAGGGATCTTCATATTGAAGATAAAGAAAATCACAAACACGAGGAAACAGGAGAAAACAAACTATACTCAAAAAATACTTAATACAAGAGAATAAGGGAAAAACAGGAAGCATGACAAAACAAGAAGATAGCAAGAATAAATACACACATTTCAATAATTTCTCTTAATATCAATGGCCTCAATACACCAACCAAAAGACACAAGGTTGCAGACTGGATTAAAAAGTAGGATTGGTGGCTGGAGAGATGGCTTAGAGGTTAAGATGCTTGCCTGCAAAGCCAAAGGACCCAGGTTTGATTCCCCAGGACCTACATAAGACAGATGCACAAGGTGGTACATGCATCTGGAATTCATTTGCAGTGGCTGGAGGTCCTGGTGTGCCCATTTTCACTCTCTCTAACTATGTATCTCTATCTGTCTCTCTTAAAAAATAAATAAAACTCGGGCTGGAGAGATGGCTTAGTGGTTAAGCACTTGCCTGTGAAGCCTAAGGACCCCAGTTCGAGGCTCAATTCCCCAGGACCCCCATTAGCCAGATGCACAAGGGGGCGCACACATCTGGAGTTCATTTACAGAGGCTGGAAGCTCTGGTGCGCCCATTCTCTCTCTCTCTCTCTCTCTCTCTCTCTCTCTCTGCCTCCTTCTCTCTGTCACTCTCAAATAAATAAATAAACAAACAAAAAAATTAAAAAAACCTAAAACACATCTTTAAGAAAAAGGCAGGATTGTTCTATTTGTTGTCTACATGAAACTCACCTCTCCATAAAAGATAGACACTATTTTAGGGTGAAAGGATGGAAAATGGTATTTCAAGCAAATGGGCCTAGAAAACAAATAAGTGTTGGAATCCTAATATCTAACAGGATAGACTTCAAACCAACATTAGTTAGGAAGATAAAGAAGGTCACTTCATGTTGATTAAAAGAACAATCTAACAGGAGGACATTACAATTCTAAACATATATGTACTTAACATGGGTGCTCCCAATTTCATTAAACAAACACTATTAGACTTAAGGTTATGGACAACACCAAGCACAATTGTAGTTGGTGACTTCAATATCCCACTTTCATGCATTGACAGGTCATCCCCACAGAAAAAATAAACAGAGAAGCATCTGGATGAAATGACATCACAGAACAAATGGATCTAACATACACACAACACACATATAGAAGAGTCCATTCAGATGCTACAGAATATACATTATTTTCAGTAGTACATGGAACATTTTCTAAAATTGACTGTATATTAGGATATAAAGCAAATCTTAACAAATACAGGAAGATTGAAGTAATTCCTTGTACTGTATCTGATCACAGTGGGTTTAAGCTACAAGTCAAGAGCAAAAAACAAAAACAACAACAACAAAAAACCTATAGAGCTTTCACAAAATCATAGAAACTATAAAGTACACTACTGAATGATGAATGGGTCATTGAAGAAATCAAGAAGGAAATGAAAAATTCATAGTCAAATGATAATGAGGACACAATGTACTAAAACCTATGGGACACCAAGAAGGCAGTCCTAAGATGGAAATTTATAGCTTTAAATGCTCATATTAAGAAATTAGAGGGATGGAGAGATGGCTTAGCAGTAAAGCGCTTGCCTGTGAAGCCTAAGGACCCCAGTTCGAGGCTCGATTCCCCAGGATCCACGTTAGCCAGATGCACAAGGGGGCACATGTGTCTGGAGTTCATTTGCAGTGGCTGGAAGCCCTGGCATGCCCATTCTCTCTTTCTCTCTCTGTCACTCTCAAATAAATAAATAAAAATAAACAAATAAAAAAAAAATTAGAAAGGTTGCAAGTAAACAAATTAGTGCTTCACCTCAAGGCCTTGGAAAAAGCAGAACAAGGTAAACCAAAAATCAGTAGATGGGAAGAAATGATAAAGATTAGGGGAGAAATTAATGAACTAGAAACAAAAACAAAGACAAAAAACAAAACAATGCAAAGAATTAATGAAACAAAGAGTCGGTTCTTTGAAAGTATAAACCAGATTGATAAACCCTTAGCAAATCTGGCCAAAAGAAAGAGAGAAGAGGGGACATCCACTTAAAATGATGGCGGTGTAGGAACCACACTGAAGCAGCCTAGGGGAGAAAAAGCCAAAAAATAAACCCCCAGCAAAATACACTCTTCTACTAAAAAGTGAAGTGTATAAGAAATTACCAACAGCAGCAGAGAAGTAGGAGAGATCCAGAGCATCTAGAGCCCACAGAAGCAGGCAGAAGCATCTCTAGCAGCAGTGGAACCAGGTCCTCATGGCCACAGCCAGAAGGCTCTGCCTGAGCCACAGGAAAAGCCAGGTGAGGGGATTCTCCACTCACACCGGTCTGCTCACAAACTCAAGAAATGTGAAAGGAAGACAGCAGGGAAGTATGGAGATGTGGCTAGTGAGAAAGAGGATCACATGGACCAGTGGGAGAATTAGAGCCACCAACCACAGCCTCCCCTCCCCCACCACCAGCGCAAGCACCAATAAGCACCAGAGACCTGGGGAAGGGAGCTCACCTGCACAGCACCCAGCACTCGGCACAGGTGACCAGAGTAGTGATCCAGCGACCCAGCCAGCCTACCTGAGCCCACAGTGCAGCAAAGAAGGACCCAAGTGGGAGCACAGAATAACTGAGATCAAAACAATCCCCAAAGGTAACTGGGATTACACCAGGTTAGTACCTGCCAAATAAGCCTGGTATAAAGGCCTGAATCGGAAGTGCTAATCGTACCCTCTATGTCAGGACAAGTTATATGTTAAATATGATGGATGGTCAGATTTGTCATTCTTTTTTTTTTTTAATATGGAATGCTTCACGAATTTGTGTGTCATCCTTGTGCAGGGGCCATGCTAATCTTCTATGTATCGTTCCAATTTTATTATATGTGCTGCTGAAGTGAGCACGGATTTGTCTTTTTTTTTTTTTTTGGTTTTTCGAGGTAGGGTCTCACTCTGGTTCAGGCTGACTTGGAATTCACTATGTAGTCTCAGGGTGGCCTCGAACTCTCGGCGATCCTACCCTTGCCTCCTGAGTGCTGGGATTAAAGGTATGCGCCACCACTTCCAGCGGATTTGTCATTCTTAAGTAAGCTATATCTGGGGCTTGTCATTTGTTGCTTCCTGATTTATAGTGCTTTTGTTTCCTCTTCTGTTCATCATGGAAGAGACTCACTGGGTCACAGGCTGACTTGGAACCATTGACAGACCAGTAATCTTAGCCTCCTAGTTGACAGGGTTAAAGGTGTGGGGCAACACACACCCTAAGGGACTGTGACATTGTTAGACAATCTGGTTATCATAATACCTGTTCCTGCATAAATATTCTGTGCTGTTTTTCATTGAATGTGTACATTGCTTAGTTAAATTTTAGAATCTACCTGTACTTTGCTCCACTTAGCCTACTTGAATACTCTCATAATAGGCAAACCCAACATCTAGGACCACTTTTATAGATACTCTGAGAGTCTTAAGAGCCACACCTAGCACCTTAAGCTCCTCCCCTGAAGATATGTAACATTGGATTGATTGATACATCTAGTAATACTGCAGTTCATTAGAAAGTCCAAGCATTGAATTCATCCAAGATGCAAAAATATGTATATTAAAACATAAGAAACACAAAAAATTAAGACAATATAAATCCACCAAAAAATATTAATGCATCAGAAATGACCTCCATTGAGACTGAGAGGAAATGCCTGAGAAAGATTTCAAAAGAATGATTATAAATATGCTCATATAAATTAAAGAGGAAATCAAAGGAATCAAAGAAGACAGGAAACCAATTTAATGAAATAAGGAGGTCTATACAAGACATAAATAAGGAAATAGAAATAATAAAGAAAAACAGTCAGAATTACTAGCAATGAAGGACACATTCAATGAAATAAGAAACTCTGTAGAAAATCTCACCAGTAGAATGCATGAAGGAGAGGACAGAATATCTAAACTAGAAGACCAGGTGGCAGATTTAATACAGTTCAACAAAGAGAAAGACAAACTAATACAAAAGTGTGAATGGGAATTTCAAGATATTCAGGACACTATGAAAAGATCTAACATAAAAATTCAGGGTGTAGTCGAAGGAGAAGAATTTCACTCAAAGACACAGTAGGTGTTTTCAACAAAGTCATAGAAGAAAACTTCCCACAAATTTGGAAAGAGATTCAAATGCAGATACAGGAATCCTTTAGAACACCAACCAGACAAAACCTGGAAAGAACCTCTCCTTGCCATATTACAATTAAATTACCAAACATACAAACCAAAGAAAATATATTGAAAGCAGTTAGAGAGAGAAACCAAGTCACATACAAAGGCAAGCCCATCAGGATCACAGCAGATTACTCAACACAAACTTTAAAAGCTGGAAGGACTTAGAGTGATATATTCCAACTTCTGAAGGATAAAAACTCTCAACAAAGGTTACTTTATCCTGCAAAACTATCCATTCAAATAGACAGAGAAATAAGAACATTCTACAACAAAAACAGGCTAAAGGAATATTTGGGAATATTTGAAGACAAAACCAGCTCTACAGAAAATATTTGAAAGTATCCTCCATGCTGAAGAAAAAGAAAAGCACATATATAATGAACCTAGAAAAAACAAACCATACTCAAATACTAGTTAATACAAGAAAGCAAAGGTAAAACTGGAAGAACTACAAAATAAGAAAAATGGCAAAAATAAATACACACCTTTTAATAATAACTCTTAATATCAATGGCCTCAATGCCCCAACCAAAAGACATAGGTTTGCAGACTGGATTAAAAAGCAGGATCCTGGGCTGGAGAGATGGCTTAGCGGTTAAGCACTTACCTGTGATGCCTAAGGACCCCGGTTCGAGGCTCAATTCCCCAGGACCCACGTTAGCCAGATGCACAAGGGGGCGCACGCATCTGGAGTTCATTTGCAGTGGCTGGAGGCCCTGGCGAGCTCATTCTCCCTCTCTATCTGCCTCTCTCTCTCTCTCTGTCTGTCACTTTCAAATAAATAAATAAACAAAAAAAATTAAAAAAAAAAAAGCAGGATCCTTCAGTTTGTTGCCTCCAAGAAACTCATCTTTCTACAAAGGATGGACACTATCTTAGGGTGAAAGGGTGGAAAATGGTGTTCCAAGCAAATGGGCCTAGAAAACAAGCAGGGGTTGCTATCCTAATATCTGACAAGGGATAGGCTTCAGTCCAACACTAGTTAGGAAAGATAAGGAAGGTCACTTTATATTGATTAAAGACACACTCCAACAGGAGGACATTACAATCCTAAACATATATTCACCTAACATGGGGGCTTCCAACTTCATCAAACAAACACTATTAGAACTAAGGTCACATATAACACATCACAGTTGTAGTGGGTGACTGCAACACCCCACTCTCATCAATTGAGAGGTCATTCTGGCAAAAAATTAAAAAAGATACATCTGGATTAAATAAGGTCATATAACAAATGGACCTAACAAATATATACAAGACATTTCATCCAAATGCTGCAGAATACACATTCTTGACAGCAGTGCATGGGACATTCTCTAAAATAGACCATATATTAGGACACAAAGCAAATCTTAACAAATACAGGAAAAATGAAATAATTCCTTGCATTTTATCTGATCACAATGGATCAAACTACACACCAATGGCATGAGAAGCTATAGAGCATACACAAAATCATCGGATATAAACAATACACTACTAAATGATGGATGGGTCAATAAGAAATTAAGAAGGAAATAAAAAAGTTCAAAGAGTCAAATGATAATGAGAATACCACATACCAAAACCTTTGGGACACAACGAAGGCAGTCCTAAGAGAGAAATTTATAGCTTTAAGTGCCTATACTAAGAAATTAGAAAGGTTGCAAGTAAACAACTTAATGCTTCATCTTAAAACCTTGGAAAAACAAGAACAAGGCAAACTGAAAATCAATGAACAGGAAGAAATAATAAGGATTAGGGCAGAAATTAATGAAATATAAACCAAAAAAAATCCAAAGAATCAATGAAACAAAGAGTTGGTTCTTTGAAAGGATAAACAAGATTAATAAACCCTTAGCAAATCTGACCAAAAGACAAGAGAAGAGACACAAGTTAATAAAATTAGAGATGAAAAAGGTACCATCACAACAGATACCAGAGAAATTCAAAAAATCATAGGACTTACTATAAGAACACATATTCCACTAAGTTTGAAAATCTGAAAAAAATGGATGATTTCCTTGATTTATATGACTTACCTAAATTAAATCAAGATGAAGTTAACCACTTAAATAGACCTATAACAAGTATGGAGATCCAAGCAGTTATCAAAAATCTCCCAACTGAAAAAAGTCCAGTCCCAGATGTATTCACTGGCGAATTTTAACAGACCTTCATGGAATAACTAACATTATTGCTTGTAAACTTTTCCATAAAATAGAAAAAGAAGGAATCCTACCAAACTCCTTCTATGAAGCCAGCATCACCCTGATACCAAAACCAGGTAAAGATAGAACAACAACAAAAAGTTATAGACCAATCTCCCTCATGAACATAGATGCAAAAATTCTCAACAAAATATTAGCAAACAGAATACATGAAAATATAAGAAACATCCTTCACCCTGACCAAGTAGGCTTTATTCCAGAGATACAGGGGTGGTTCAACATATGCAAATCGATAAATGTAATATATTATATAAATGGACTAAAGGAAAAAATTCACATGATCATCTCATTAGATGCAGAAAAAGCATTTGACAAAGTCCAACATCCCTTCATGATAAAAGTCCTACAGAGACTGGGAATTGAAGGAACACATCTCAACATAATAAAGGCAATTCATGACAAGCCTATAGCCAATATATTATTAAATTGAGATAAACTTGAAGCTTTTCCACTAAAATCAGGAATGAGACAAGGTTGTCCACTGTTCCCACTTTTATTTAATATAGTATTAGAAGTTTTAGCCATAGCAATAAGGTAAGAGACACACATAAAAGGGATACAAATTGGAAAGGAAGCGGTCAAGTTATCATTATTTGCAGATGACATGATTCTGTACATAAAGGACCGTAAAGACTCTACCAGCAAACTGTTAGAGCTGATAAACACCTACAGCCATGTAGCAGGATACAAAATAAACACACAGACATCAGTAGCCTTCCTATATGCTAACAACAAACACACAGAGGATGAAATCAGAGAATCACTCCCATTCACAATTGTATCAAAAAAATAAAATACCTCGGAGTAAACTTAACTAAGGAAGTGAAGGATCTTTACAATGCAAACTTTAAAACACTCAAGCGAGAAATTGCAGAAGACACTAGGAAATGGAAAAACATCCCTTGTTCCTAGATTGGAAGAATCAAATCAATATTGTGAAAATGGAAATCTTACCAAAAGCAATATACATATTTAATGCAATCCCCACCAAAATTCCAATGGCATTCTTTATGGAAATAGAAAAACAATCCAAAAATTCATTTGGAAGCACAAAACATCTTGAATATCTAAAATAATTTTGAGCAACAAAAATACAGCTTGTGGTATCACCACAGTGGACACTCCAAGCCTTATATTGTGCCAAACAGGCCAAATGAGCCAACAGGTACAATAGTGGCACATCTGTTTTGGGGAAACCAACTGCCCTCTAATTTGACTGGAGGCTCACTCCATGGGAGGGAATATATCCCTGATACTGAAAACCTACAACAGGGTTAGTCATGAGCCCTAGGGGTGTAACATTTGCTGCTGTCTGGCTAAATGTTTATACTATGCTCACCAAACTGCCCAGTAAGCACTTCTTTTAATGTTCTTACCCATATATTAATGCTACTCTCATTTTTTCATTAGAGAACTTTGTATTTTTAGATAGCAGTGACCTTGGAATGACTCAGAAGGCATCACGATGCTGAGAAGTACAGAGGAGTGTTCAGCACTGCAACATCTCTATCACACCTTCCAAGGCTCAGGGTCCATTGTGGAAGAGGTGGCAGAAAGAATGTAAGAGCCAAAGGAATGGTAGGACTTCTTACAACGTGCTCCACCAGACACAAAATGGCCTGGATATGCATGACCTCACAGCACCTAACACTACCTGCACAAGACTATTGTAATAGGAGGAAAAGATGATGACATCAAAATAAACAGAGACTGATTGATAGGGGGAGGGTATATGATGGAGAGTGGAGTTTCAAAGGGTAAAGTGGGGGAGGGAGTGAATTACCACGGGATATTGTCTACAATCATGGAAGTTGCTAATTATAAAAAATAAATTTTTAAAAAAAAGAAAGAAAGAGAGAAGAGACACAAATTAATAAAATTAGAGGTGAAAAAGGAACCATTATTATGGATACTAATGAAATTCAGAAAATCATAAGGACATGTTTTAAGAATATATATCTTCCTATTTTGAAAATCCAGAGGAAAAGGATAATTTCCTGGATTTATATGACCTACCAACACTAAATCAAGATGAGATAAGCATCTAAATAGACATAACAAGGGCTGAGATTCAAAAGAGCTATAAAAAAGAAAAAAAACCTTCCCACCCAAAAAAGTCCAAGCACAGATGGATTCACTGGCGAATTTTACCAGACCTTCACAGAAGTAACACTAATGTTTCTCAAATTTTTCCATACAATAGAAAACGAAAGAATACTACCAAACTCCTTTTATGCATCCAGCATCACCTTGATACTAAAACTAGATAAAGACAGAACAAAAAAGAAAATTACAGACAATCTCCTTCATAAACATAGATGCAAAAATTCTCAACAAAATACTGGCAAACAGAATACAAAAAGATCACTCACCCTGACCAAGTGGGCTTTATCCCAGAGCTGCAGGGATGGTTCAACATAGAGAAATCTACTAATGTAATACACTATATAAATGGACTGAAGGACAAAAACCACATGATCATCTCAATAGATGCAGAAAATGCATTTGACAAAATCCAACATCCTTTTATGGTAAAAGTCCTACAGAAGCTGGAATAGAAGGAACTATTAACGACAAACCTACAACTAACATAATACTAAATGGGGAAAATCTTGAAGCTTTTCCATTAAAATCAGAACAAGAGAAGGATATTCGTTGCCCCCACTTTTAGTTAATATAGTATTGGAAATTTTAGCTATTCTAATAAGGCAAGAGACACAAATAAAGTTGCCTAAATAACTCTACCAGCAAACTGTTAGAGATGATAAACACTTTTAGTAATGTGGCAGGATACAGAATTAGCACACAGAAATCAATATCTTTCCTATATACTAACAACAAACATGCTGAGAATGAAATCAGGGAACCACTCCCATTCACAATTGCCTCAAAAAAAATAAAGGACCTTGGAATACACCTAACCAAGGAAGTGAAGGATCTCGACAATGAAAACTTTAAAACACTCAAGAGAGAAACTGCAGAAAACACTAGGAAATGTAAAGACATCCCATGTTCTTGGATTGGAAATGCCAATCTTACCAAAAGCAATCTACATCTTCATCAAAATTCCAATGACATTCATCATGAAAATAGAAAAAATAATCCTAAAATTCATTTGGAAGCCTCCCCCAAACCTTGAATAGTCAAAACAATTCTGAGCAATAAAAATAAGGCTGTTGGTATTGTGGGTCCCTGAATCCTCAGGGCCAGCTGCGATTCCCCAAGGACAGCCAGGAAACCATGGAGAGCAAGATTGTGCGTGCAATGAAAGAAAGAACTACTTTCAGGAGACAGTCTCTGTGACCAGCTTGCTTTAATCAATAGGGGGAAATGGGTTTATAAGCAGTTGAAGTGTCCTAAGGGGATTGGATGTACAAGATTGCTTGCTGATGCCTAATCAGCATATGGGGACATACATTCCAGCATATAGGCAGTGGCAGATAGAAGGTATAGGGTACAGGGTGGTGGGCTATGCAAAGGTTGCTGGCTGATACCATAAATATTTTTTTTAAATTACAAAATTTTAAGATGTTATGAATAAGTCATACGGAAACCTACTTTTTTGGATAATGGCACACCCTAAACCATAGATTGTTACTAGAAAAATTTTAATGCCAGGGATGGGATACCTTCCAGTGAGTTGGGAGGTTCCTGATGCCCCCAAAACATTATAGGTCACTTCCAAGGATCCACCAGAAATAGATGGTAAGACCCTATTGCTGAAGACTCCATGTGCTTGGGCCGTAAGACCACTGTGAAATCAAGCTGGAGCTGAGCTGAAAACCTTCTCCCTGCAGACCATCTGGCAGAAGCTGGAAACAGCATCCATAAGCCCTATGTGAGAGAGAAGTCATCAGTGGTGATAAACAACAGTTGGCACTGCAAGCTGTTGGTTTGGCCAGCCAGGCCAAATGTGCCAATGGGTGTACTAGTTGCATGTCTGTTATGGGAGAAATGAACCTCTCCCTACTTGGAATGGAGGCCCACTCCATGGGAGGGAATACATGCCTGATACTGAAAACATAGTCAAAAGCTGTGTTGGTCATGAGCCCTAAGGGAGTAAACGCCTGCTGTTGTCTGTCTAAATGCCTATATAATGCTCACCAGACTGCCCAGGTAAACACTTTTTTTTCTTTCTTTCTTTCTTTTTTTTTTCGAGGTAGGATCTCACTCTGGCTCAGGCTGACCTGGAATTAACTATGTAGTCTCCGGGTGTCCTTGAACTCACGGAGATCCTCCTACCTCTGTGTGATAGCTAAGGTGTTGTCAACTTTATCTGTTTAGTAATCCACAGAAATCCCTTTCAGGTGGGTCTCCGAGGTTGCTTCCAGAAGGATCAACTAAAGGAGGAAGTCCTTCCCCCAGAGTGAGCCCTTCCCCCCGAGGTGGCCCCTTTCAGAGGGGGACTTCATATAAGGAAGCTCTGGGTGAAAAGAGCCCTTCCTTCTTCCCACTTGGCTGCCAGAGCTGCCTTCCAGCATGGATTGAAGACCAGTGCGGACTGAAGACCAGTGTCAACTGAAGACCCATGTGGATCGAAACCCAGCGGCTCCTCAGGAAGCCTCCAGGCCTTCCAGCACCATCTGCAGTGCCAGGTGGGGACTGCTGAGGCATCTGGCCACGTGGACTGAGCAGCTAGCAGGTTCGGTGATTCTCAGTCCTGCAACTGCTATTGGACTACTGTAAGCTAATCCAATAAATTCCCTTTATAAAATAATTCATTCTAGCAGTTCTGTTCCTCTAGAGAACCCTGACTAATACACTCTGCCTCGCAAGTGCTGGGATTAAAGGTGTGCGCCACCATGCCCAACAACTTTTCTTAATGTTCATACCCATATATTAATGCTGCTCTCACTTTTGGTTAGAGAACCTTCTTGTTTCAGATGGCTGGGACCACTGAGATGACCCAAAAGTCACCACAGTGCTGAGAAGTCCATCATTGGGACATTTCTATCATACTTTCTGAGGCTCAGGGTCCATTGCAGAAGAGTTGGTGGCAAGAATGTTAGAGCCAAAGGAAGGGTAGATCTGCTTACAATGCAATCGTCCCAACATAATTCTTGAAGTGCCTGGCACTACCTACACAAGACCCTCATAATAGAAGGAAAGATGACCTCAAAATAAAAGAAAGTAATTGAGAGTGGGAGGGGATATGATGGAGGACATATTTGTAAAGAGGAAAGTTGGGGAGGGAGAGAATTATCATGGTTTATTGTTTATAATTATGGAAGTTGTCAATAAAAAGGTTAAAAATAAACCATTTTCTCTCTATCTGCCTCTTTCTTGCCAATAAATATTTTGTTTGATTGTTTTTGTTTTTTGAGGTAGGGGCTCACTCTGGCTCAGGCTGACCTGGAATTCACTATGTAGTCTCAGGGTGGCCTCTGGGATTAAAGGCATGCGCCACCACGCCCGGCTGCAAATAAATATTTTAAAAGTAAGTATTTTACATTAACATATAGATAAAAGCATAAAAGCAAGCTTATAGTTAAAAAACACACACACACACAAACAAAAAAACCAAGCGCTCCACAAAGCAGATGTGGAGTTGGCACCCGGGTGAAGACACACAGCGTTACCAATTCAAGCTGCGGTCACGACCTCTTCCATCACTTCTGACCCCACCGGAGTAGCCACCACCGTTTTTCGCTTTTGAGATTTGGTTTTGCTGTGTTTCCTGGGCTCCAGTGGTCTTTTCACCTAGTAGTTTGGACTGGGACTAGAAGTGCTTACCAGCACGCTCAGCTGTTGCTTCTAAAACGGTTGGGCAGTTTGTCTGGGTTGGAGCTTTGTGTAAATGAAGCGTGCTTTTGCTTGGCTTCTCTGCTCATCCTTACATTCATAAGACTCATCTCTGTGTGAGCAGTTGTAGCTCTCGCTGCTTCTTAGCTCTTCTACTGTAGGCGACCTGAGAACTTAGGATGCTGCCAGGTTTTGGCTTCCACGAAGCAGCATGGTGTGCAGCATGTAATTGTGCTGCTGTGAACGTTCTGTCCTCGCCTCTGGTGAGTGCAAGAGTGGACGTGCTTGTTCACAGAGTATATTTAGCTTCTGTAGACAGCACCAGTTTTTCTCCTGTTCTCCGTAGATCTAACCTCACTGGTCTTGATGGACTTCTTGTACTTGGTGGCAGAAGGCATCGGGGCTCACTTCCACATTCTCGTCGTGAGCCCTGGAACTAGCTCTTGCCTCGAGGCGCCGCACCGACAGGCCAGGTCTGGGCTCGAGCTGTGCTCACCCCACCACAATGCTTCACATTCACAATCCTGGCATTGTGGTTAGTCAAGTTTTGCCCCCAGAACTTGGCTAGCCTCTTTCTGAGACAACCTCTAGCCCAGACCAATCAGTCGTCTCTCTGGCTCACCTGAGCTGGGAGGCAGGGCCCACCACCACGAGGTTATAAACACATTTATGAGGGGAGGGCAAGCTCTCTTGGCGGCTGGTGCAGCAGGCAAGTGCAAACTGCTGAGCCATCTTTCCAGCCCTAACATTGCATTTTTTTTCACTTAATTTCATTTTATAGGTGTACCTCTTTTCTCTTACATGGAAAATCTTGATTCCTAGTAACATTATGTTTTCCCCGCTTGTTTTTCTTTAAAAAAATGTTTTTTTTTGGAGGGTGTTGGCAATCAAACCCAGTGTCTTACATATGTTAGGCAAGTGTTCTACCACTAAGCCACCACGTCATACCTCTTTTACTTCTTTCTTCTCTGCCTCTTTCTTCTCTTTCCTTCCATTCCTATTTCCCTTCTTTTCTTTTTTCTTTTTTCTTTTCTTCTCCTTCCTTCCTCACTTTCTTTCTCTCTTTCTTTCTTCTGATGCAGGGTCTTGCTATGTAACTCAGGCTTGGCCTGGAATTTGCAACCCTTGTGCTGGGATTATAGGTTTACACCTCCTCACCCCTCTATCGTGCTCCGTGGCTTGCTCCATCTCTCTCCTTCTATGAATCGCATTCTGGGGCATTTCTGCATTTCCATCAAGAAGTGGTACACAGGTGGGTGTTGGTAACTGGTGGTAACATTTAATTTGATGTGTGAACTTGGCTGTTTGTCATTTGGTCAGTCTCGATGTTGGATGGAGAACTCTAATTGTTGCAGTCCAGTTCGTGTTGCTGGTAGAAATCATCCAACCAAGAGCAGCTTGTGGAAAAAAAAAAAAAAAAAAAAAAAGAGGTTTAAGCTGGGCGTGGTGGCGCACACCTTTAATCCCAGCACTCGGGAGGCAGAGGTAGGAGGATCGCCATGAGTTCGAGGCCACCCTGAGACTACATAGTTAATTCTAGGTCAGCCTGGACCAGAGTGAAACCCTACATCGAAAAACAAAAACAAACAAACAAAAGAAAAAAAAAGAGAGGTTTATTTTGGCTTACAGGCTCAAGGGGGAAGCTCCACGATGGCAGGGGAAAATAATGCCATAAGCAGAGAGTGGACATCACCCCCTGGCCAACATAAGGTGGACCATAGCAACAGCAGTGTGCCAAACACTGGCATGGGGAAGCTGGCTATAACACCCTATAAGCCTGCCCCCAACCGTACACTCCCTCCAGAAGGCATTAATTCCCAAATCTCCATTAGCTGGGAACCTAGCATTCAGAACACCTAAGATTATGGGCGGCACCTGAATCAAACCACCACATTTTGCCCCTGACCCCCATAAACTGATAAACATCCATGATGTAAAATGCAATGCATTCAGTCCAACTTTAAAAGTCCCCATAGTTTTTAATCAATCCCAGTGATGTTCATACATTCCCATGGTCCAAGATCTTTTAACTGAGCCATAATAACAAAAAGTCCCCCCCAAAACCATAGTGGCACAGAATAAACATTCACACTGCAAAAGATCCTATTGGGCATAGCAAATACTCAAGCAATATATGATTTAAATAGGGCAAGCACCAAACTCTGTAGCTCCAAGTCCAACAACTCTAGCCAATAACAGTCTCCAAGTTGATAATTCTAACCAGCAACAAGTCTCTGGTACTCCAATTCCGCCCCTCCAGCTCGGCTACTCACAGTCATGGAAAACTTCGTTAGAGCCGGCAGCTTTTCTCAGCAGCCATCTCGTGGTCCTGGCATCTCCACTGGGTCTCCACTGCAATCCATGGTTCATCCTCACAGCTCCACTGGGTCTCCATGCAGGCATCCAGCAAACCTGCTTCATACTGCTCATGGCCATTTCCAAAACACAAGACTGTGTTGCAAACTCAATGACCCTCTCTTTCCTGCATTTCTTATACTCCACAATACCAGGTAGGGTGCCAATTTGTTAATCCACAGGGGGAATAAAGAAGATTTTGAAGAACAGGACACTCCTTGAGCACTCAGGCCGCTTCAAAAGAGTCTGCATTCTTCCTGTTGCCCCAGTACAGATTAGCTGGCCCAATCTCAAAGGTTGTAATCTCTCAAACAATTTGCAGGTGAATGGGCAGCAATTCAGCCCAAAGATTTCATTTTTTTCTGTGCCATAACCCTCTACTCACACCAGTTCATTTCTACGCAAAGCAACCCTGCACAACTTCTCAGGACATGGGTATAACAGCAAGCTTTTCATACAACTTGCCTCTAGCCGTCCAAGCAAAGCTCTTTCTCACCCTCATAAGCCAAACCTCACAGTCCATAGTTCTTACTGCATTCAGGGCTTTCAGCTCTGACCAGAATAGTCCATCAAGCTGTACTTATAGCGCTGCAAGGCATCTGTTAGGCCAAGGTTTTAAATTCTTCCATATTCCTCTTGAAAATCAGCTCCAAAAGGCTAAAGCCACACAGTCAGCTGTCTAGCAGCAATCCCACTCCTCAGTACCACTTCACTGTTGTGGTCAGGTTTCGCATTGCTGGTAGAAATCACCCAACCAAGAGCAGCTTCTGGAGTAAAAAGGGGGTTTATTCGGCTTACAGGCTTGAGGGGGAAGCTCACGATGGCAGGGGAAAATGATGACATGAGCAAGGGGTGGATATCACCCCCTGGCCAACATAAGGTGGACCATAGCAACAGGAGAGTGTGCTAAACACTGGCATGGGGAAACTGGCTATAACACCCATAAGTTTGCCCCCAACCGTACGCTGCCTCTAGAAGGCATTAATTCCCAAATCTCCAACAGCTGGGAACCTAGCATTCAGAACACCTAAGTTTATGGGGGACACCTGAATGAAACCACCACACTAACTAATATACTAGTATTGCACATCTCAGATAAAATGGATGGGATAGGACTGGAGAGACGGCTCAGTGTGTATGATTCTAGCTTGCAAATCCTGATGACCTGGGTTCAATTCCCCAGTGCCCATGTAAAGCCAGAGGCAAAAAGTGGAGTTCATTTGCAGTGGTAAGAGGCCCTGGCATTCCCATTGTATCCTCCTAGCTCTCTCCCTCTTTCCCAGCAAATTAATTAAAAAAATATTTTAGGGCTGGAGAAATGGCTTAGTGATTAAAGCACTTGCCTGTGAAGCTTAAGGACCCATGTTCTACTCTCCAGATCCCATGTTAGCAAGACACACAAGGGTGAGGCAAGCGCAAGGTCACACATGCCCACTAGGTGTCCCAAGTGTGTGGAGTTCGATTGCAATGGTCAAGGCCCTGGCATCAATTCTCTCTCTAAAATAAAATTTTAAAAAATAAAATTTTTAAAAAATGGACGGAATGGATGGGGTCTGTGCCCTTTGGCTGACTGGTGGCATTGGGAGGAAGAGCAGACTGCAGGAATGAGGGCTGTGGGGAGAAGATGGATGAGAGTGGGTGCAGGGGATGATATGTAACAGCCCACTTCTCTCACTCCGAACCTGGCTAATGTGGTGGTTACTAGCCCAGACAAGTATGGCTGACCCTCCTGTAAGTTGGAACCAGTATCTTGAGCCAGGAGCAGCCTAAGGTGTCCCACTTTGATGGGAGAAAAGGGCCCCTGGGGTCCCTGACTTACTGTCCCTGCTAATGCTCTTGGTGGGACAGGCTGCATTCATGATGCTGGTGCATGTGGCTGTGTTTGGGAGGAGCTTCTCAGTGGCAGAAGGAGCTGGGCCAGACACTAATGAATGGCATTCATTGCTTAGTGAGTAAAGGCCAAACCACCTTTACTTGCCCTGAGTTATGAAAGAGTTTGCAGTTGTTATGAGGCAGTACAGGTTTTCTCCATCCCTTCCTCCTCAATTCATCTTTTACCTCTAGGAGGACGCTTTGGCAAAATAGCAGAAAACACAGATTATTGGTGAATATAACAATGCATTGAACTTGTATTAGGAGCCACAGTATGAACAACAGAAATGTTTGTTTCCAGGACACTCCATTCTGGCCTGAGTATTCTCTTCCAGTCATGTTCAGTGAGGTTGTGGTACTGTCTTTTCAGGAATAAGTTGGGATCCCAAGGGGAGGACAGGAGAGTGGACAAAGATCAGGGGCCTAGTGGAGGAAGAGAAGAGAGGATAGAGAGGAAATACTTCACAAACCCTGGAGACTGGATTGGGAAAATCTTGCATAGTTTTCTAGATGCTGATTATCAATAAACATCAGTTAACAAGATCCCCTCAGTAGCTGACTGAGCCACATCCCTATTCTTCCCCAGATACAACCAGGGGGTGGCATGAATCATAAGACTAGAGGAAACACACCACATCCTTTTAGGGGTTGACAGCTAGCTTGTGCTGTCCGTTTGTTTGGATTTGGCTGAGTGGCAGAGAGAGCAGGACTATGGCATGTTCTCATGAAGTTGATGGTCATGTTCCAACTCTCAGCTCTGCATTTCCGTGCCACAAAAACAAAACTGGATCAGTGACATCACTTCTCTGAGCCCTAGTTGCTTTATCTATAGAGTGGAGGTAGTAAACCCCATAACTCACAGGTGCCTGTGTGGGTATAATGAGGTTGTATGACCAAAGGATAGTGTCTCAATAAAAGGTTGTCATAGTTGCAATGACTTCTCAGCCTGCTTTTCTGTGTTGGCACTAGGGCAGGAGTTCTCAACCTTGGAAAATTTCCATGCTGCATCCCAGTTTGTTCCTTATTAGAAACTAGATCAGATAAATCAGGCTGCGTTTCTGGGGTGGGGCTCAGGCCAAGGCATCTTTTCAGTTCTTCAGATGACTCTAACATACTCCTTCATAATTCCTGCTGTCACCTATTCTGTGCAGGTGTTGCCATCTAAGTCCAGAGGCCATGCTGGAGAGACAACTCTGTTGTAATCACACATGTAATTCTGCCCTTGCAGACTGAATGGCTTATGTGGCTCAGGCTATTAGGAGCAAGTCATAAGTATGTGGCAATCACTGCTGGGTCAGGTAAGATGTTGTGAAATAAGGAAGTAAGAAGACGGATGAACAGTGAGGGAATTCAGTCAAGGTCCATGAATCCACAATCACAAAGAGCAGCTCCAAGGTTTGCTCAGGAACTTCCGAGACACCCACAACTTATTGAATGAACTAAAACATTGGGACTATGTAGGGCAGCCAAGGGTTCCAGGACTATGTTAAGAAGAGAGAAAGTCCTTCCCATTGCTAAAGCCTGATGCTTGAGAATTGGAGGTGAGGGACTGTCCCCTGTCTCACTGTGGTGCAATGGCTGTGAAAAGCTGTTCTGGCAAGGACATGAGTAGGGACCAGTGCCCAGTGAGTAATGCCCAGGAACTAGGAGAAGAGGAAAGGGTTAGCAGTATGAATCTTGGGAAGGACTTTTAGCTTTCACTGAAGCAAGTGCTTTGTGCTGCAAGCTTCCACAGTTCTTCTACCATTAATGCTGTTGTTTTTTTAATAAAAAATTTATCTGAGAGTGACAGACAGAGAGAGAGACAGAGAGAAAGAGGCACATAGATAGAGAATGGGCACACCAGGGTCTCCAGCCACTGCAAATGAACTCCAGATGCATGTGCCCCCTTGTGCATTTGTCTTAAGTGGGTCCTGGGGAATCAAGCCTCGAACTATGGTCCTTAGGCTTCACAGGCAAGCACTTAACCACTAAGCCATCTCTCCTGCCCAGTGCTGCTGTTTTTTAAAGATCATGATTACACCACATACTAGGCAATGAGTCTTCTCAAGGCCTGGCATCCCTGCTCCTCCCATGACGCAGAGAAGTGCTCTGACTGTACTCCTCCTTCCTGTGCGCCCCGTTGCCTCTCTGAGTTCAGTGGCGAATTTGGTGTGTCGTCAGCCTCTTCTGCTAAGCTTTGCCTCTCCATGTTGGTGAGGGTAATGGTAGTGATGTTATTTTGGGCAGGATAATGGCAGTGATGTATAAAATAAGAAGGCAAGAAGCAAATGCCAAAAGGCAGAGGCTTGAATCCTGTAGTCCTGTCCCTGTGGGTGTGCCACATGAAAAGGTAAATCTGAGGAGAGTGCGCAGTGGAGGTCGTGGGCCGCGACCCTTGGGCGTAGGCGGGGAGATGGGGGCCGCGGTGGTGGACCGCACTCTCTTTGTGGGCAACCTGGACACCAAAGTGACCGAGGAGCTGCTGTTCGAGCTGTCCCATCAGGCTGGACCAGTAATAAGTGTGAAAATTCCAAAAGATAAAGATGGTAAACTAGAGCCGGGCGTGGTGGCGCATGCCTTTAATCCCAGCACTCGGGAGGCAGAGGTAGGAGGATTGCCATGAGTTCGAGGCCACCCTGAGACTCCATAGTGAATTCCAGGTCAGCCTGGGCCAGAGTGAGACCCTACCTCAGAAGACCAAAAAAAAAAAAAAAAAGATGGTAAACTAAAGCAGTTTGCATTTGTGAATTTCAAACATGAAGTATCTGTTCCTTATGCAATGAATCTACTTAATGGAATCAAGGCCCATCAAAATTCAGTTTAGATCAGGAAGTAGTCATACCTCTCAGGATGTTGGTTTATCATATCCCCAGCATCATGTTGGAAATTCAAGCCCTACCTCCACATCTCCTAGCAGATATGAAAGGACTGTGGCTAATATGGCTCCATCATCACAGATAATTCAGAGGTCATTCTCTTCTCCGGAAAATGATCAGGGACAAGCAGTGATGAACAGTGTTTTGAGACAGATGTCATATGGTGGGAAATTTGGTTCTCCACATGTGGATCAGTCAGGATTTTCACCATCAACTCAGTCACATAATCATACTTTCAACCAGTCTTCAAGCTCCCAGTGGTGCCAGGATACACCGTCATCACTGCTAAACCCAGACAGAATTCTCACTCCTACCTGGAAGACAGACACCATAGCCGTGAGCAGCGTTACACTGATCATGGGTCTGACTATTATTACAGAGGAGGCAGAGATGATTTCTTCTATGAAGACAGAAATCATGATGGCTGGAGCCATGACTATGATAACAGAAGGGACAGTAGTAGAGACGGAAAATGGCACTCATCTCAACACTAATAAGTATTACTAGGACTTTACTAGGGCCATTTTAGGCCCTGTTGACTAAGGTTGTCTGGAAATATTTTGAAAAACTCTCTACAAGCAGTTTTACAAATTAACCACATTTCTTTACAAAATTTTTTTTTTCTAATTATGGCTGCATCTGATTAGTACATACTGCCAAAAGTAGATGCCTCCCATGTCAACAGTAGAAGATTCTGAAGGAACCTTTGAAAGGCTTATGTCCTCTGTAGCATGGGACACAACCTTTGGGCATTCAGTATCACAATAATCCAAGAGTCTTTGCTTGATTGGCTTGAATAGAATTTAATGGCAGTAATGGAAAGTCAGGTCTGCTTCCCCTAGTATTTGCAGCCTTACATAAATTTGGAAAATTCACTGGGGCAGAAGCTCCTTGGCCATCCACCCTCAACTCCTTAAGATACAGAAACATAGGGGGTCCATGTTTATCCAGGGTCTGTCTTTTTGCATCAACAAGTTAATTGATCTCATGCACATCACCAGCAGGAAGCTGGCATGGGATAATCCCTCTTCCATGAATTTTTTCGTCATCATGCAAGGTGTCACTTCAGCAAAAGTAGCCATGACCTTGACTTGTGATAAAGGCCTTTCCTGTCAGGCCAAGCCCACTATAGAACATTCCACAAGCTCAAGAAGTCGTCTGAGTTGCAACATCCCTGCTATTCATGAGGCTGGTGTCAAGGTCGACTGAGTGTGTGTGGTGAGGTGGTCACTCCAGTCCTTATAGCTATAAACATTGCATTAAACCTCTTTTTCAATTTGTTGAAGCAGGTTTCTGTTGTGGCTTCCTAGCAAGGTAATAAGCCAAGGTCAATACAATCTTAGTCTTTAGGTCACTATTAACCCTGTGATGGCTCATTATCAGAAAGGCTTTGCTCAGGCTGAATATTGTCCAAAAGACCAGAAATTAGATTATAAAGTTGAGGGGATACTGTAAGAAATGTTAGCATAACTGAGATCACTTGGCCAGGGGTCCTCTGGATTATCCAGGTAGCGTTGGCCTTGCTGTGGCTGCCCCTGCATGCTCAGGCTGAGAGGTGTGTCAAAAGTGTCCATGCCTCCACGTTCCAGCACTACAGACATTGTGTCCTCTATATAATTTTTTTAAAAAAAACTTAATACAATTTCATACAGAAATAAGAATTGTGGTTCTAGTTTTATTACATTGATAACCTTCCACCTCAGGGTTTTATGAAGAGGAAAGGGGTTTTTTGTTTTTTCAAAATAAGTACAATTCCTAATCATTTCAGGCAATTTTGAAAGGGCAAATTGTACAGATTGGTTGTATTATAAAGAAATATTTTAATTACTGATTATCCTTTTGTATTGCAATACATTTCTTCATTTTGGTGTGTGTATATGATAGAAAATATGCAAGTTAGTAGTCTGAAATGGCTGTTTTATTTTGTTAATAAATTTAAAACTACAACGTTTCCATGATTGATTTTATTAGAGAAAGGATCTTGGTTATGTTTGAGGATAGGCCATAATGTCTAACTTAGAATTGAAGGATAAATTCTGTGACATTTCTCTTGAGTTTAAATCCTAATTGAGCATACATTACATGTCTACTATTCTAAAAAAAATTAGAATTTTCTCATTAGATCATGTTTGTATGACTGGTCACTCAGGAAGTTAAATATTCACATGTATATTTTTACATTAAAATAAATTACAATGTTAATGAAATTCCTTTTTCTTTTCCAGAGGAACAAAAATGTCAGTGCATAGATAAAGTGGTAAATGGCTTACTGCAAGTATTCTTTTTGGGAATTTGAAACCTGTATGTGCTTCCCTAATCACCCAAATTTTAGGAAAACATATTTGTACAGTGCTCATAATTGTGTACCAGGACACATTTTATTATAGGAATTGTACAGGTTGCTTCTTTGTAAACATTGGAAAGTGTTATGTTAACTTGGTTTATAATTTTTTTAGATCTTGCTTAATAGAACATCCATGTATCAAGATACTGTTTTATTTTAATTGAAGAATTGTTTATAAGAATTAACACCTTGAGAAATTTGGATTCTTTCAGTACCACAACATTTGTACTATTATTCCCTTATATTAAATACATTTAAAAAGGCAAAAAAAAAAAAAAAAGAAAAAGAAAAGGTAAATCTGAATGAGGAGGTTGTTTGGTGATCAAGAACCTATTATGAGAGCTGGAGAGATGGCTTAGCAGTTAAGGCGCTTGCCTGCAAATCCTAAGGACCCATGTTCTATCTCTCTCCAGATCCCATGTAAGCCACATGCACAAAGGTGAGGCAAGTGCAATGTCTCACATGCCCACTAGGTGGCACAAGCATTTGGAGTTCAATTGCAGTGGCTAAAGCCCTGGCATGCCAATTCTTTCTCTTCCCTCCTTTCTCTCTCTCTTTAAAAAAGAACCTAGAATGAGATTATCTTGTTATATGAGGCCAATCTTTTTTTCAATGTTTTTGTTTATTTTTATTTATTTATTTGAGATCAACAGACAGAGAAAGGCAGATAGAGAGAGAGAGAGGGAATGGGCACGCCAGGGCCTCTAGCCACTGCAAACAAACTCCAGACATGTGTGCCCCCTTGTACATCTGGCTAACGTGGGTCCTGGGGAATCAAGCCTCGAACTGGGGTCCTTAGGCTTCACAGGCAAGCGCTTAACCACTAAGCCATCTCTCCAGCCCTTCTCTCTCTCTTTTTTTTTTAAATGTCATCATCTTTTTCTCTTTTTATGAGAGTTTTGTGAAGGTGTTGCTAGGCACTGCAGATATTGGATATTGAGGCCAATTTCTATCTGAATAATTGCATTGTAAGGAGTCCTACCCTTCCTTTGGCTTTTACATTCTTTCTGCCACATCTTCTGCAATGGACCCTGAACCTTGGAGTGTGTGATAGAGACGTTTCAGCACTGGACACTCCTCTGTCACTTCTTCTCAGCACCATGTTGCCTTCTGAGTCATCCCAGTGGTCACTGTCATCTGGAAAGAGAAGCTTCTCTAACCCAAAGTGAGAGTAACATTAATATATGAATATGAACACTAAATGTAGTGCCTACAGGGCAGTTTGGTGAGTATAATATATGCATTTAGCCAGACAAGAGCAGGCTTTACACCCCTAAGGTTCATGACCTCCCCTGCCATAGGCTTTTGACTAGGTTTTCAGTACCAGGCATGTATTCCCTCCCACAGAGTGGGCCTTCAGTCCAATTAGAGAGCAGTTGTTCCCTGCCCCCCTCCCCCCCCAGAGCAGACATACCACTATTGCACCTGTTTGGTCATTTGGCCTGTCTGGACAAACTTGAGGCTTTCAATGTCCATTGTTTTCACAGCTGATGACTTCTGTCTCCCATAGGGCTGCATACAGTGCAGCTTTTTCCAGTTTCAGTCAGCTGATTTATGAGGCCAATCTTTAATGGCATCAGATAAGTATCTTCACTGCAGTGACAAAACTGCCACTTTTTTTCACTTTTTTTCAGACTGGCCGGGCCATGGCTTCCCTGATGTTTATCCTGGGTTGGGTACTGTCAACTTTGACTCTCATTTCCTTCTTGTGCTCTGCAGGTTACACAGCCTGCTTTTGATTGGTCTGCTCTTGCTTCATGCAAGTTAATGTATTTAATGGGAAAGATAGCCTGGGCCATCCTGACTCTTTCATTGGTTTACATTTCTCTGTCCAGACCCACAATGTTCTAATTTACCTTTTTATTCTCAGAAGACAGGCTTGTTTCAACTTTCTGAAGGATGTATTCCTACAGACCCCAAACTATTAATACTGGGCACATGAAATGCCAGCGTTCACATCCAATGAGGTAATCTATCATTTTATTGAAATTGCACATGCTCAGAGAGTAGATACTTATGATTCATACCTTGCTTATTTCCTAACATATTTGAGACAATTTATCACCCAGAACAATAGTGCAAATATGACTAACTGATGTGGCATGAATGCTGACCAATTGCAATGATTTGCATCAGAAATAACTGTTACTAACATCTATGAGATAGTGTCACTGTGGCTATCTCACAGGAACACCCGTTCTACACAAAGTTTGTGAGAGTGTATATGGGTGCGAGGGCCCCTTCTTTGTTCTTTCCTCCTCCCCCATATTATGGTAGTCTCACGTGCTGCCATACATATTCCTTTGGCCTATGAAATAATCATGTTTCATCAGATTGAGACAGCTGCTGATTATATAGGTGTTTATTTTATTCCTCACTAAGGAAGAAAACAATTGTGTGTATGTATGACAGAGAGAGAAATGGAGAGAGTATAGATGCACATGCGCCACGACATGTGTGTGGAGGTCAGAGGATAGCTTTTGGGTGATGATCCTCACCTTCTACCCTGTTCTGAGGCTATGTCTCTGTTGTTCATCACTGCATTCACCAGGCTAGCTGATCTGCAAGCTTTGGATTCTCCTGTGTCTGCCTAGTGATACCATGTCTGGGTGCTGGAGTTCTGATCTCTGATACTCGTATTTGCACAGCATGCTCTTTATTCCTTGAGCCATCTCCCCTGCCCCAAGAAAAATGTTTTTAATTAAGTTATGACATTTGAACAGTTATGATAACCTAAGTTTGTAAAGATGAAAAAAATCTGAGTCATATTAGGTGAAAAAATGATACATCATCTCTCAAAAGCAATGGTGCCTACCCCACTGCATGTGCTGCCTTTAGATTAAATTGTTTTTAAATATTTTTAAGTTTTGACTTTGAGAAAGAGAGAGAGAGAGAGGGAGAGAGAGAGAGATTTGGCACATCAGGGCCTCAGCCACTGCAGTCATTGAACTCCAGATGCTTGCGCCTCCTAGTGGGCATGTGCAACTGTGCACTTGCCTCACCTTTGTGCATCTGGCTAACATGGGATCTGGAGAGTCGAACATAGGTCATTAGTCTTTGCAGGCAAGTGCCTTAACTGCTAAGCCATCTCTCCAGCCACTAAATTAATTTTTTTTTTTTTTGGTTGATGGGCAGAAGGAAAGTTAGGATTATTGACTTTTCTGGAAAATTACCATATGCCAACCTATTCCTTTTAGGAAAAGTTTTGGTATACGCAGAATCTTTTCATCCCAGAATGTGGCAGCATGTGTATGAATGCAAGCTGTTCCTATTGGGAGGAATTAGAAAATGTGACCGAGAGCCGGACCAGGAGAGGGAGGCAAAGGCCGCACTGCAGCAGGATGCCGGAGTCACTGCAGTTAACACTAGGAGCCTTTGTTTGTACGCTTTCATTCTTATTCACAAATATCCTGAGAAACATGCCATTCTCACCTCCCTTTTACACACTAGAACACAAGAGAGAGAGAAAGAGGGCGGGGGAGGGCATGCTGGGGCCTCTAGTTGCTGCAAATAAACTCCAGATGCATATGCCACCTTATCTAGTTTTGTGCGGGTACTGGGGAATTGAACCCAGGTCCTTAGGCTGTGTAGGCAGGCACCTTAACCTCTGCGTCATCTCTCCAGCCCCTTGATGGGCTTTTGACAAAATGTACAATACCAGGTGTAATTCCCTTCTGTGCATCAAATCCAATCAGAAAGTGGTCGGTTACTCCTGCAATGGTCATGCCATTATTACACTGGTGGGCACATCTTGCCTGGCAGGTCAGTTGTGGATCACACAGGGTCCACAACTGGGTAAGACTGTTGATAACTTTTCTCCCCCAGCGGCCTGCATAGCACCTTCCAGCACTATGAAAACTAGACAGCAGGGTGAAGCTTCTAGCTCAGTTACAACTCGATGTTTTTACACTCTGAAACTGAAGAATGTGGTGTCTTCAGCAACAGGGTCTTGCTATTTAGTTCTGGTGGGCAAATGAGAGCAACTGCAGTAGCCGCCATCATTTTAGGAGCCTCTGTGGCCTTCCTGACCAGCAACTCCTTGGAAGTATTTCACCCCCGGCATTGGGAGTTTTGATTAATAACCCATGGCTTCTGGGAGTAGTTTTTTTCACCCATGTAAGTACCATTGTTCAAACTTTAAAAAAAAATTGTATTATTAGTTTGCTTACAAACTAGTAGGTTTTCATATGTCCTTAGTTTTGTCCTCCTCTCTATTACCCCCCCATTCCTACCTTTAACCTTTCCCCCAACTATTCCCCTCTCTACTTTTATATCAGATGTTTTCTATGTTTTTATTTATCTTTGGTGGGTTTTTTTTGTTTGTTTGTTTGTTTTGTTTTTCGAGGTAGGGTCCCACTTTAGCCCAGGCTGACCTGGAATTCACTATGTCTTCTCAGGGTGGCCTCAAACTCACAGCGATCCTCCTACCTCTGCCTCCCGAGTGCTGGGATTAAAGGCATGCACCACCCCACCCGGCTATCTTTGGTGGTTTTCTTCCTCCGTAATCTTGAGGGCCTGAGAAGGCTTGAGAGATTCTAGGACCCACATAAAACATCAGGGTGTGGTCATCCTCACCTCCCTTGTATATATGGAGAAAGACAGAGAGGAGAGAGAGAGAGAGAGAGAGAGAGAGAGAAAGAGAGAGGAGAGAGAGAGACTACTCCTCAGTCCTGTGGGGAGCATAGACTGGATAATTGCTAAGGCTTGCAAAAATATTGAAAAACAAAACATCAACAACAAAACCCTCCCAAGAAAGCTTTGGGATCAGTAAGAGACTCTGACTCAAATAAGAATGGTAGAAGAATAATAGAGCAGGACATCTAATGTTCCCTTCTGGCCACTTCAGGCTAGTGCATGGGGCATTTCACATAAATGTGAATATATCACACACCACACACACACACAAACACACACACACACACACACTCTACATTAGGCATGTGCACAAAAGAATAAATATTATACAACAGCTGTGACTGTAGTTAATAACAATGAATTGTATTCTTTTTTGGGAGGTGCCTTCTGAGGTAGGGTCTTGCTCTAGCCCAGGCTGACCTGGTATTCACTATGAAGTATCAGGGTGGCCTCAAACTCACAGCAATCCTCCCACCTGTGCCTCCCAAGTGTTTGTTGGGATAAAAGGAGTGTGCCACCACGCCCGGTGGCAGCGGCCTCTTCCTCTTCCTCTTCTTCTTCTTCTTCTTCTTCTTCTTCTTCTTCTTCTTCTTCTCTCTTCTCTCTCTCTCTTTTAAAGATAGCGTCTCACTCTGTAGCACAGACTACCCTCAAACTTTCAATTCTCTTGCATCAGCCTATATAATGCTGGGGTACAGATGTACCACCATGCCTGGCTCAATATGATCTTTCAGTGAATGCATACAGTCTGCATTGATCAAATCTAGTCTGGCGATGAGGGAGATGGCTCAGTCAGTAAAGTGCTTGCTTGAACCTGAGTTCAGATTCCCATAACCTCTGTGAGAAACTACTCACCTCATTACCAAAGGCTTACGAAATGGATGGTGGATGGCAAAGGCAAACAAGTCCTCTTCATGATTTAGATGGCTGTGGATATGGTCTTTTTTTTCAGTGTTTAATATCTTCAGAGCTATGGGAATAGTTGTTGTAGACAGCTTCATGTTGCTGGGATGAACTTCCAAACAGACACAGTTTAAGAGAGGAATCGTATTTATTACAGATTACAGATCCAAGGGGGAGTTCCATCGATGGTGGAAGAAGCTGCTTCCACACATCCAAGCAGAGAAACAACCAAAGAGCCAGCAAACACCAAAAGCAGCAAGCACAAACCTGCAGCAAGCAGGTCGCTGAGCAATCAGGCTGGAGCTGAGCTGGAAGCCTGTTGTCAGGAGCTATGAAGCCTGTGTAGGGAGAAAATTCATCAATGGGCTTAACCAGCACTTACTGGTTCTATGGTGGTATGTCTGTTATGGGGGAAACCAACTGCTCTCTGATTGAACTGGAGGCCTGCTCCATAGGAGGGAATACATGCCTGTACTGAAAACCTAATCAAAAGCCTATAACTGGGCTTGGGAAGATTGCTCAATGGTTAGAGGTGTGTGCTTGAAAAGCCTGATGGCCCAGGTTCTATTCCCCAGTACCAAGGAAAAGCACACAAATTGGCACATTTTTCTTGAGTTTACTTGCAGTGGAAAGAGGCCCTAGCACACATACTCATTCTCTGTTAGCAAATAAATAATATATATATATATTTTTAAAAGCCTAAAATGGCTTTTTTAAATGGCTGGAGGGATCATAAGCCCTATGTGGGAAAACACTACTGTTATCTGTCTAAATGGACTCATTATGCCCACCAAAGTGCCCTCTAATTAATTATGCTTATGTCCATACATAAATGCTACTGTCACTGGTGATAAGATAGGCTTCTCTTTTCAGATGGCAGTGATCATTAAGGAGACTCAAAACCCATCCAGTACTGGGAAGAAATGAGAGCAGTGTGTTCAGCACTAAGTGAGATGTCTCCATCACACCCTCTAAGGCTCCAGAGCCGTTGTGGAAGAGGCAGTGGAAAGAATGTAAAAGCCAAACAAAGGGGAGGAGTGTTTCCAAAACTGTCTTCTAGACACAGAGTGACTGTGGTATTCATGATTTCACAGTGGCTATCACTATCTTCACAAGGCTTTCATAGTAGTAGTAGTAGGGGAAAATGATGACATCAAAATAGAAGAGAGATGGGCTGGAGAGATAGCTGAGGGTTAAGGTGCTTGCCTGTAAAGCCCAAGTTTGGTTCCATAGTACCCATGTAAAGCCAGATGCACAAAGAGGAACATGTATCTGGAGTTCATTTGCAGTGGCTGGAGGCCCTGGCATGCCCATTCTCTCTGTCTTTCTTCTATCTATATGTATGGAGGTTGTAAAAAGAAAGTTAAAAAAGAATTTGGACCAGGGGCTGGAGAGATGGCTCAGCAGTAAAGACACTTGCCTCCAAAACCTAACAACCAGGGTTTCATTTCCCAGTACCCATGTAAAGCCAGATGCACAAAATGGTGCATGAATCTGTATTTCATTTGCAGCAGCTGGAAGCCCTGGCACACCTATTCTCTCTGTTTCTTTCTGTCTGTTTCTCTCTGCTTGCAAATAAATAAACACATCTCTTTATTTATTTATTTAAAATTTTTTATTTCTATACTTACAGACAGTAAGCCATGATAATTCCCTCCCCTCCTCCACTCTCCCCTTCACAATTCCCCTCTCCATCCTACCTCCTCCCTCTCTCTGTTAGTCCCTCTTTTATTTTGATATCATCATCTTTTTCTCCTATTATGAGGGTCTTGTGAAGGTATTGCTAGGCACTGTGAGGTCGTGGATATTGAGGCCAATTTCTCTCTGGATAATTGCATTGTAAGGAGTCCTACCCTTTCTTTGGCTCTTACATTCTTTCTGCCACCTCTTCTGCAATGGACCCTGAGCCTTGGAGGGTGTGATAGAGATGTTTCAGTGCTGGACACTCCTCTGTCACTTCTTCTCAGCACTACGTTGCCTTTTGAGTCATTCTAGTGCTCACCACCATCTGAAAAGAGAAGCTTTTCTAACCAAAAGTGAGAGTAGCATTAATATATGGCCATGTATACCAGGAACATATTCTCTCCTGTGGGGCAGCTCTCCAGTCCAATTAGAGAGTGATTGTTTTCTCCATTACAGACATACCACTATTGTACCTGTTGGGTCATTTGGTCACTGTTTTTTTTTATTAATTTTATTTATTTATTTGAGAGAGTGATAGAGGGAAAGGGGGGGAGAAAGAGAGAGAGAGAGAGAGAGAAGAGAGAGAGAGAGCATATCAGGGCCTCCAGCCACTGCAAACGAACTCTAGACCTCTAGATGCATGTACTACCTTGTGCATCTGGCTTGCATGGGTCCTGGGGAACCCAGCCGAGGTCCTTTGGCTTTGCAGGCAAATGTCTTAACCACTAAGCCATCTCTTCAGCCAGTCACTGCTTTTTATTTTAACCATTAAAAGAACTCCTGGGCTGGAGAGATGGCTTAGTCGTTAAGGTGCATGCCTGAGAAGCCTAAGGACCCAGGTTCAATTCTCCAGGTCCCATGTAAGCAAAGGCACATGGTGGCATATGCGTCTGGAGTTCGTTTGCAATGGCTAGAGGCCCTGGAGTACTCATTCTCTCTCTTTCCCCTATCTTAATTAATAAATAAATACATAAATAAATACATACATACATACATACATAAATAAATAAGTAAAAAGAACTCCTTGCAGAGCTTTTATTTGTCATTCAAATACTATTAATTTTTTTGTTCATTTTTATTTATTTATTTGAGAGTGACAGACAGAGCGAGAAAGGCAGGTAGAGAGAGAGAGAGAGAATGGGCACGCCAGGGCTTCCAGCCACTGCAAATGAACTCCAGATGTGTGAGCCCCCTTGTGCATCTGGCTAATGTGGGTCCTGGGGAATCGAGCCTCGAACCGGGGTCCTTAGGCTTCACAGGCAAGCACTTAACCACTAATCCATGTCTCCAGCCCTCAACTGCTGTTATTGATTGTCTTTTAAGTGCTGGGCTCTGGGACAGACTTTGGAGATGAAAGACGGAACAATAACCAGAATTAGCTATAGAGCTGGCTTTAAGGTCAGCTGGTTGTCTTTGGCATCTTTGGAACTATTTTGAATTAAACGTGTGATGAAGCACACGTAATTTCTGTGAGATTTTTCTTTATAAATCAAGCAGGATTATTCCTAGCTGGGGTTCAGTAACTCTGTCCATCTAAAAACATAAAACCACTCACTTAGCTTTAGGAAAAAGATTCCTTACCATAGGACTTGTCTCTATTCTCCCCTGACTGTTGGTGACCATTTCCAACAAACAATTCTAACTAACTCCACTGGTGACCTCGCATGACGTAGGCTGCAAGCAGGGTGTGCTTCCTGGAGGGGAAGTCTTAGCGTCTATACCAGCAGTGGTCTCGTGCTTACAGGGTCATCAACAGAGCACAGAGCTCTAATCAGTCCCTTAACCCTGTCCCTGGTGATGCCTCAGGCAGCTGCTAGCTGACTAGCAGGATGACAATGGTTTTGCCATTTTTAGTCTTCTTACTTGTCAACAAGAGAAAAATTTGAACTGCTGTCAACCTTAGAGATCAATAAGGTGACTAGATAGCCAGACATGGTAGTACACACCTTTAATCCCAGCACTCTGGAAGCAGAGGTAGGAGGATCGCCACGAGTTCAAGGTCAGACTGAGACTACATAGTGAATTCCAGGTCAGCCTGAGCTACAGTGAGGTGACTAGAAGCCTGATGTTCTCTCCTTGCAACTGTGATCTCACTATCTTTACGACTTCCTTTTTCTTGCCAGCAGTTACCAAAGCAAGAGATAGTATACTCATTAAAATGAGGTTGCCTGGGTAGAAAGGTCAATTCCAATTTCAGTTATTTTATGATCTGTTGACAAGCTGTGAGGAGGAAAAAAATCTCTGAGAAAAAGAATTTAAGTTCTTCTTCTTGTTCTTAAAAGGTTGTTTGTAGAAATGATAAGACCAGGCTGGAGAGATGGCGGTTAAGCGCTTGCCTGTGAAGTCTAAGGACCTCGGTTCAAGGCTCAATTCCCTAGGACCCAGTTAAGCCAGATGCATAAGGTGGCACATGCATCTGGAGTTCTTTTGCAGTGGCTGGAGGCCCTGGAGCGCACATTCTCTCTCTCTCTCTGCCTCTTTCTCTCTCTCTCTCTCTCTCGCTCTCAAATAAATAAATAAAAATAAACAAACAAACCAAAAGAAATGATAAGCCCTTTGTTTAACCCCAATTTTTTCTATTTTATTTTTTTATACTTATTTATGAGATAGAGATAGAAACAGAGAGAGAGAGAGAGAGAGAGAGAGAGAGAGAGAGAGAGAGAGAATGGGGCACCAGGCCCTCTAGCCACTCCAAATGAACTCCAGACACATGAGCCACCTTGTGCATATGGCTTATGTGGGTTCTGGGAAGTTGAACCTGGGTCCTTAGGCTTTGCAGGCAGGCGTCTTAACCACTAAGCCACCTCTCCAGCCTGTAACCCCAATATTTTTTAAATAATATTTTTATTTATTAATTTATGACAGAGAGAGAGAGTGAATGGGTGCAGCAGGGCTGTTAGCCACTGTAAACAAATTCCAGAACGCCATCTTGTGCATCCAGTTTTATATGGGTACTGGGGAATCAAACCTGGGTCCTTTGGCTTTGCTGGCAAGTGCCTTAACCACTAAGTCATCTCTAGTCCCCAACCTTTTTTTTTTTTTAATGTATGTGTGTGGTGTATATGCACGTGTATGTTTGTGTGTGAGTGAGCATGTCTTGTGTGTGCACATGCGCGTGGAAACCAGTGGTTGATATTGAGTGTCTGTTGGAGACCGCTGTCATATATCTCAATGTTGCTAACTGCTAATAGCATAACTGTACAAAAGTAAACATGTATGCCACTCCTATCTCAATTTAGATAAAATAAGTTAAATCCTAACCACAGGCCCCCATGCTCTGTTTACCATACCCAAATACCTTCCTAACAAACAAACCTGTTATCTTAAAACCACATGCCATAAAATCAAGGAAGTTCTCTCAAGGCAGTCTGTGTGATGCCAAGGTCATGATATTTGATGCATAGTTCGCCTAACAATAAAACCAGTGTGGGCCAAGATCCAGTGCGTCTGATCCTTGTTGGGACAGAGAGCCCCTGGTTTCCCCACTTCTCTGTGTCTAATTGAGTGTCACGAGTTTCTCTGTATATGTGTCGCCTGTCCCCCTTCTAGAACCTGAACCCTGCAGCTCTCGCTGGCCTGCAGCAGGTGTCTTCCTTAACTGATCTTCATCTTATTTTTCTTAATGTTATTTTTATCATTTATTTATTTGAGAGAGAGAGAATGGATGTTGCAAGAGCTCTAGCCACTGCAAATGAGCTCCAGATGCATGTGTCACCATGTACATCTGGCTTCTGGCTTCTGGGGATCTGAACCTGGGTCCTTGGGCTTCACAGGCTGCTAAGCCATCTCTCCAGCCTTCCATCTTATTTTTTGAGATAGGGTCTCTCGCTGAACCCCTGGGTCACTGAATTTGACTAGACTAGCTATGTAGCAGGCCCTCCTGTCTCAGCCTTCTCAGTGCTGGTATTGTGGCGGCACGATGCCACAGCTGACTTTTCTGTGGGTGTGGAGATCCTCATACTTATTCAGCGATCACTTTATCAAGTAAGCCATCTCCCTAGCCCTAGCCCCAGTCTTAATGTCAGACTTACACATACATTTACGTGATAAAGGCTCACTTCCAACTCAGTCTAAAATATCAATTTCAGTAATGGAGATAAGCAAAGTTGAATTTTTAAAAAATTTTTTTTTCAAGGCAAGGTCTCACTCTAGCCCAGGCTGACCTGGCAATCACTCTGTAGTTTCAGGTTGGCCTCAAACTCATGGTGATCTTCCTACCTCTGTCTCCCAAGTGCCCATATCAAGGCAAGCACTAGCATGCCCGGCCTGATTTTTTAAAAACTTTTTATTCACAACTTCCATAAATGTAGAAAATATACCTTGATCATAATTCCCACCCTATGCTTTCCCTTCCCAAATCCCTCCTTCACTGAACCCCTTCTTCTTTTCAACTAGTCTCTCTTCTATTTTGATTCCATCATTTTTCCCCCTCCTATTATGCAGGTCTTGTATAGGTAGCATCAGCCACTGTGAGGTCATGAATAACAATGCCACTTTGTGTTTGGAAGACAGCATTGTAAGCAGTCCTCCCCTTCCTTTGGTTCTTACACTCTTTCCACCACTTCTTCCTCAATGGTCCCTGAATCTGGGAGAGTGAGATAGACATGTCTCACTTAATGATAAATACTCCATTATCATTTCTAAGCAAGCAAAGTTGATATTTTTAGTGTATTTATTTATTTATATATTTTTGAGAGAGACTGAGGCATATATATGTATACACACACACACACACACACACACACACATATAGATAGATAGAGAGAGAGAGAGATAGAGAGAGAGAGAGAGAGGCAGGTAGAGAGAGAAAGAGAATGGGAGAATGGGTGTGCCAGGGTCTCCAGCTTCTGGAAAAGAACTCCAGACACATGCACCACCTAGTGCATCTGGTTTATGTGGGTCCTGGGGAATCAAACCTGGGTCCTTTGGCTTTGCAGGCAAGTGCCTTAACTGCTAAGCCATCTCTCCAGCCCTGATTTTTTTTTTTTTTTTTTTGAGGCAGGGTCTCACTCTGGCCCAGGCTGACCTGTTGTCACAGGCTGGTCTTGAACTCACAGTGATCCTCCTATCTCTGCCTCCAGAAGTGCTGGGATTAAAGGTGTGTACCACCATGCCTGGCTGATTTATTTATTTATTTTTTTTTGAGGCAGGGTCTTGCTCTAGCTCAGGCTGACCTGGAATTCACTATGTAGTCTCAGGGTGGCCTTGAACTCACGGCCATCCTCCTACCTCTGCCTCCCAAGTGCTGGGATTAAAGGCATGTGCCACCACGCCCAGCTACCTGGCTGATTTTTAACTAAGAAATATAACATATGTTATTAAAGATGTACATGACATCCACTCATGGTGTACTTTCCATAATTGCTATTACTTAAAATTATTATTTTTTAAATTTATTTATTAGAGACACAGAGAGGGAGAGACAGGAGAGAGGGAGAATGGGCATGCCAGGGCCTTTAGTCATTGCAAACGAACTCCAGATGCATGTGCCACCATGTGCATCTGGCTTATGTGGGACCTGGACAATCGAACCTGGGTCCTTAGGCTTCACAGGCAAGTGCCTTAACTGCTAAGCCATCTCTCCCGCCCTTTTTGAAGATTATTAGTCTGCTGCAATATGAGTCTGCCCTGTTCTTCCTGCTGTTGTGTATGTACCTTTTATTGAAGAAATGATCCATTAAGAAATAATTATTTCAATACAGGCTTTTTGTTCTGAATTAAGCAGTGGTTTCCTTACTCATTTTCTCTAGTAGGTCTTTCTCATGGTGGTGGTGCAGGATTTTTGGGGTTCAGGAGAGATTCCCCCAAGTTTATGAACCCCAATTTTGGGTCCTGTCTTTCCTTTTACAAGAAATTGATGGGCTGGAGAGATGGCTTAGCGCGGTTAAGGCACTTGACTCTGAAGCCTAAGGACCCATGTTCTACTCTCCGGGTCCCACATAAGCCAGACACATAAGGTGATGCAAGTGCAAGGTCATACATGTGCACAAGGAGGAACACACATCTGGAGTTTGATTACAGATTTCAGTGGCTGGAGGCCCTGGTTTGCCAATTCTCTCTCTCTCACACACACTCTCTGTTTCTTTTTTTTTCTTTTATTAGTTATGTATACAGTACACAGCCATGATGGTATCATCATTAGTCTTCTCCCTGTCATCCCCCCCTGCAGACTGTGGGAGTTGCATTGTGGGGGTGACCTTCAGTTATGTGGGTAAGGCAATGTCTCTGTGCATAATGACCCAACTTATGGGTCTAACAATCTTTCCGCCGCCTCTTCTGCAAATTTTCCTGAGCCATGTTGGGTTCATTTTAGGTCTGTTTCAGTGACAGGAGGTCTTGGGAGTCTCTGTGTTTCTGGATCTCTGATTGGATAGGAGTTGAGTGCTCTCTGTGTCTTTCTCCTTCACCCTTGTGCTGATTCCAGGTTCACAGAGAAAGCATCTCTTGCTCATTACCCCAATAACTCTATGGCTTCAGCTGGGGACCAGGTGAAGTGCGATGGGCTGGTTCTCTCCTCAGGTTTTATGTCCACCTGAAAAAGAAAAGCAAATTCTCCAATGGAGAGTGAGGTCAGTTCAAGATACATGGATACTCATTATTAATTTAGAGAGAATTTAATAGGTGTAGGCCCTCTTGTAGCCCACTATTGATGGGAGCTTGATATTGGTGAGCAGGCTCATTTTTGTATATAGTTCTGACTTGTTTCCCCATTCCAGGTATGTGTTCCATTCCACTGAGTGGATCAGTTAGCCAAATCAAGAGCAGTTGGTGACCCACCATGGCTGTGTGCCACTATTGCACTTGTGTGAGCATCACATTAGGTTGATTACTGTTGAGTAGCTTAGACCATGAATTGCTTAGTCAGATGTTGGCCATTTCCCCTCAGTCACTCATGTAACACCTTCTGGCACTAGACAAGCTAACTGGAGATTGACTCTCTTCCAGTTTACAGCCAGGTTGCTCCATGTTCTGTCCCAATAGTATAGGTGTCTTCTGCAGTAGGGTCTTACCATTAGCCTTTGGTGGGTCATTAAGTACTCTGACAGAATTCTTTCTTCTTTTGGGAAACCTTGTAGGTCTCTGATCAACAGCTCATTGTGAATGTTACCCATCCTGTACCACATGTTGGTACTGGAAGTTAAAGGTCAGTGCCAAGGGAGAAGAAGGAAGAAAAAGTATAGGTAATATAAAAGAGAAAGAGAGAAAAGAGAAAAACAGGAGAAGATTGAGGATAGTTTTTATCATACCCTCTCCAGGCCCCTGTGAATCAGGTACTCTCTCTAAGCACTTGATGAAGGTTTGACTTTTTAGTATGTCTTTCAGGATGTAGGATATTATGGTACTATTTCCATTTGGGTCCAGTTTTTGTCCCTACCCCCTACCCTTACCCTCCCACCCCAGCATCCCTATTGTCCAGTTCTCGGGATGTTTATTAGGTATGTCAGCATCATGTGCAGATTCAGGTTAGAAGACAGAGATGAATACGACCATGCAACAATTATCTTTCGGTGATTGGGTGAGTTCACTGAGAATGATCTGTTCCAAGTTTGACCATTTTCCTTCAAATTTCATTGTGTCATTTTTCCTTACTGCTATGTAGAATTCCATCATGTAGATATACCACATCTTAGTTATCCATTTGTCTAATGATGGACGTCTGGGTTGATTCCAGCTCTTAGCTGTTATGAATTGAGCAGCTATAAATGTGGTTGAGCAAATATCTCTTAGCTGAGGTTTGGAGCTTTTAGGATAAATGACCAGTAAGGGAATAACTGGGTCTGTTGCTACCTCTATAGTAATCCTTTTTAGGAGTCTCCATATTTCTTTCCATAATGGTTGTACCAGCTTGCATTCCCAGCAACAGTGAATGAGGGTTCCTGTTTCTCCACAACTTCACCATTTGTTGTCATTAGATTTTTAAAAAATGTTTTCTATCCTTACCAGGGTAAAGTGGAATCTCATACTTGTTTTAATTTGCATTTCTCTGATGATTAGGGATGTTAAACATTTTCTTAAGTGTGTGTTTGCCATTTGTATTTCTTCCTCTGAGAACTCCTTGTGCAGTTCTCTGTCCCATTTTGTGAATGGGTTGTTTGACTTTTAGTTCTTTGTAGATTCTAGAAATTAGGCCTCTGTCTGATGTGTATCCAGCAAAGATTTTCTCCCATTCTGTGGGAAATCTATTGGCTCTGCTTATTGTTTGTTTGTCTGTGAAAAAGCTTTTCAGCTTCCTGAGATCCCAATGGTTGAGTGATTGTCTAATTTCCTGAGCTACTTTTTTTTTTTTGTTCCTGTATCATGAAAAGTTCCTCTTATTTTTTCTTCCAGTAGTAGCAGAGTTTCCAGTCTTATATTGAAGTATTTGATCCATTTGGACTTGATTTTTGGGCATGGTAAAATGTGTGGATTGAGTTTCATTTTTTTGCATATTGTTATCCAGTTTGTCCAGCACCATTTGTTGAATATACTGTCTTTTTTACAGTCTATATTGTTAGGGCCTTTGTCAAATATCAAGTAGCTGTAGTTACTTGACCCAAAGTCTGGGTACTGAATTCTGTTCCATTGGTCTATAATCTTGTTTTTGTGCCAGTACCATGTTGTTTTTATTACTATGGCTTTATAATATAGCTTTAGATCAGGTATGGTGATGCCTCCAGAGGTGTTTCTTTTCCTGAGGATATGCTTGGATGTCCGAGGCCTTCTGCCATTCCATATGAATTTTGAGATCATTTTTTTTCTATCTCTGTGAAGAAAGATGGGATTTTTATTGGTATTGCATAAAATCTATATATTGCTTTTGGTAAGATTGCCATTTTCACAATGTTAATTCTACCTATCCAGGAGCATGGGAGATCTTTCCATTTTCTCAAGTCCTCCTCAATTTCTTTCTTGAGTGTTTTTATGATTTCATTGTAAAGGTCTTTCACTTCCTTGCTTAATGTTATTCCAAGGCATTTTATTTATTTGTTTATTTGATGCTATTGAAAATGGGACAATGTCACTTATTTCTTTCTGTGTATCTTTGTCTTTTGCATATAGAAAGGCTACTGATTTTTGTGCATTGATTTTGTATCCAGCTACTTTTAAGAGTTTTGAGATGGAGGTTCTCAGGTGACTTATGTGTAGAATCATGTAGTCTGCAAATAGGGCTAATGTAACTTTTTTCTTTCCAATTTGTATCCCTTTTATTTCTTTCTCCTGTCTTATTGCTTGAGCTAGGACTTCCAGTACTATGTTGAAGAGCAGAGGTGTGAGTGGACACCCTGTCTTGTTCCTGATCTCAGTGGGAATTCCTTCAGTCTTTCCCATTAAGTATTATTTGGGCTTTAGGATCTTTATATATAGCCTTTATTATATACAGACCATCCATGCCTATTTTCTCCAATGTTTTGATCATGAAGTGATGTTGTATTTTGTCAAAAGCCTTTTCTGCATCTATTGAGATGATCATGAGCGTTTTGTGCTTAAGCTTATTTATGTGGTGTATTACAATGACAGATTTCCATATGCTGAAGCATCCCTGCATTCCTGGGATGAAGCCTATTTGATCCACGTGGATAATGCTTTTGATGTGCTGTTGAATTTGGTTAGCGAGGATTTTGTTCAGGTCTTTGCATCTAAGTTCATAAGGGAACAATAGGCCTGTAGTTTTCTTTTCTCTTGGCATCTCTGCCTGGTTTTGGTATTATGGTGATACTAGCTTCATAAAAGGAGTTGGGGAGCTTTTTCTGTTTTCTGATTGTGTGGCACAATTTGAGAAACTTGGTTTCAGTTCTTCCATGAAGGTTTGATAGAATTCAGCTGAGAGGACATCTGGTCCTGGACTCTTTTTTTGTTTTTTTGAGGTAGGGTCTTGCTCTGGCCCAGACTGACCTGGGATTCACTCTTTAGTCTCAGTGTGGCCTCGAACTCATGGAGATTCTCCTACCTCTGCCTCCCAAGTGCTGGGATTAAAGGCATGTGCCACCAAGCCCGGCCTGGACTCTTCTTTTTAGGGAGGTTTTTGATTACCCTTTCGATCTCTGTGTTTGTGATGGGTTTGTTTAGGAGATTAATCTGCTCTGAGTTTAGCTTTGGTAGGTGGTATGTGTCTAGGAATTCATCCATATTATCCAATTTTGTGGAGAAGAGGTTTTTTGAAGTCCTGATGATTCTCCCAGTTTCACTTATGTCTGTTGTCATCTCTCCCTTTTCATTTCTAATTTTGTTAATTTGAAGCATTTTTTTTTCACTTGATCAAATTGGCTAGGGGTTTATCAATCTTGTTTATTTTTTCAAAGAACCAGCTCTTTGTTTTATCAATATTCTTGTTTTCTTAGTTTCCAATTCATTACTTTCTGCTCTGAGCTTAATTATATCTTTCCATCTGGAGCTTTTTGGGTTGGATACTTCTTGTTTTTCCAGTGCCTTTAGGTGGATGGTTAGGTTATTGATTCGGGATCTCTGTCTTTGTTATAAAGGCATTTAGTGCTATGAATTTTCCCCTGAGGATCACCTTCATTGTGTCCCATAAGATTTAGTATGTTATATTCTCATTGCCACTCATTTCTAGAAATTTTGCAATTTCAGTTTTTATTTTGTCCACTACCCATTTATTGTTTAAGAGTGTGTTGTTCAGTTTCCAGGAGTTGGTTGGGTTCCTGGCATGTCTTTTGTTATTGATTTCTAACAATACAGCATTGTGATCTGACATCAAGCAGGAAATTATGTTGATCCTCCTAAATATGTGGAGGCATGCTTTATGATCCAGTGTATGATCTTTTTTAGAGAAGGTTCCATGGGCTGCTGAGAAGAATGTGTAATCTGTGGATTTGGGGTAGGATGTTCTTTAGATATCCCTTAGGTCTAATTAATTTATGGTGTTATTGAGTTCTCTTACTTCCCTGTTAATTTTCTGTTTGTATGATCTATCTATTGCTGATAGTGGAGTATTAAAATCCCCAACTATGATGGTGTTGGTGGTTATTTCTGTTTTGTTTTATGAATTGTGGTGCATCTGTATTTGGTATATAGATTTATGATTGTGATATCTCCTCCAACTCCCAGCCAGGCCGGGTGAGAGAGGAAGCCAGTTAGGTGTATCCAAGCAGAGAGGAGGGGGCCTCCAGAGAGAGGAAAGGAGGAGCTGGATAGTCTTTCTAGTTGACTGAGATGTATGCTTTCATCAGAGTCAGGTATGTAAAAGGGAAGACCCCATTGGTTTGTAGATTTAAGGAGCAGGCTTCATGGCCCGCCCACCTGGGCAGTGAAGGCTTAGTGTGCTAGACTGTAGACAGCAGGGCCACTGTAACTAAGTCTTCATCAGACACCATTTCCATTCCTGCCAAGAGTTCCATTTATGCCAGGGTGAAGTGGCATCCCTGCTGTCTGGGCCTGTTTCTAACTGAAACTGCCTAGAAGAATCTAACTTTCTCCTATTTCTCCTTCAGTAGCCATTCGGTTTTCCTTGGTTTCCGGAAACAGCTGCACTTCCACTCAGTCTTGTCTCTATGTGTGACTGGAGTTGTTAGAGCCTGTGCGCTGGCAGCCCTACTAGGCAGCGCTCAGCCACCTGTCCTCAACAAGGCAATTAAACAGACAAAATCCGAATGCAAAGCAGAGAAGAGAGATTTATTCAATGTGGCCACAGTGGAATTGGAAAGAGGAACAAAGAGTCTCAGTGACCCCCAAGTCCTGATGTCAGGTTCAAGTTTAAATAGAGGGCAAGAGGTATGCATAACTAAACATTTATGGTCAAGGTCCTGCCTACCATTGGCCCATTGTTATCTGGGCTCCCATTGGAGGAAGTCTGGGAAGTCGTCAGAACTGTATGCAATCTCTTTCCATGAGACAAATTCCTCCTCTTGCTGGTACCAGTCAGCATTTCTCCTGGGCCCAACAATCAATCAGGGTCCTTCCTCTACACCTGAACTTAGCAATGACATGCTTAATTCATGTAAATGGACTTGAGCCAAACCTCCATGTGAGATTTTTCCTGTCTTTCCCTCTCCCATGGCAGGGGAGAAATTCCTCTTGGCTTGGAAGTGTTCGTGCTGTTTTTCCTCTCTAGTTCTCACTCTTTTAAAATAAATCTTTCCTAACTTACTCTCCTCATTGTTTGTGTTTTCCAGCTATTTGCTAAAGCTGTACAAGAATCTAAGATGTAAAAGCCACTGTGTGGTGGTTTGATTCAGGTGTTCCCCATAAACTTAGGTGTTCTGAGTGCTAGGTTCCCAGCTGATGGAGATTTGGGAATTAACACCTCCAGGAGGGAGTGTATTGTTGGAAGCAGCATTATGGGTGTTATAGCCAGCTCCCCTTGCTAGTGTCTGGCACACTCTCCTGTTGCAATTGTCTACCTTATGTTGGCTAGGGGGTGATGTCCACCCTCTGCTCATGCCATCATTTTCCTGCCATCATGGAGCTTCTGCCTCAAGCCTTTAAGCCAAAATAAACCTCTTTTTTCCCACAAGCTGCTCTTAGTTGGGTGATTTCTACCAGCAATGTGAACCTGCCTGCAACAGTAAAGTGGTCCTGAGAGTGGGGTGTCATTTGCTGCTAGACACCTGACTGTGTGGATTTGGCCTTTCGGAGCTGATTTTCAAGAGGAATGTGGAAGGATTTGAAACCTGGGCCTAAGAGATGCCTTGCAGTGTTGTAAGTACAGCTTGATGGACTATTCTGGTCAGAGTTGAAAGACCTGAATGCAGTAAGAACTATGGACTGTGAGGTTTGGCTTATGAGGGTGAGAAAGAGCTTTGCCTGGACTGGGCTAGCAGTTTGTGTGGGAAGCTTGCTGCTATGCCCATGTCCTGAGTTGTGCAGGGTTGCTTTGCGTAGAAATGAACTGGTGTGAGCAGAGGGATATGGCATAGAAAAAATAAAATCTTTGGGTAAAACGCTGACCATTCAACTGCAATTGAGAGATTATAACCTTTGAGATTGGGCCAGCTGGCTTGCACCGGGGCAACAGGAAGAATGTAGGCTCTTTTGAAAGGGCCTGAGTGCTCAAGGAGTGTCCTGTTCTTCAAAGTCTGCTTTATTCCCCCACTGGATTAATAAATTGGCATCCTACCTGGTATTGTGGAGTATAAGAAATGCAGGAAAGAGAGGGTCATTGAGCTTGTAACATGTTCTTGTGTTTTGGAAATAGCTACGGGCAGTATGGAAGCCTGCATGGAGACCCCATGGGGCCATGAGGATGAACTGTGGATTACAGCAGAGACCCAGTGGAGATTCCGGGACCATGAGAAGGCTTCTAAGGAAAGCTGCTGGCCCAGATGAAGTTTTCCAGAACTGTGAGTAGCCTAGCTGGAGGGGCAGAATTGGAAGTACAGAACCTTGTTACTGGTTAGAGTTATCGGACTGGGAGATTTGTCACTAACTAGAGTTGTTGGTCTTGAAGCTACAGAGTTTGGTGTTTGCCCTGTTTAAATTATGTATTGTTTGAGTATTTCTTTGCTATGCCCAATGCCATCTTTTGCAGTGTGAATGTTTATTCTGTGCCATTATGGGTTTTGGGGGGATTTTTTTTGGTATTATGGCTCAATTAAAAGACCTTGGACTATGGAGATATATGAACATCATTGGGATTGATAAAAACTATGGGGACTTTTAAACTTGGACTGAATGCATTGCATTTTCCATCATGGGGGCCAGGGGAAGAATGAGGCGGTTTGATTCAAGTATCCCCTATAAACTTAGGTGTTCTGAATGCTAGGTTCCCAGCTGATGGAGATTTGGGAATTAACACCTCCAGGAGGCAATGCATTGTTGGGGGTGGTGTTATGTGTACTAGTGTTTGGCACACTCTCCTGTTGCAATTGTCCAGCTTATGTTGGCCAGGGGGTAATGTCCACCCTCTGCTCATGCCATCGTTTTCCCTGCCATCATGGAGTTTCCCCTTTGAGCCTGTAAGCCAAAATAAACCTCTTTTTTTTCCCCACAAGCTGCTCTTAGTTGGGTGATTTCTACCAGCAATGCAAACATGACCGCAACACACTGGCTTGGAGGTTCTGAGCTCACTCAGAGCCCAGCTTCTCGCCTGCATCATTATGGGGATCCCACCCTTCCCAGAGTTCCAATCCTATATCATTAGGACCCTACAATGAATGAATGAGTGAATGAACTTAATGCCTTTTGGTAGCTTGAGTTGACCTTATGATTAAGTCCTATCTCCTTGCCACAGTGCCACCCAACTGTCTTTTTCTCGGTGTTAGGTCAAGATGGGCTTTCCAAAAAGGGAGTCACCAAAGAAAATAGGATGATGACAGAGAGATACAAGGGAGTGGGTCATCCACATTCCTCAAGAAATTGCCATTAATGATGCCCCAAGTCCTGATTTATTGCCCCCCTCATCTCTCACCTGGTCACTTCTGGTCTCACCATATAGCTTATGTAAAGAACAGAAATTTTCTGCCCCAACAAGAAAACCCCTTCCCTTTCTCACCTTCCCTCAACTGAAGAGCCTATAAAGCCCACTATCTGTAACCCCAAACTGACTGCTCCCACTCTCGAGGGTCAGTCCTTGGCAACTCATGTTTTTCCCAAATAAAACTCCCATCTTTGTCTCAGAGTGTTCTCCATGGTCTTGGTCATTCCTGAACCTTACATCTGGTGCCTGACTCAGATAAGTAGACTTTTGGCTGCCCTCTTGGGCAGCCAGACCTCCTTTTTCCCTGACCAGACCACCAAGCTGCCATTCGACCCTCTGAAGGCCTCCAACCTTCTCTGATACAGGCTCTCACACCCACTACGATTTGGCCTCACTATTCTTCCCTCCCTCATCTCCTCCCTTCTTGGTAAATGCCCCTCTCTCTCAGGCTGACCTGCTCTTGGGGTTCATCCCTCCTCATGGAAGCCATGCTGGCATGCCAGGCTACACCCCTTGGCTGCTAGGCCCCAACCCTAGGTTTTCGAGAAAGATGCACTCTCAAAACCTCTGGTCTATTTTTCTCTGGTCTACCATACCCTAAGGGGCGTCTTTTGGTTCAGTTGCACCATCTCGGGACACTCCCTCTCCCTCCCTCCTCCCCCTCTCCCTCTCCCTCCTGAGCTCTCATCTTCCACTGCCAGCTGCTCTAGTCTTTCAATGCCAGCAGCTTTCTCCACCAGGAGCACAAATGCCCTCCTCGCCCACAAACAGGCTAAAAAGTCAACAGTTGTGACCTGTATGGCCTCTGCCCACGTGGGCGGTGCAGGCCCCATTCACCCTAATGGGCCAGGGGTTATATTGGTATCCTGTGTAAATCCAGCTTAAGCTCTGATTTCTTGCACCATCTTTGTTCTTTCTCTGTCTCGTTTCACTAGCCCCTTCATTATACTCTCACACCTCCATGAGGAATAAACCTCCAAACCACTTTCTGTTACCCCCCAGCCTATCTCCTTAAGAACTTATAACTTCTATGACTCTTGGACGACATCAAACCTCATCATCTAATCTTTCTCTGAAACTCTGTCTGGCCCAATGCTGGACAACAGGTCCAAATGGCCTGAGAATGGTATTTTTGATTTCCAAATTCTCACTGATTTAGAAAACTTCTGCCAATGTACAGGCAAATGGTCTGAAATACCCTATATCCAAGCATTTTTAACTCTGCATGCACAGCCTTCTCTCTGTTCTACCTGTTCTTCTCACCAGGTCCTTTTGGCAAAAACTCTCAGAACTGCACTCTGATTCAGCCCTTCCCCCATATTCATCCTCACCCTCTGCTTTTGACCCAAACACCATAGACGATCTGCCTCCAACAGCCCCTCCAGCTCCCTCAGCCCCTCCTGACCCCCTGCCTGATGTCCACACCCTTCCTTCCTCCCTTCATCTACCCCCTGCTCCCTCTCCATGTCCCCCACCACCATCTCCCACATCCTCTCCTCCTCTATCCCCTCCTGCCCACCATAGTCCTTCTCACAGAGATGGCATATATACCCTTTGTGTGAGGTCGCAGGTGCTGAAGGAATTGTTCACATTCACGTTCCTTTTTCCATGTCCGATTTATCCCAGATTGAAAAACATCTAGGGTCTTTCTCCACTGATCCAACTCGCTACCCCAAAGAACTTTGCTACCTCACCCTGGCATGATCTCTTTGTAGTTCTTTCCTCCACTCTCACTCCTGATGGATGAGAACGTGTCTGGGTGGCTGCTCAGGCTCATACTGATGAGGCTCATTTAACTGATAATACTTTCCCAGTGGGGACACTTGCTTCCCCCTCCCCAGGGGACACTGACTGGGAATACCACGCTCCTGCTAACTCCCCAGGAAGAGTGGCCCCTGATAGAATGATTCTCTGCCTCTTGGCTGGCCTCCAAAAGGCATCCTATAAGTTTGTCAATTTTGACAAACTGCAGATGCTTACCCAGAGACCTAATGAAAATCCAGCTGAGCTTCTGGGGTGCCTAACTGAGGCACTCACCCAATCCACTCACCTCAACCCTGCTTCCCAAGAGGGCATGATAGTTCTCAATACCCATTTCTTGTCCCAATCTGCCCCTGACATCAAGATAAAACTTAAACGCTTAAGAAAGGGCCCTCAGACCCCTCAGGGAGATCTGCTTGACCTGGAATTTAAAGTTTTTAACAACAGAGAGGACCAAGAATGGACTGAGAGAGTGGCCAGAGACAGGCAGCAATTCCAGCTCCTGGCTGCGGCCCCGAGGCCTCCTCCAAAGAAGGCTGATGGGGCCGCAATGCTCACCACCAACGTCCTCTTCAAGTGTGGCCACATGGGCCACTGGGCAAAAGCCTGCCACAACCCATGCCCGCCGCCAGTGCCCTGCCCTCACTGCAGACTAGCTGGACACTGGAAGGTGGGCTGTCCTTTGTCTCAATAAGGTAGGCCAGCCCCTTCCCCTCATCCCTCATGAGAGCCAATTGCTGATCTTCTAGACCTGGCAGCCGAAGACTGGTGGTGTCCTGGGACCTCGGCCCCCACCAACACTCTCCAGATCACAATGGAGGAGCCCAGGGCCACAGTCCAGCTGGCAGAAGGGCCTGTCTCATTTCTGATCAATACAGAGGACAGTTGGTCAGTCCTCCAACTTTATTCTGGTAAGACTTTTCCCTTGCAGATCTCTGTGTCGGGTATCGATGGCCTATCCCATTCCCCACGTGTCACTCCCCCTTACCCTGTGTAGTCTGGGACACTCCCCTCTCCCATTCATTTCTCATAATACCCTCTTCTCCTGTTCCTCTCCTAGGTTGGGATCTTATGCAAAAATTCTCTCTCTAATTTACCACCCACACTCTGTCTTCCTCTTCACCCCAATCCCCTCCCTTAGGAAGGATCCAGGCTTTCCCCTCCATGCCTCCGAAGTCAATCCCAGGGTGTGGGACACTTCCTCGCCAGCACTAGCCTCTCATCACATGCCTATCCTCATCAGACACAAAGACCTCACATCCTTTCCCTGCCGCCCTCAAAACCTACTCACTCCCCTTGCAACTCTGACCCTGCCTGTTATTAAGCCTGACCTTATTAAACCTACAGCTTAGTCCAAGATTTGTGCCTAGTCAATGCTGCTGCTATGCCCATTCACCCAGTAGTCCCCAACCCTATACTCTCCTCTCTCACATCCCCTCTTACACTGCTCATTTTTCAGTTCTTGACCTCAAAGATGCCTTCTTCTTCATCCCCCTCCACCCCAATTCCTACAATCTCCTCACTTTCACATGGGAGGACCCCGATACTCATACTGCTTCTCAACTCACCTGGACTGTCCCCCAGGGATTTAGAGACAGCCCCTACCTATGGTCAAGCTCTCTCCACTGACTTTCTGTCCCTGGATCTGTGGCCCAGCACACTTTTACATATGTAGATGATCTTTTGCTCTGCTCACCCTCTCTTTATCTAAACTACATGCCAACAAACTTCTTAACTTTCTTGGATCTAAGGGATATCGAGTTTCCCCCCAAAAGGCTCAACTTTCCTTAACCTGAGTGAGGTACCTGGGCTTTCTCCTCACCCCCACCTCACGACAACTGACCCTAGACCACAAACAACATCTTCGCTCGCTCTCCTCGCCTACTTCTAAGGAAGACATTCTCTCCTTTCTTGACTTTGCTGGGTTCCTTAGAATGTGGATTCCAAACTTCGCCCTCCTGGAAAAGCCCCTTTATGACAAGACTGAGGGAAACACTCATGAACCCTAGACCCTAAGTCAGAGACAGATGCTGCTTCTCCCGCCTGCGCAATGCTCTTTTGAAAGCTCCAGCCCTTGCGCTTCCAGATGTTCAGCCTCCTTGTCCCACAGAAAAAGGGGGTGTGGCAGTGGGGGTTCTAGCTCAAATGAAGGGCCCATCCTTTGCCCCTGAGGCCTGTCTCTCTAAACAACTAGAAACCTCTGTCCGGGGCTGGCAACTGTGCCTACGTGCTCTTGCTGCAGCTGCTCTTCTGTCCCAAGACGCATCAAATTCACTTTCAGACAACAACTCACTGTCCTCTCCCCCGACAGACTTAAAGATCTACTCTCCAACTCTTGCCTGTCTACTCTGATCCCATCTAAAATTCAACTCTTTCACATCACTTTCCTTGATAACCCTGACATCACACTTGACTCTTGTCCCCCACTTAGGCCCTGCTTCCCTCCTGCCTCTACCTAAACAACTTACACACTCCTGTTTCGAGACCCTAGAGGAACGCACCTATCACAATCCTAGAATCTCTCTATCTCCTCTCCTCGACCCAATCACACCTGGTATATAGACGGCAGCTCCTCCACTAACTCACAGGGCTCTCGAATAGTGGGGTAGTGCTATTGTCTCAGATGACCAGATAATAGAGACTGGTCCATTGCCTAAGGGGAGTACATCCCCAAAGGCTGAGCTGGTAGCTCTCACTAGAGCCCTAACCTTGGCACAAGGCAGGACAGTTAACATCTATACTGACTCGAAATATGCTTTCCATATTCTACATCACCATTCTGCTACCTGGAAGGAGAGAGGCTTCCTCTCTGCTAGAGGAACCCCCATTACTAAAGGACCCCTTATCCTCAAACTGCTACGTGCCTCCTATCTTCCTGCAAAGGCGGCTGTCATTCACTGTAGGGGTCACCAGGCTCCAACTTCACCTGTGGCCAAGGGAAACTTGTTTGCAGACAGAGTTGCCAGGGAATCCAGCCTCCATAGCATGTATTCAGCTTCAGCCTTCTTCCTTGCCACTACCTCCTTCACTCCTTCATGCACCCCAGAACAGCACCAAGATCTAACAAAACATGGCGCCATCCTGGGACCACAAGGCTGGCTACTTCTAGGGGGCCTCTACTGCTTGCCTGATCTCCATGCTACTACCATCCTGACCCACCTACATAATCTGTTTCATGTGGGAGCCCGCCCTCTGCAAAGACTCCTGACCCCGCTCCTTTTCCATCCTTGCCTCTCCTCTCCAATCTCCTCTGTGACACAGGCTTGCTCACTCTGCGCCAAGACCTCTCCACAATGGGGAGTCTGTCCCCTCCCACTTTCAAACCCCACCAACACAGGGGCTCACTTCCCAGGGTGGACTGGCAGATAGATTTTACTCACATGCACACACACACACACACACACACACACACACACACGCAAACAGAGAAACCTACATACCTTCTCACTATGGTGGATATTTTCTCGGGGTGGGTTGAAGCTTTTCCTACAACAGGAGAAACTGCAAACATAGTCGCCTCTCACATTCTTGAATCTCTTCTGCCCTGCTTTGGCCTTCCTCTTACCATTCAATCAGACAATGGACCAGCCTTCATTTCCAAGGTAACCTAGGAAGTATCCAGAGCCCTGGGAATAGATTGGAAACTTCATATTCCATATAGGCCCTCAGTCCTCAGGCAAAGTAGAAAGAGCAAATGCCATTCTCAAAACTCACCTGTCTAAAGTGACTTCTGAACTCCACCTGACCTGGCCCCAGCTCCTCCCACTTGCCTTAGCCCGAATCAGAGCTACTCCTCAGGCCCCCTCCTTCCTTAGCCCTTTTGAACTCATGTATGGGGGCCCCTTCCTGTTGAATAACTTCCCCCCACTACAAGAAACCCCTCTCCATGGGTATTTACCAACTTTCACCTTTATCCAGAACCTTCCCTGGAAACATGCTGACCACCTTCTTCCCCAACCACCAAAGGGAGCCACAACTCTCTCACTTAACCCTGAAGATCAAGTGTACCTTAAGCAGTCTTTGCCCACAAGGGTCTCAAGCTGCTCTGGACTGGACCTCATCTGGTGATCTTAACCACCCCCATGGCCGCAAAGCTTCAGGGCACCCCACTTAGATCCACCTATCACAGCTAAAGAGAGTCAAGCCACCTCCGTCCTACCCTACCTCATCCAGGGATAAGTACACCGCCACCCCAATGGGTCCTCTCAAACTTAAACTCTCTCGTGTTCCCACTCTTCCCCCAGCCCCAGAATGTTCCTCATGACTCTAATGCCCCTCTGCCTCCTCTCCCTTGCCTCAAGCCCTCTATCCCTCGCCTCTGAGTGCTCATCTCCCCCTTGTGCCTGGCATTTTGATGTCATAGCCGTTGACGAGGATAACAAGCTTCTTAATTCTTCCTTCTGTCCTCTCACGGGGTGCACGGAGCCCATCTCCCTCACCTTCTCTATAATAGAGGTTGCCAATGACTGCCCTGAAGCCAGCTCAATACAGGGACGGTATGAGAGAAGTCTCTGCTTATCTAAGGACCAAGTCGTACCTGCATGCCACACCAGCTCTGTTGGAGGGTGCTCACTATTGATCTCTCCATCCTGTCAGTACCACTACTTTCACCTGACTAAGTCCTAGGGCATCCAACCAGCACAGCTCAAATCTCAGGGGTACTCACATTTTTTTCCATCACAGACCCATGGGACCAAAAGTGGGCAGATGGGATGGTAGGGGTGGCAACCCAATACTCTATGGGATCTCGCTGTGGGGGCAGAATAGAAATATTTAGATCCATTCAAAATGCCCCTAAGACTGCCCCAAATGCCCATATCCAGACAGTTATGGACATCAAACAGGCTCATGGCAAGCTCCAGGAAGCTCTTCATGATGTAACCTTCTTCACCACCCCCAGTATGTCCATCCTTAATTCTTCTCTCTCCCTCCTCAATCAACTCAATGTTACCGATCACACTGCCCTACTACCTGTGTGCTTCTGTTGAGTGGCCCCTCATTACTTCAGTCCCCCTATACAATATCACCTCTGCTTCAGACACTCCCAGCTTCTGGCATCCTCTCTCTAAGCTCCCTATCACACTCTCTCTTCTGAACCGCCTGGATTGCTGGCATGAGGATATCTCTCAATGCTGGTCGGGAGCTTTCAGGAATAACTCTATGTGACAAACCACACTTCACCTAAGGGAAATTATTTTTGGTGTGACTCCATGCTGTATACTTGCATCTATCCGAGAATGCACTCAGGCCCTTGCACCCCAGTCACTTTGGTACCTAGCCCCACCATGTACACAGAGGGAGAGCTGGCAGTCCTTCTTCCTAAGCTGGCTCATCATTGCAAAAGAGCCATTCACTTGCCTGTGATGGTAGGGGTAAGCCTGGCAGCCTCTATAGCTGCCACAGGACTGGCTGCAGGAGGCCTGAGCCACAGCCTAATCTCCTATGAAAGGCTTTCTACAGAACTGAGCATTGCAGCCCGGGGATCCACTGAGGCCCTGCGACTGCTACAAGAGCAACTTACTTCTCTGGCCTCAGTCATACTGCAGAACCTCCGAGCCCTAGACCTCCTGACAGCAGACAAAGGAGGGACCTGCCTTTTTCCTTTTTCTGAATGAGGAGTGTTGTTACGATTTCAACGGATCAGGCAAGGTAGAAGTCGAAATTAAAAACTAAAAAACCTGGCTGACTAGCTTCAGGTAGGAACACCAATCCCTTCTGAGTCATTGAACATCTTTGGTACAGTTTGGCCCTGACTTTTGCCACTCTTAGGGCCTATATCTGAACTATTCTTTTTTTTTTTTTTTTTTGAATTTTTTTTCTTTATTAGTTAGTTTTATATTCAGCAAATACAGTCAGTTTGGTACCATTATTAGGCTCATCCGTGACCTACCCCCTCCCCTTGGCCCCTCCTTGTTGAGGTATATGGGTCATGCATTGTGGAGTTAGCACACAGTTATGTGTAAGATAAATGTCTCTGCATATCATGACCCAACATGTGGCTCTGACATTCTTTCCACCTCCTCTTCCGCAAAATTTCCCTGAGCCATGTTGGGTTCACTTTTGGTCTGCTTCAGTGATGAGGTGTTGGGGGCCTCTGAGGCTCTGGCTCTCTGATTTGGTAGGAGTTGATTTTTCTCTGTGTTGATCTCCTTCCCCCTTGTGCTGGTATCCGGTTCATCAGGAAAACAGTACCCTTGCTTGTTTCGCCAATTTTTCTTAGTTTCAGCTGGGGCCCTTTTGAGGTATGATGGGATGGCTCTCTCCTTAGGATCTATGTCTATCTGAAAAAGAGAAGCAGATTCTCCAATGGAGAGTAAGTTAGCACCAGGACAAAAGAGATAAGGCTTACTTTTTTTTTATAGAGAATTTAATATGTGTAGGCCCTCTTGTAGCCCACAATTGATGGTAGCTTGATATTGGCGAGTGGGCTTATGCTTGGATATGGTTCTGACTTGTTTCCCAGCTCCAGCTCTGGATCCCGTACCACTGAGGAGATCAGTTAGCCAAATTAAGAGCAGTTGGTTCCCCAGCATGGCTGTGTGCCACTATTGCACTTGTGTGGGCATCACAACAAGTTATTTGCTGCTAAGTAGGTTAGACCATGAGTTGCTTGGACAGATATTGGTCATTTTTCCCCAGTCGCCCATGTAGAACCTTCTGGCACTAGACACGCTGACTGTCTGGGGACTGACTCTCTTCCAACATCCAGCCATGCCATTCTATTTTGCATGTCAACCACATAAGGTGTCTTCAGCAGTAGAGTCTTACCACTAACCTTTGGTGGGTCATCAAGTACTCTGACAGAAATCTGTCTGTCTTTTAGGAAACCTTGTAGGTCTCTCTGATCAAAAGCTCATTGTGGATGATAGCCCCATGCTGGTACTGGGAGTTACAGGTCAGTGACCACTAAGAAAATGAGGAAAAAGATAACTAATACACAAGAGTTAGAGAGAAGAGAGAGAGAGAGAGAGGGAGAGGGAGAAGGAGGAAGGGAAGATGTAGAAGATTAAGGTTAGTCGTGATCCTACCCTCTCCAGTGTCTTGTGGTTCAGGTGTTCCCTGTAAGGGCCTGGTGAAGGATCAGCCATTTGGTCTGCCATTTAGTAAGTAGAATTTTATGGTATCATTGCCATTTGGGTCTAGATTTGTGTTTCCCACCCCTTTGATGCTCCCCTCCTTCCCCTTCCATCTAGTCCACGAGATGCTTGCTGGGTATGTAAGGTATCTTGGGTAGATTCAGGTTAGGTGCTGTAGATGAGTGAGACTATGCGGCGATTTTTTTTCTGTGATTGGGTAAGTTCACTGAGAATGATCTGTTCCAGGTTCAACCATTTTTCCTCAAATTTCATTGTGTCATTTTTTCTTACTGCTGTATAGAATTCCATTGTGTAGATATACCACATCTTAGTTATCCATTCTTCTAGTGATGGACATCTGGGTTGATTCCAGCTCCTAGCCATTACAAATTGAGCCGCTACAAACATGGTTGAGCAAATCTCTCTAGCCTGTGGTTTGAAGGTTTTAGGGTAGATGCCCAGTAAGGGAATAACTGGGTCTGTTGGTATCTCTATACTCTATCTGTTCTGTTCTATTCTTACTACTTGCCCTGGCCCCCTGCCTTCTGAGATGCATCCAGAATCAGGTGGACCAATTCACCCACCTAAAATTCAACCAACTTTTACTGACCCGTCCCTCCTCTATCTCCTACCAGCCTTTAGCCACCGAGGAACCGGCTCCTCATCACCTGCCCTGAGGGGAGACCAACGACCACATTACCCAACTCTCCCATAAGAGCTCATCGCCCCCTACAGTCAGCATGAAGACACTACAGAAGAAAAGACCACAGCCCCTTGTCACTAACAAAAGGCTGGAATGTCAGGTCAAGACGGGCTTCTCAAAAAACGGAGTCACCAAAGAAAACAGGATGGTGACAGAATGGGAATGGGTCACCCACATTCCTCCAGAAATTGCCTAGCCATTAATGATGCCCCAAGTCCAGATTTATTGCCTGCCCTCCATCTCTCACTGGGTTACTTCTGGTCTCACCCTAAGAACAGAGATTTACTGCCCCCTTATCTCTCACCTGGTCACTTCTGGCCTCACCATATGGCTAATGTAAAGAACAGAGATTTACTGCCCCAACAAGAAAATTCCTTCCCTTTCTCACCTTCTGCCAACTGAAGATCCTATAAAGCCCACTATTTGTAACCCCAAACGGACTCCTCCCGCTCTCGAGAGTCAGTCCTGGCAACTTGTGTTTTTCCCAAATAAAACTTTCATCTTTGTTCTTTTTTTAAATTTTGTTTGTTTGTTTATTTATTTGAGAGCGACAGAGAGAAGGAGGGAGAGAGAGAGAGAGAGAGAGAGAGAGAGAGAGAGAGAGAGAGAGAATGGGCACGCCAGAGCTTCAAGCCTCTGTAAACGAACTCCAGACGCGTGCGCCCCCTTGTGCATCTGGCTAACGTGGGTCCTGGGGAATCAAGCTTCGAACCGGGGTCCTTAGGCTTCACAGGCAAGCGCTTAACAGCTTAGCCATCTCTCCAGACCAAAACTTTCATCTTTGAAAAAAAACAAAAAACAACTTTCATCTTTGCCTCAGAGTGTTCTCCGTGGCCTTGGTCACTCCTGAACCTCACACTCTGGCCTCTTATTCCCTGTTGGGTCTAGCTCCTTGGAACCACAGTCAGTTTCCATGCCCACTTTGGGTCAGTCTTTGAGCACTCTCCCCCTTCCAAACTGGGATACTCCAAAGGGCCTCACCAGGCCCCATCCCACGGCAACCTAGGCAACCTGGCTCCTAGAGCCCATTATTCCACTGCCCAGCTCCCACGCCCCCCCCCCCCCCCATACCACAACTGCCCCAAAGCCCTTCGACAGCCAGCTCTTCTCTCTTTCCTATCTCTTCTAACTTCTGGTGCCTGTATTTCTACTTCTACCTTTTCTACGTCTGCCCGTCTTTTCCAGCCCTCCTCCTACTTCCCCCAGCAGGCACCCCACACTCTGGCTCTCTTTCATATGGTGTCTCCATTTCTAGAATTTTTCTTTCCTCAGGAGACTCCGCTTCACCCTTGACCCTTGGATCTCTGACACTGTGATCTGGAGCTTTCTTTGTGCTCCATGAGCCTCTGGGCATCCCTCATCACAGGGTTTCATTGTCATTTATAATTGCTGACATGTTTGTTCAGATTCTTCTATTATATGTCGAGTTGAGGGCAGGCATGTCTCACTCCCCCATGTCTCATCAGAGCCTGGAAGACAGCCTTGCATGTTAGATGTTTGTTGAACTGATGATTGGATGAACAAAATACCCAAATGTATCTTAGAGGTGATCCTACTTTTGCTGTATGAGGGTAACATGACATAGTATGTTTTCTTTATCACAGGTACTCTGTCAGAAAAGGCCAGAAGTCTTGTCCTTGGAGTTCATTTTCCCCAAAGCTGGATCGGTGGTAAACAGGTGATGTGGGAGTCTGGCTTGGTGATCTGGTCAGTGGCATTTGCTTCCTCATCCTGCTACATTCCAGGATTTCCACAGCGTGGGAGGGACATTGCACAACACTCCCACGGGCCAGAAAGAGTGCAGTGAATTCCTTCTGCGCAAAAAGGCTTTGTGAGTCTATGCTTTTGTGATTTATGAGCAGCATCACTTAGGCAGCCCTAATTCAGCTGGGCTGAGGAGTGGCATAGCCAGCCAGATCCTTATCAGAGAAGATTTATGGGCTTCCCACCCTAGGCCCGTGAAGACAGGAGAGGAAGGGAATGTTTGTGAAGGAGCTGGCTTGATGCTAAGGCTAATCTCTGCCTGTTACTCCTCTGGAACTGGGAGACTACAAGAAATGAGCCTCAGGGAAGAGATTGTATGTGTCTTAAAAAGAATCTCATGTCCACCCACATCGCTTTTCTATGCCCTGAGGCCACAAAGAATATTACAGACTTGACCCAAGTGACCCCAAGTGAAATCCTCTTCCTGGGGCTTTGAGCAGGGAGCAGTCATGGGTTTCACACGTCTTTGAAAGGCTGGGCATCTTTGAGCTGCGTCTGTTGTTGGGAGCTCACAGGACTATGGACACTGTAGTCTTCAATACCCGTTTTGGAACAATCAGGGACAACTTCCCTTTGGTGTTCACAGTGAGGGAAGATTGCTGGGGAAAAAAGTACTAGAAGAATCCCTGTGGGCTCTTGGTCAGATTGGCACAGACAGGCTTCATAATGGCTCAGTCTTCTCTGGGAAATTGAACTAGAAAAGTTCTAGGGTTTCAGAGAATTGCTTGAAATTTAATCTGTAGAAAGATTAGGATAAGAAAGCTAAAATAGGTTCTTTCTCATACTTGCCTGTCTCCTTGTCAGGTTTTGGATTGACAGACAGCCATGATTAATGCTAGAAAATTGGGAATGGTAGAGGTTATACATTTTAATTCATGGTGTTTTCTGTCTACACAAGGACTGAATTACCTCAGATAAATTAAGGGTAGTCAAGTTTCTTTTTAATACTTTGTATTTATTTATTTGAGAGAGAGAGAGGCGGGGGGCAGGGGGAGGCATGGGCATGCCAGGGCCTCTAGCCATTGCAAATGAACTCCAGATCCATGTGCCACCTTGTGCATCTGGCTTTACATGAGCACTGGGGAATACAACCCAAGTCCTTAGACTTTGCAGACAAGCACTTTAACCACTGAGCAATCTCTCTAGCCCGAGGGTAGTCAAATTTCTACAGGTCTCTTGGACTATGTTAATTGCTCATGAGAGAACAGTTTTAGCTTCTAGATCTTTTGAATTGCCAGAAGCAATAGTTTTATTATTTTTAAATTTTTATTTTAAAAAATATTTTATTTATTTGAGAGACAGAATAAAAGAGAGGGAGAAAGAGAGAGAGAGAGGGAATTGGTATGTCAAGGCCTCCTCCCACTGCAAACAAATTCCAGATGCATGTGCCATTTTGTGCATCTGGCTTTACATGGGTACTGGGGAATTGAACCTGGGACGTTGGGCTTTGCAAGCATGCACCTTTAACCACAGAACCAACTCCCCAGTCCAGAAGCAATAATTTTAGTTGTGTTCTCTCAATTTTCCACAAAGGACAAACCTTTAGCTAAAGGGAATTACACTGGGTTAGAGTAAGGGATTTTTTAAAAAGTTATTTTTTTATTTTTATTTTTTTGTTATTTTTATTTATTTGAGAGTGACATGCAGAGAGAGGAAGAGGCAGATAGAAAGAGAGAGAGAGAGAGAGAGAGAGAATGGGCGTGCTAGGGCTTCCAGCCACTGCAAACGAACTCCAGATATGTGTGCTCCCTTGTGCATCTGGCTAACGTGGGTCCTGGGGAATCAAGCCTCGAACCCGGGTCCTTAGGCTTCACAGGCAAGCGCTTAACCGCTAAGCCACCTCTCCAGCCCAAAAAGTTATTTTTGAAGGGGAAGAAAGGTGAGCAGATGATTAGGACAGTTTTTCTGCTAAGTGGACTGCAGGGTGGGTCTCTTTTGGAGGGCTGCTAAGACTTCTTAAAGACTTCCTGATTTTTATAGGATGATTATCTACAAAACAGGGAAACTGAAGTTCTCTAGGCTGTAAGCAGGATAGTCTTCAGCCATTTTCAAATCTCAGGGCAAGTAAGGTTTGCTTGGAACTCTGTCATAGAGCTTGAAGGTACAGGAAATTTTCACGTAAAAATGAGATGATACTGGGTTTAAAGTGGGTTGCCAGCAGGTCAGAGCCTTTGTACTGGGCCTTTTTTTGTTAACTAATGTAACAATCACCCAAAGTTTTAAGTCCCTTCAATTAGTTCACTTTCCACTACTCAGGTGTCTCAGGATTGTCCAAGTATGATGCTTCCGGGTATGATATATTCTGGGTACTGTGAACTAAAGTTCCCAGAAAACAGCTCTGTATGCGGCACCTACTTCCAGCAAGGCTGAATGGGCTGATGAAGCTCCTGTGATCATAGAGATATGGGATGCTGCAAGTCAGAGCCACATTACCTTGGGCTACCTTAGCCCATTAATAGTCATTTGTTGCCCACATCTGTGTCTGTGAGAACATCCTGAAGATCCTGGTGACTATCAATTGATCAGGTGTAATCCTTTTTGAAATGCAAGAACAGACCCCAGCTCCCACCAACCCAAGGGCTAAGAATGTCATCAGACAGCATGTATTTGAAAAGTGCCTTGATTTATGGCTTTCTTTGGTTCTGTAACTATAAAACCTTCAAGAAGTTGTTAACACATTGGAACATGGAATTTGGGGTAACCTAAATCTGTGTTGCCGGAAAATGGTCACTCATATTTGGCTCCAGAATAAACTATCTCCTATCCCCTTTGAGGTGAGAGCCGTGTCTTTTGTGTGAACAGTATGTACATAAATCTGTATTGATAACAAGACCCCCACAGTGGTGCTTAAGGCAAGTGTAGAGGATTCACATTCTCCTTGCTGCTGTGTTCACGTCTGAGAGTTAAGAGGAGCCATTTTTGGCAAACCTCTTGTCAAAAGAACACTTTTAGACAGTTTGCATTTACTGGAGTTTATTTAGCAGGGAATGAGTCATGCATTGGGCAGCACTCATGAATGCTCTGAGGGCTCCTTTTTTGCAAAACATGAGTATTTATTGACAGAAAGAAGCATGGAAACTGAGGAAGGAATAGCTTGACGGTGACAGCTCAGCATTTGATTTGCCAATAGTCTGTATACAGCCTTTTTTTATTTTTATTTTTAACTACACAGGGCACCCAGAATCTGACCAAAGCAGTCTTGAATTCTCGCTTTTGTCGGTTACCTCTGTGATCAGATTTTCAGTCTGCTTAACCAAGTTAAACTTGCTGAGACCAAAAAAACCTGGACACTCAAAGTACTGAGGCAGCCTCAGGCCAATGCTCTCTGCTTCTAGAACACTCTCCTGACACATTTTCTCTGTTTGAACACACCTTCAGTTTCTTTTTGTCCATGAACATGGAGCAAAGGTGCCAAGGGTGAAGCCTTTCTCAGGACCTGAAAAACAAGTTGTTTTAGCGCAGGAGTGTCCCCTACTTGTTCTTATCTGTGTGACATTCTTATCTCTGCCTCTCCCTCCTGCCATTTACTTTGGCAGTGAGATTTGAGGTTGTGGTACTGGCAAGGCTAGGAAGAAACCAGAGAATCCCTGTTTGCACACGGTGTGCCTTTCAGGCTGTGAAAAAGGGTGAGGTCTAAACTGGTCTAAGAGACGTCACCTAATTCTGGAGTGACCTGCTGATCTTTGCTATCCCCCTGGGTGGCATAGTCTCATGCTGTCCCTCCAGGGTAACTGGAAGAGGACAGGCTTAGTCCTGGGTGTAACAAACCATAGATGGGTGTGAAGGAAAATCTCATTGATTCGTTTCACATGTGGAGAAAAATCACAGGCTATGGAGAAAGCCTATGAATAAATCCATGCACTCTCGTCTCATCTCACATTTGAATTCTCTCAATTGCATCCCTACATATGGTTGTCATTCCTTGTGGCCTTGCTCCAAGATTTTATTTAAAATTTGTCATTCTGCTTACTTAAGAACATCATCACATTGGGGCTGAGGAGATGGCTCAGTGGTTAAGATGCTTGTCTGCAAAGCCTAATGACCCAGATTTGATTCTCCTGTCCCACGTAATGCCAGACGCGCTACGTGGTGCATGCATCTTGAGTTCGTTTGCAGTCGCTAGAGACCCTGGTGTGCCCATCCTCTCTCTGTGTGCCTCTGCCTCTCCTGCTGTATCCCTCTGCTTGCAAATCAATGAACAAAGTATTTTTTTAAAAAAGAATATCATCACGTCATCACTTCCTTGCTAACATTCCTCAGATCTGTTGGGCCATCCTATTTAAATGATAAGATCGGGAAAGGTTTGCCTTTAGTGGATCCTTTGTGCTGCCAAATTCTGTAAAATGGGGCATAGTTGATGGGCTAGTAGTCTGGGTTCATGTATTGGCTCTCCCACTATCCACTTTATGATGTGAGGATGTGATGGGACATGTTGCAGCCAGGTTCACATTGCTGGCAGAAAACACCCGACCAAGAGCAGCTTGCGAAAAAAAAAAAAGGTTTATTTTGGCTTACAGATTGTAGGGGAAGCTCCATGACGGCAAGGGAGAAGGGTGGCATGAGCAGAGGGTGGACATCACCTCCTAGCCAACATCAGATGGATAATAGCAACAGAAGAGTGTGCCAAACACTGGCAAGGGGGAGCTGGCTATAATGCCCATAAGCCCACCCCCAACAATACACTGCCTCTGAGAGGCATTAATTCCCAAATTGCCATCAGCTGGGAACCTAGCATTCAAAACACCTAAGTTTATGGGGGACACCTGACTCAAACCACCACATAGAGGTACTGGGGAATTGAATTGGTATTCTAAGGCTTTACAGGCAAGTGCCTTAACTGCTGAGCCATCTCTCCAGACCCCCAATTCTTTTTTTATTATCGTTACTATTAATCTGTTACTGTGCCTAATTTCTAAATTTGACTTTATCATAGATACATATGTACAGGAAAACAAATAGGCAAAAGCAGGATTCAGTACTGTTGTGGTTTGAATATGCAATGTCCTCCACAAGCTCATAGGTTTGAACACATGGCCCCTGAGATGGTTTGAGTCAGTATCCCCCATAAACTTATGTGTGCTGAATGCTAGGTCCTTAGCTGATGGCAATTTTGGAATTAAAGCCTCCTGGAGGCAGTGTATTGTTGGGGGCAGGCTTATGCATATTATAGCCAGCTTCCCCTTGCCAGTGTTTGGCACACTCTCCTGTTGCTGCTGTCCATCTGATATTTACCAGGAAGTGATGTCCACCCTCTGCTCATGCCACCATTTTCCCTGCCATTGTGGAGCTTCCCCTCGAGTCTGCTAGCCAAAATAGAGCTTATTTTTCCCACAAGCTACTCTTGGTTGGGTGTTTTCTACTAGCAATGCAAATCTGACTGCATCAGCCCCCCTCTGGGAGACTGGGGAGTGTTTTAGAGGTGGAGCCTGACTGGTTATACGTGCTGGTCCCGGCCTGGCCTTCTCTCTGCTTCCAGCCTGCTGGGCTATGAGAAGTAGCTGCTACAGGCTGCCAAAGACCAAGCCTCTCTGCCTCGCCTTCCTGGCCATGATAAGCTGTGACCCTCTGAATCTATGAGCTGAAACAAATCTTTTCTCCCTTAAGTGAATTCTATCATGTATTTTGTCATAGCAATGAAAAACATAACTCATACAGGTACTGAAGTTTTCAGGCACTCCCTGGGAGTTTTGAGACATTGTCTTCTTCGGGTACTACTATATTTTGCTGGGGTAGGAGCACAGTAGAAAGTCTTCAGAAGTAGGTAACAGGCAGCATACAGGAAGTGGAGCTTTGTCCTTATTTTCATATTATTATTATTTTTAAATATTTTATTTATTCATTTGAGAGAAAGAGAGAGAGAGAGAGAGAGAGAGAGAGAGAGAGAGAGAGAGAGAATGGGCATGCTAGGACCTTTAGCCACTGCAAACGAACTCCAGACGCATGTGTCACCACGTGCATTTGGCTTTACATAGGTCCTGAGGAATCAAACCTGAGTCATTAGGCTTTGCAGGAAAGTGCCTTAACTGCTGAGCCAACCTCCAGCCCTTATTTATTATTATTTATTTTATATGGTGAAAAAGAACAAAGTGCATTTAGAGTTAACCAGCTGGATTCAGTTTAGATAATCCAGATCTGAGCACAAAAGGGAGCTTTGTTTCCCAAGCTGAAATGTTTTAATGGCTAAGCTAGGAATGTCACGGTTAAAAAGCAAACTGAGCAAGCATGAGGGTAGGGCTAGCAGGGAACAGGGGTGCAGTCTGTCAGTGGACTCCCCCGCAAGCCAGGCTTCAGGTCATAGCAGATGCATCATTGGCCATTTTTTTTTTTTCAAGGTAGGGTCTCACTGTGGCTCAGGCTGACCTGGAATTCAGTATGTAGTCTCAGGGTGGCCTTGAACTCACAGAGAACCTCCTACCTCTGCCTCCTAAGTGCTGGGATTAAAGGCGTGCATCACCACCCCCAGCTTGTCATTGGCTGTTTTAATGTGTTATTTTTTTGATTGAAATGTCTTAGCACACAACATAATGGGTGTCATTATGTAATATTCTTCAACACTTTTTCTTTTTCTTTTTTTGAGGTAGGGTCTTGCTGTAGCCCAGGCAGACCTGGAATTCACTATGTAGTCTCAGAGTGGCCTTGAACTCACAGTGATCCTCCTGCCTCTGCCTCTCGAGTGCTGGGATTAAAGGTGTGCACCACCACGCTTGGCTAAAAAAAAAATATTTTTGATACTTTTCATGACTAGCCATTCTAAAGTATAAGATCTCACTGGGCATGGTGGCACTCGCTTTTAATCCCAGCACCTGGGAGGTAGAGGTAGGATTGCTATGAGTTTGAGGCCAACCTGGGACTACAGAGTAAGTTCCAAGTCAGTCTGATCTAGAGTGAGACACTATCTCAAAAAACAAAACAAAAAGTATAAGACCTATATAGTTTTCTTTATCATTAGATTTTTTTAAACTAATTTTGAAATTCTTTTAGACTCACAAGAAGAATTAAAAGCAGCACAGTGAGCTGCTGTATACTGTTTATACAGTTTCCTCTAATGACAGCATCTTTCATAATCCTTGTACACTATCAGACCAAGAAGCTGACTTTGGTATAAACTAAATATGAACTTTAGGTTTTAGCCATTTTATGTGTGTTTTTTTTTTTTTTTGTGTGTGTGTGTAGACTTATGTGAAACTTTGTCACAATATGGCTTTTTGTAAACATTATCCCATCCAGGATACAATCTCTCCTGTCGCCTGAGAATGCCATTTTAATATTAGTATTTCACAGTCACACCCTCTTCCTAACCGAACAACTGCTTACATATTCTTCTTACAGTGAATTTGTTATTTCAAAAATGTCTTACATGTGGAATCTATAGCATGTAAACTTAAAAAAATATTTTATTTGTTATTTATTTATGAGAGAGAGAAAGAGAGAGAATGGGTGCACCAGGACCTCCAGGCAATGCAAACGAGCTCCAGATGCATGCTCCACCTTGTGCAGCTGGCTTATGTGGGTTCTGGGGAATTGAACCTGGATCCTTAGGCTTCGCAGGCAAGTGCCTTAATGGCTGAGCTATCTCTCTGGCCCCTGTTAGGACTTTTCTAGATTAGATTAAATGAGGTGGGAAGACCTACCCTTTTGTGGGCATCACCATCCCACATCCTGTAAAAAGGAGAAAGCTAACTGAGTATTCATCTCTCTCTCTCTCTCTCGCCTTCGCTGCCAATATAATGGTTTGATGTCAGCTGTTTGCTCCTGTTATACTTTTCTGGCCATGATAGACTTCCCATCAAAACTGAGTTAAAAGTAAACGCTTCTCTAAGCTGATTCTGGTCTGGTATTTTGTCCTAGCAATGAGATGGTAACTGACACAGAGGACTGTAGTGAGTGCCAGGCTGACGGGCCCATGAGCTGCCAGTATTCTCCCGTCTCTGTCCCATCTTGCCATAGGAGGGCTGGGATTACAGATGCTCACTGGCTCTGTGTGGGTTCTGGTGATCTGAGCTCAGGTCATTAGGCTTGTGCAACAAGTGCTGTTTTTCATTTTGTATAATGCACTTGACATTCACCCAAGCTATACATATCAACATAGTTCTTTTTGTTGGCGAGTGGTGTTCCATCGCATGATGTTCACTCCTCTACTCACCTGCTGAAGGATATTTGGATTGTTTCCAGGTTCTGGCTGTTACAAAGTGGCTATGAATGCTCAAGCATGGTTTCTTTGTATGAATTTGTTTATGTTCTGGGCTTTTGGGTGACCACCTTATAAGTTGTGTTTGCAGTTGTTGATGTTAAGTAGCATTTCCTAGGTACATAAGCAAAGGACAGAGGTAACTTAATATATAAGTGATGCACTTAGGCCAAGTGAAATCAAATGATATTACAACATTTGGCAATAATGGTGATTTTCCTGTATATCAGATAGAGGCAACTGGAGAAGTGAGCCAACACAACATACATGGTAGTATTAATCTGTCAACTCAAAGGTATCAGTTCCACAGGCAGGTTGGGAAGAGTGAATTTTTTCCCCCAGCAGAAAACCATCATCTATCTCATTATATTAAAATAATTTTTAGGGTTGGAGAGATGGCTTAGCGGTTGAGCCCTTGCCTGTGAAGCCTAAGGACCCTGGTTCGAGGCTCAATTCCCCAGGACCCATGTTAGCCAGATGTACAAGGGGGCGCATGCGTCTGGAGTTCGTTTGCAGTGGCTGGAGGCCCTGGTGTGCCCATTCTCTCTCTTCTCTCCCTATCTGCCTCTTTCTCTGTCTGTCACAATCAAATAAATAAATAAAAATTTTAGAAAAAAAATAATTGTTCATTTGAAATTTTATTGGTTTTACAGGTTTTTTTTAAAAAAATTTTATTCATTTTTATTTATTTATTTGAGAGTGACACAGAAAGAAAGAGGCAGATAGAGAGAGGAAGAGAGAGAATGGGCGCGCCAGGGCCTCCAGCCACTGCAAACGAACTCCAGATGTGTGCGACCCCTCGAGCATCTGGCTAACATGGGTCCTGGTTCGAAGCGAGCCTCGAACTGGGGTCCTTAGGCTTCACAGGCAAGCGCTTAACCGCTAAGCCATCTCTCCAGCCCCAGGTTTTTTTTTTTTTTTTTTTTTTTTTTGAGACAGGGTCTCTAGCCCAGGCTGACCTGGCACTTACTCTGTAGTCCCAGGCTGGCCTTGAACTCACAGTGATTCTCCTGCCTCTGCCTCCTGAGTGCTGGGATTTAAGGTGTGCATCACCATGTCTGGCCCAGTTTGTTTTTATTTCATTAATATATTTAAAAAATTTACGAGTATGGATTGGCACATAATCAGTTTCACTACTTAACAGAACTGCTATGGTATATGAGACTTAGTGGTGGCCACAGGACCGGAGTAAATCAAAGCAAAACACAAATTTGTACATATTAACATGGTTGGTATATTAGCTCAAAACAAAGGCAAAACTAAAGGCGGTTTATACAGAACTTACAGAACTCCAAGACAATAGGTTATCAGGAACATGGGGTCATCTGGAGACCCAAGCTCCTCCTAGTTTGCTGCTCCACTCCAGATCAGGGTTCTCAAACTTGGGGGGAAGGCAGTTGTCCTCAGTAGGTCCAGAGCAGAGCCGCAGAGCTTGTCCTGCCACACACTCCCAGGTGCCATTGCTCCTGCTAGTTCACAGGCCGAATGTGAAGAGTGAGGGTCTGAGAGTGTTGCCTTTGCTCTCAGGGTCTGAGCAGGCTCTCATGTCACTGGATCTCAGCTGTGAGAAGGAGGAAAGAGAAAGTGCAGGCAAATTCCTTTTATTTTTTAAGAACATTTTTATTTATTGCAAGCAGAGAGAGGAGAGAGAGAAGAGAGAGAGAGAGAGAGCGAACCAGTTTCTGCAGCTGTTGCAAGCAAACTCCAGATACATGTACTACTACATTTGGTTTTATGTAGGTACTGGGGAATTGGACCCAGGTTGTTAGGCATTACAGGCAAGCATCTTAATCACTAAGCCATCTCTCTATCCTGAAATTGTTTATTTTTGGTTTTTGGTTGTTTTGAAGCAGGGCCTCACTCTAGCCCAGGCAGGCCTTGTACTCATGGCAATCCTCCTACCTCAGCCTCCTGAGTGTTGGGATTAAAGGCGTGTGCCACCAAATATGGCTTTTTCTCCCTCCCTCCCTTCCTCCCTTCCTTCCTTCCTTCTTTTCTTTCTCCCTCCCTCCTTCCCTCCCTTCCTCCCTCCCTCCCTTCCTCCCTCCCTCCCTTCCTCCCTCCCTCTCTTCCTCCCTCCCTCCTTCCCTCCCTTCCTTTGCAGGTGGTGTGTGTGTCTGTGTGTGTCTATAAGCCCACCAGGACTTCTTGCTGTTGCAAATGAACACCAGACACTTGTTCCATCTTTTGCATCTGGCTTTCCTGAGTGGTCTGGGAATTGAACCCAGTCCAGTAGCCTTTGCATGGAAGCACTTTTAACCACTGAGCCCATCTTCCCAGGTTCTATTTCCACCCATTTTTTGAAATTAAAAAAAAATTTATTGGGGGGGAGGGAGAGAGGGAGAGGGAGAGAATGGGTGCACCAGGACCTCCAGCAAACTACAAATGAATTCCAGACGCATGCACCACATTGTGCATCTGGCTTACATGGGTCCTGGGAAATCGAACCCAGGTCCTTTGGCTTTGAAGGCAAGTACCATAACTGCTAAGCTATCTATGGAGACCTTTTTGAAGTATTTTATGAGAACAAGACCAGGAGTTATAGTCAGCTCCCAACTTACAATGATCTGATTGCAATTTTTCCACTTTATGATGGTGTGAAAGCTGAAAGCCATATGCATCCAATGAAACCATATTTCAGACCTTGATGTCTGGCCCTTTCCCAGCTGGTGCTATCACTCGCCCGCTCTCCCCCTTAATGCTGGCTTGGAGCTGCAGCTTCCACAAGGGGAAACACCGGATCCTCTGCAGCGTGCTGAGCTGCCAGCATGCTTTGGATGTTGTGGTTTGTTTCTTTGCGTCTCATCATGTCTACAAAACACCCATCTGTGCCTCCTGCTGGGCGTGTTGTGGTGAATACCCATCAACCATTCTGTTTTACACAGGAATTCCAACACTTTATTGTAATAGGCCTTTATTAGGTGATTTTGCCCAACTGGAGGCTAACTTAAATGCTCTGATCCTGTTTAGGAAAGGTCAGGCTATGCTTTGGTGTTTGGTGAATGAGGTGCAGTCAATGAAGACTTTACTTAAAATATTTTCATCTTGCCATGGGTTTGTTGTGAATGTAACATTGCAAGTCGAGTAACAATTTGTATAATCACTTTGTGTACTTCTCAGTGGGTGGAATTTGCCTTTCTTTAACTACTGAGTCATCTTCCGAGATCTAAAAATTTTTTATTGTAGCTGGGTGTGGTGGCGCACGCCTTTAATCCCAGCACTCGGGAGGCAGAGGTAGGAGGATCGCCGTGAGTTCAAGGCCACCCTGAGACTCCATTGTGAATTCCAGGTCAGCCTGGGCTAGAGTGAGACCCTACCTCGAAAAACCAAAAAAAAATTTTTTTTATTGATGATTTTAATACATGTACATAATGTATTTTTATTTATTTATTTGCAAGTAGAGAAAGACCTACAGAGAGAGAAAGAGAGAATGGGTGTACCAAGACATAGTGCCTCTGTAAATGGACTCCAAGTGCATGTGCCACTTTGTACATTAGACTTTATGTGAGTACTAGAGAATGGAACCTGGGTCACTAGGGTTTGCAGGAAAGCGTCTTAACCACTGAGTCATCTCTCCAGCCCATAATGTATTTTGATCATCATCCCCTTCTTGAGCCTTGAAGGGTGTGATAGAGATGTCTCATTTAGTGCTAAGCACTCAACTGTCCCTTCTTAGCACTGATGACTCTAAGTCTCCCCAGGTAGTCACTGCCATCTGAAAAAGAAGCTTCTCCCTAAAAGTGAGAGCAGCACTAATCAAGGGGCCTAAACATACACATTTAGAAGACTGTTTGATGGATACAACATATTCATCCAGCCAAACAACAGTAGCACCTCTCCCTGTCCCGCCATGGGGTTTTGACTAAGTTTTCAGTACCAGGCATAAATTCCTTTCCATGCAGCAGGCCTCAAATCCAGTCAGGGAGCAGTTGGTTACCTCCATAATAGACATGACACTACTGCACCCTGTGAACATATGTTGCCTGGTCCAACCCTTTAAAGATGGCCTAGAACTTCTTATATAGCTGATCTTTCCACCTCAGTCCCTGAGTAGCTAAAATCATAGGCATGTAATTTGCCTGATTCTTCCACAATATTTAATGAACACATGCCAATAGAGTTTTTGAGAAATTTTTCTTTTTGGAAAGGCTCATATATTTACTTCTACTTGAGAAATACTAACCTAATGTATGATCCTAAGCCTGAACTTCCTTAGTATTCATATAAGCCTTCTCATAGTCTGTACTTTGCCTGTCTTCTCAATTTCATCCCTCTCATGAGGACCTCCTTTGTGACAGCTCTTTTGAAAGATTTACTTTAAAAAAAATTTGTTTATTTTTTTATTTATTTGAGAGTGACAGAGAGAAAGAGGGAGAGAGAAAGAGAGAGACAGACAGGGAGAGAGAGAGAGAGAGAATGGGTGCGCCCAGGGCCTCAGCCACAGCAAACGAACTGCAGACTTGTGCACCCCGTTGTGCATCTGGCTAATGTGGGTCCTGGGAAATGGAGCCTTGAACCAGGGTCCTAAGATTCACAGGCAAGCGCTTAACCACTAAACCATCTCTCCAACCTGAAAGATTTACTTTTCTTTTCGAGGTAGGGTCTCACTCTAGCCCAGGATAACCTGAAATTCACTATATAGTCTCAGGGTGGCCTCAAACTCATAGTAATCCTCCTACCTCTGCTTCCCAAGTGCTGGGATTAATGATGTGTGCCACCATGTCTGGCCCTAAATTTTCTTGTTTTTTAAAAAAATTATTATTTATTTACAAGAGAGAGAAAGAAGGAAAGAAAGAAAGAAAGAAGAAGGAGAATATGGGTGCACTAGGGCCTCTAGCCATTGCAAATGAACTCTAGACACATGTGCCACCTTGTGCATCTGGTTTTCTTTGGGTACTAGAGAATCAAACTGGGTCTGTAGGCTTTGCAGGCAAGTGCCTTAAACTCTGAGCCATCTCTCCAGCCCCCTTAAATTTATTTTTAAGATTTGCTTTTACCTGGACAGATCTTCCCATGCATTTTGCACATGGCATCCCTTTGTCCTTGCCCATCACTTATAGTCAGTCTAATTAGAACTGCTTGGCAAGGTTGAATCCCAGGGCATAGAATGTACTTCTCAGCACAGGCAGGAGTTTTGCAAATTTGTGTTTCTATGGAGACCCTTCACAAGATAATGGATAGAGAAACAGAAATGATGATTTTTGGAACCCTCAAACCTTCTGCTATGCTGATGAGAGTTGTTGCTCCATAGCAGGCATGACTCTTCATCTGGAGACTGTCTACCCCTTAGCGCAGAAGCATGCCGAGTAGGGCTAGTAGAGTCACAGTGAGCTTGTGCTGCACAAAGACAATTCCAGGACAAATGTAAGTAGCCTGGATTCTATTGAACATGCTATTGACTTATTGGGAAGCCATAAGATGCTCAATTTAATTAACTTTCTTAGAGAAGACTTGTTTATTTCTGTGTTATAATTGTAGCAGTCTGGTTTTCCTGTTGTTGAGAATATTCTACAGTTGCCTACAAATAATCAAATTGAGTGTTTCTAAGTCTGTGTGTAAGAAGAAATACAAAATTATCTCTAATGATGTTTTAATTTATCCTTCCAATTAGAATGAAATTCTCAAAATTTTTCTGGATACAATCATATTTCAAGTGATGTTCCCTTAGGAAATGAGACAAATAAGCAACAAAAATCACCCATAGAGCATAATAAATTCACTGTATTTTCCCATTCTTTTAAATTTGATTTTTCATGTCCTTTCATCCTCCTGACAACAGGAACTCATCATTTCTTTTCATTTGGCAGCAATATCATTGCTACTTTATTTACTACTGTAACTATTGTCTTATTGATTCATTTATGTAATAAATTTAGTGACTAAATTAAGAATAATTGCATGTATGAAGATGCAATGCCTTACTAGTGCTCTGCTTTTCATGCAAAGTCTTTGTGATGGCTAATGTTGATTGTCAACTTGACAGGATTTAGAACTGCCTAGGAGACAAATTTCTGTACCTGTGAATGCGTTTTGAGAAAGGTGTAACAGCTCCACCCTGAATGAGGGAAGGACCAGTCCATGGGCAGAGGTCCTGGACTGAATAAGAAGAGGAAGAAAAAAAAAAAAAAAAGGCTGGGGAGATGGTTCAGCAGTTAAAAGCACTTTCTTGCAAAGCCTGTTGGCCTGGGTTTGATTTCTAAATATCCAAGTAAAGGCAGATATACAAAGTGGCACATGTATCTGGAGTTTATAGCAGCAAGTGGTTCTGGTACACTCATATTCTCTCTGTACTTGTAAATAAATAAATATTAAAAAGAACAGCAACAAAAAATCAGGAAAAAGTTAGTGGTGGCGTTACCACTTATCTCTCTCTGCTTCCTGACTATGGCCTGACTGTGATCAGCTGCCTCATGTTCTTGCTGCCATGCCTTCCCTGCCATGAAGACTGTATCCTCAAACCATGAGCCAGAATCAGCCCTTCTTCTTTTTTTTATATTCATTTTTAAAATTGACAACTTCCATAATTGTAGACAATAACCTATGGTGATTCTCTTCCTCCCTCCTACTTTCCCCTTTGAAACTCCATTCTCCATCATATCCCTTCCCCCTCTCAATCAGTCTCTCTTTTATTTTGATGTCATCATCATTTCCTCCTATTCTGATGGTCTTGTGTAGGTAGTGTCAGGCACTGCAAGGTCATGGATATCCAGGCCACTTTGTGTCTGGAGAAGCACATTGTAAGGAGTCCTACCCTTCCTTTGGCTCTTACATTCTCTCTGCCACCTCTTCTGCAATGGCCCTGAGGCCTGGAAGATGTGATAGAGATATTTCAGTGCTGGGCACTCCTCTGTCACTTCTCAGCACCATGGTGCCTTCTGAGTCATCCCAAGGTCACTGCCATCTGAAAAGGAAGGTTTCTAACCAAAAGTGAGAGTATCATTAATATATGGGTATGAACATTAAAAGAAGTGCTTACTGGGCAGATTGGTGAGCATAGTATATACATTTAGCCAGACCATAGCAGACATTACACCCCTAGGGCTCATGACTACCCCTGTTGTAGGTTTTCAGTATCAGGAGTATATTCCTTCCCATTGAGCTTCCAGTCTAATTAGAGAGTGGTTGGTTTCCCTCAAACAGAAGTGCCACTATTGCACCCATTGGCTCATTTGGCCTGGCTGGCCAAATTTAAGGCTTGTAGTGTCCACTGTGGAGTATTTCCACTGGTGATTTCTTTCTGTCATTGAACTTCATGCAGCATAGCTTTTTCCAGTTTTCTGTCAGCTGGTCTACACAGATAAGGTTTTCAGTTCAGCTCCAGCATGATTTCTGCAGCCCAAGTATGTGGAGTCTTCAGCAACAGGGTCTTACCATCTATTCCTGCTGGGAAACCAAGAGCCTCAGCAGTGGCCTGTAATGTTTTAGGGGTATCAGTGACCTTCCTGGCCAACAACTCACTGGAAAGTATCCCATCACTGGCACTGGAAAATTTCTAGTAACAATTCATGGCATCTGAGTGTTCCATTGTCCAAAGTAGCAGGCTTCCATATGACTTATTTATATCCTCTTAGATTTTGATTAGCCCTCCCTCCACCTTTCCTTTACTCAATATCTTCCCCTGACCTAATTTAGACCTTTTCACCCCCCATTTATCTGTTCTTCTACTTATATATATGCAATACTATCCTATTAAGTTCCCCCCTCCCTCCCTTTTTATTCCCTTTATATCCCCTTTCTAGCTTACTGGCCTCTGCTACTGAGTTTCCTTACTACTCACATAGAAGTCCAATCCTCTAGCAGTTTCAGAGTTTTGGTCTGATATTAAGGTCTTTGATCCATTTCGACTTAATTCTTGTGTATGGAGAGAGTTAAGGATCTATATTCATCCTTCTAAAGATACATATCCAGTTTCCCCAGCACCATTTGCTAAAGAGGCTGTCTTTTCTCCAATGAGTATTTTTGGCATTTTTGTCAAAGATCAGATGCTGTAGCTACTTATACTTACATCTTGGTCCTCTATTCTGTTCCACTGATCTACATGTCTGCTTTTGTACCAGTACCATGCTGTTTTTGTTACTATGGCTCTGTAGTAGGTTAAAATCAGGTATGGTGATACCACCAGCCTTATTTTTGTTGCTCAAAATTGTTTTCGATATTGGATGTTTTTGTGCTTCCAAACATATTTTTGGATTGTTTTTTCTTTTTCCACGAAGAATGTCATTGGAATTTTGATGGGCATTGCATTAAATGTGTAGATTGCTTTTGGCAAGATTGCCATTTTCATAATATTCATTCTTCCAATCCAAGAACAAGGGGTGTCTTTCCATTTCCTAGTGCCTTGTGCACTTTCTCGCTTGAATGTTTTAAGGTTTTTATTGCAGAGATCCTTCACTTCCTTGGTTAGCTTTATTCTAAGGCATTTTTATTATTTCTTCCCATCTACTGATTTTTGGTTTGCCTTGTTCTTCTCTTTCCAAGGCCTTATGGTGAAGCATTAAGTTCTTTACTTGCGACCTTTCTAATTCCTTAATATAGGCAGTTAAAGCTGTAAATTTCCCTCTTAGGACTACCTTCATCATGTCTCAAAGGTTTTGTTATGTTGTGTTCTCATTATCATTTGACTCTATGAAATTTTGATTTCCTTCTTGATTTCTTCATTGACCCATTCATCATTTAGTAGTGCTTGTTTAGTTTCCATGATTTTGTGTATGCTCTATAGCTTTTCTTGCTATTGATTTGTAATTTGATCCCATTGTAATCAGATAGAGTACAAGGAAGTATTTCAATTTTTCTGTATTTGCTAAGATGCTTTGTGTCCTAATATATTGTTATTTTAGAGTATGTTCCATGTGTTGCTGAAAAGAATATGTATTCTGCAGCATTTGGATGAAATGTTCTATACATATCTGTTAGGTCCATTTGTCCTATGACCTCATTTAATCCAGATGTATCTCTGCTTATTTTTTTGTAAGGATGACCTGTCAATTGATGAGAATGAGGTTTTGAAGTCACTCACCACAATTGTGTTTGGTGTTATCTCTGATCTTAGTTCTAATTGAATTTGTTTGATGAAATTGTGAGCCCCCATGTTAGGTGCATATATGTTTAGGATTGTAATGTCCTCCTGTTGGGGTGTGCCTTTAATCAATATAAATTGACCTTCCTTATCTTTCCTAACTAATGTTGGTCTGAAGTTTACCCTGCTTGTTAGTGACCCCTGCTTTTTTTCTAGGCCCATTTACTTGAAACACCATTTTTCAACCTTTTACCCTAAGATAGTGTCCATCCTTTGTAGAAAGATGAGTTTCTTAGAGGTAACAAATTGAAGGATCCTGTTTTTTTTTTTGTTTTTTGGTTTTTCTGGGTAGGGTCTCACTCTAGCTCAGGCTGACTTGGAATTCACTATGTAGTTTCAGGGTTGCCTTGAACTCACAGCAATCCTCCTACCTCTGCCTCCCAAGTGCTAGGATTAAAGGCATGCGCCACCATGCCCGGCTAGGATCCTGCTTTTTAACCCAGTCTGCAAACCTATGTGTTTTGGTTGGGGCATTGAGGCTGTTGATATTAAGAATTATTATTTAAAGGTGTGTATTTATTTTTGCCATTCTTCATGTTTTGTAGTTCTTCCAGTTTTACCTTTGCTCTCTTGTATTAACTAGTATTTGAGTATAGTTTGCTTTCTCCAGGTTCCTTACATGTGTGCTTTTCTTTCTCTTCAGCATGGAGGATCCTTTCAAGTATTTTCTGTAGAGCTGGTTTTGTCTTCAAATATCCCTTTAGCCTGCTTTTGTTATGGAATGTCCTTATTTCTCTCTGTATTTGAATGGATAGCTTTGCAGGATAAAGTAACCTTGGTTGGCAGTTGTTATCTTTCAGAACTTTGAATACATCATTCCAAGCCCTTCTGGCTTTGAAAGTTTGTGTTGAGTAACCTGCTGTGATCCTGATGGGCTTGCGTTTGTATGTGACTTGATTTTTCCCTCTAACTGCTTTCAATATATTTTCTTTGCTTTGTGTGTTTGGTAGTTTGATTATAATATGTCAAGTAGAGGTTCTTTCCAGGTTTTGTCTGGTGTTCTAAATGCTTCCTATATTTGCATTGGCATCTCTTTCCCAATTTGGAGAAGTTTTCTTCTATGATTTTATTTATTTATTTTTAAAAACATTTTTTGTTTATTTTTATTTATTTATTTCAGAGTGACAGAGAGAGAAAGAGGCAGAGAGAGAGGAGAATGGGTGTGCCAGGGCCTCCAGCCACTGCAGATGAACTCCAGATGCATGCACCCCCTTGTGCATCTGGCTAATGTGGGTCCTGGGGAATAGAGCCTTGAACCGGGGTCCTTAGGCTTCACAGGCAAGCGCTTAACCACTAAGCCATCTCTCTAGCCCTCTTCTATGATTGTTTTGAAAACACCTACTGTGCCCTTGGAGTAAAATTATTCTCCTTCTACTATACCCTGAATTCTTATGTTTGATCTTTTCATAGTATCCTGAATATCTTAAAATTCCCATTCATACCTTCCTATTAGTTTATCTTTCCCTTTATTGGACTGTATTATATCTGCCACCTGTTCTTCTAGTTTAGATATTCTGTTATCTTCTTCATCCATTCTATTAGTGAGATTTTCTACAGAGGTTTTTTTGTTTTTAAATTTCACTGTGTTTTTCATTGCTAGTATTTCTGACTGTTTTTCCTTTATTATTTCTATTTCCTTATTCATGTCTTTTATTGACCTCCTTATTTCATTAAATTGGTTTCCTGTGTATCCATTGATTTCCTCTTTGATTTCTTTGAACATAGTTATAATCATTCTTTTGAAATCTTTCTCAGGCATTTCCTCTAAATCAGTCTCACTGGAGGCCATTTCTGACGGGTTTATAATTTTTGGTGGATTTATATTGTCTTGATTTTTTATGTTTCTTGTATTATAATGTAGAGATTTTTGCATCTTAGATTAATTTAATGCTTGGGTTTTCTAATTATTTGCAGTATTACTAGATGTATCCATCAAACTGATATTATATACCTTCAGGGTAGGAGCTTAAGGTGCTAGATGTGGCTCTTAAGACTATCAGTATAACCACAGAAGTGACCCTAGGTGTTGGGTTTGCCTGCTGTGAGAGTATTCTAGTAGGCTGGGTGGAACAAAATATTGGCAAATTCTAAAATTTAACTAAACAATATACACATTCAATGAAAAACAGTACAGAGTATTTATGCAAGAGTAGGTATTATGACAAACAGAGCCTCTAACAAAGTCAAAGTCCCTAATCCTGTCAACTGGGAGGCTGAGATTTCTGGTCTGTAGAAGGTTCCAAAGTTAGTTTGTGAGTGAGACCCTGCCCCAACTAAGGACAGAAGAGGAGACAAAGGCACTATAAATCAGGAAGCAACAAATGACAAACCCAAAGTATAGCTTATTTAAGAATGGCAAATCTGACCATCCATCAGATTTAACACATAATTTTGCCTGGCATGGAGGGTGCAATTAGCACTTCTGATGCAAGCCTATTTACCAGGCTTTTTTTGGTGGGTACTGACCTGGTGTAATCCCAGTTTCCTTTTGGGATGGCTTTGGTCTCAGCTATGTTGCACACCTGCTTGGGTCCCTCGTTGCTGGGCTGTGGGCTCAGGTAAGCTGGCTGGGTTAGTGGGTCACTGCTCTGATTGCCTGTGCTGGGTGCTGTGTAGGTGAGCTCCCTTCCCCAGGTCTCTGGTGCTTGCTGGTGCTTGCGCTGGTGGTTGGGGGAGGGGAGGCTGTGGATGGTGGCTGCAGTTCTCCTGCTGGTCCTTGCGATCCTCTTCCTTAGGAGCCACTCTGCTGGTCCCTGCTGTCCTCCCTTCCCATGTCTTGAGTTTTCAAGGAGGCTGGTAGGAGTGGAAAATCCCCTCACCTGGCTTCTCTTGCAGCTCAGACCAAGCCTGGTGGCTGTGGCCATGCAGACCTGGTGCTGCCAGCTGTTGAAGCTGCTTGTGCCGGCTTCTGTGGTCTGTAGATGCTCTGGGTCTCTCCTACTTTGCTTTGATTGATAATTTCTTATACACCTTCACTGTTTAGTAGAAGAGTGTATTTTGCCTCCTCCCTCTCTCTTCCCTAGGCTACTTTGCCATGGTTTCCTCATCACCATCTTAACAGGAAGTCCTAACAAACCCTTCTTCCTTCTGTTGCTTTGGTCACCACAATAAGGAAGGTAAATAATAGAGTCCTACTTTTAATAGCTGAGCCACCTGTCTTGCCCTATAGTCTTACTTACATAAAGATAAGGTTTTGTCCTTTTCTCTGTATTCCATGTCTTTCTTCTGACAAGACACATGCTAGTTAATTAGCCGGGGGAGTGACTTCATTAGCCAAGTGACAGTAGCCAGCCCTGGACTGTAATGAACTTAGTCCCTGGCAGCCTTCTCTCATTCTTTATATTAGTTCCTCTGTCCTTTCCTGCGAATGCAGACTTTCCTCTGTTTCAGTGCCTGCAGCTTTATCCTGGCTACGAAATGTAGGTGCGAAGGACATATCACTCTGCTTTTGATGTAATCAGCAGTCAATATTTATTTAGCACTGTCACATAGCGAGAGAATAGCCAGGGGACTTCTTATTTAAAGGCAGACAACAATCACAGCAAAGCTGGGCGTGGTGGCGCAAGCCTTTAATCCCAGCATTTGGGAGGCAAAGGTAGGAGGATTGCCATGAGTTTGAGGCCACCCTGAGAATACAGAGTGAATTCCAGGTCAGCCTAGGCTAGAGTGAGACCCTACCTCAACCCTCCCCCCTTCAAAAAAAATCATGGCAAGACAAAAAAGTATATTCAAATTGAGTGTCAATCTTTTGTTACCCGATCCTTTTGTGACCCAGGGCCTCCAGAGTTGTGCATCACAGGCTGACTCTGATGGCGGCAAGACCTTGGGTTGTGGCTTCATGAATGCCCTCTTGGTCATCCCTGTGGAGATAGATAAAAGAGAGGATTGAGAAGGTTCCCTGTGCATCCTGCCTGGGCCTAGTGCAGGGGAAACAACATGGGCTTAGAGTTAGACCTGGCTCTATTGTGTTACCTCACAGTAGGATGTTAGCCTTTGGGGCCTCAGTTCCCCCCTGGACAGTTATGACAATCATACCAGCCTCATAATGTGGTTGTGGTTAGTAGGAGAAAGAAAGCGCATACATGTGTTTATCTTGCTTCTCCTTTCATTCCAAACCTTCAGGGGGCCTAGCATGTTCAGAGCAATGCCAGCTTCCCTCTGGAAAAAGGCTCTGCTATTTGTTAAGCTGCTCCGATGGCCCGGTCAATAGACTAAGAATTATGGTCCCCCAGTCAATCGACCTATCATTATTAAATTGCCTTAGCCCCGCTAGTTTCTGGAGTTGTCATTTTGCTCTGGTAGTGATTTACAGTTTTCTCCACATCCCTCTCTGGTAGCTGTTGTTACTAGTCTAGGACACTAGATGGAGCTATTTTACTAAACATCAATTATTTGTAAATGTAACCCTCTATTCTGTTCTAGAGAGTAACCAGGATATTTAAGGCATACATCAGCATAGCCATCTATTCTATCTCATCAACAAAATTCCTTTACATTTTTTTTTGTTTTTTTTTTTTTTTGAGGTAGGGTCTCACTTTGGCCCAGGCTGACCTGGAATTCACTATGTAGCCTCAGGGTGGCCTCGAACTCACGGTGATCCTCCTACCTCTGCTTCCCGAGTGCTGGGATTAAAGGCGTGCGCCACCACACCCGGCTCCTTTACATTTTTGTATTTTATTTATAATAGGGACAATGCAATTTTCAATGCTTTAAAATCACCCAGAAAGTTTACGTACTCGATTTAGTTCTAAGGTATAGGAGAGCAAGAAAAATATGGTGTAGACTCAAAGGTAAGCCCCATGCATTTGTTTGAGATTGGAGAATGAAGTATACGAGACAAGGTCACATAAGTATGAATTGCCATATGCTTAAAGAACCATGGCAGCATCATAGTGGGCTCGAATAATGAAGGGCTTCTAGGGAAGAGAGCAAATAGCTATAATTCTCTACCACAGGGAGGAACAGAACAAGAAGAGATGGCCTTGTGTGACCGCATGAGAAATGTGTGTTAGTTACAAAGAAGAATTTCTAGGGGAAGACTAATATAATAAGGAAAATTGTAAAACAAAAAATAATTCACGCTAAAAACAAGCCATGCAAAGGGTCAGCATTTCCAGCTAGCAATATTTGCAATCCTCCTGGGAGACAGAAGAGCACCTCTGTGACCACGATGCTTATTTGAAACTTGGCATGACATAAGCAGTGACAATTATCTTGTAGCTAATGGCACTGGCTGGGACTGGAGCTGATCAGCAGTGTTTTCAATAGTTCCCTGCTATTGCATATTGTCATAATATTAGATATCTATGGGAGTCACTACTATGTACTTACACTGAGGCAGAAGTCTAGCTCAGTGGTAGAGCCCTTTTCAGGGCCAGAGGAGGGAAATGAACACAGGTGAAGAGAGGGTCAGAGATCTCGTCCTTGTCACTTACTCTCTGAACCTTTCATTTGTTACTCATGACTTTTTTGGATGGTGGTTTGCTCTCACTTGTGACTCTATTTATTCCTGTAATATCTGGTAGGTGAATGAGGTGAGGCGGGCTAGCTCTTACCATGACATATTCATGTTTACATACAGATTCACAGGAAGACACCGGACTGCTTTCTCCCCTGAATCACCCACGGTCTGTCTTGTGAGTTTGTCTTTGTTCTCCCACTCCTGTCTTATGGAACCATCAGTCCTGGGTCCAAGACTCATCCTGGAGGAACGGCAGATAGCATTCAGTATCTTCAGATTCCTCAGAGCAAATAATACAAAATAATAAAAAAAACTACCTACTATGCATAATGACTGCCCCTGATCATTTAACTTAGCTGCATAATTTGCACCCATCTCTTTTCAAAGATAGTTTTCCATGAAGGAATGATGGAAAGAAGGAAAAAAGAGATAGTTTTGGTGATGAAAGACTAAGATGAGGTAGAGAAAATGCAGCCTAGTTGGTTTCTCTCCCTTGCTGATTATTAATGAAGTATATGTTTGTTGTAGAAAATTTGACAAGAAACTCCAGAATAGTGTAAAGAGAGAAAGCAGAACTATTTACCATTGTGATATGTATCCCTTGTATGTAGCTGTAAGAGTTTGGAGACACTCAGGCAATTGCAGCAAGATTATCTGAAGATCACCAAGGGGCTAAAAGGCAAATTAAAGAACAGGATTGATGTCATGTGCACACACATCAGTGGATAACAAAACTCTGTCCTCAGAGAGAAAAGTGGAGCTGTGATTTAGAAGGATGAATAGGTTCCTGACTCCAGAGAGCAACACACACACCAAGGTTGGCTTCCTCCACTTCCCAACTGTCTCTTGTTCCCAGATCCTAGGATTAATCTCCTGAGCCACGATGGCAGTCTTAGGTCCTAGGAATGGCTTTTCAGCAGTCTTTAAAAGGGTTGACTAAGTAGGCTTTCTCATGACTTGAGATCAAGGCCCCTGACTAGAGTAGCCACACAAAGCAGCAGGTTCTTAGTTGCTCGTGGATGTTGATAAGCCTGTGAACAATGCCTTTCAGTTCTGTCACTCACTGCAGCTTTCTTGTTCTCACTTTTCACAGGATCCCTGGGATCCCTTTAACTAGAGTCAGTGTGATCCATTTCCAACTGCTAGGAACTAAGGCTCTTGTTTTGGAGAGGACTGCCTCAGGCCCATTCAAAATGCATATGTATGTATAAAGAGCTGAAAGTGCCTAGAAATTTGTACCCTACTGGTCTGACATGTAACTAACAACTAATGAGTTTGGGAGTATAGAGCTGTCTCTCCCTTACCCTGGGATGGAACAGCTCTGAGGTCTAGCTGATTCTCCAGTGTTCCTTTGCAGAACAACATGGAAACCATCCTATCTGGGACTTTGTCTAAGACGGATGTTTCTCTTGGTAAGAAGTTTCTAAGTGAGCCAGGCGTGGTGACACATGACTTTAATCCCAGCCCTTGGGAGGCAGAGGTAGGAGGGTTGCAGTGAGTTCGAGGCCACACTGAGACTACATAGTGAATTCCAGGTCAGTCTGAGCTAGAGTGAGACCCTGCCTCAGAAAACAACAAACAACAACAAAAAAAGTTTCTAAGTGACCCCAAGTGATCCCAGGCTCTGGGTATTCGCACCCTTGTGCCATTTCCTCTCCTTGAGGGTGGAATACACAAGCAAGTTGCTTTTGACTAACAGAACATGACTAGGGCTGATGCTTACAAAGGCTTGGGACCTAGGTATTGTTAGAAGACAAAATATTTCTCACAAACTGCCTGGCAAAGAATTGAGGGCAATCTTTGGCCAACAACTTGAATGGAGCTACATGTTGCCAATAGGCACTGAGTGAGTACAGAAGCTGACCCTTCCCAGAGTGAGCTCCCGGGCGACACTGCAGACCCTAGACCAACACTTGATCTTGACCTTGTCAGTCCATGAAGCAGTGGGCTTAGCTAAATTCTACCTGGACTCTTGTCCCCATAGGAACAGTAAGATAATGAACATGTCTGTTTTCAGGGGCTAAGTTTTGGTGTGATTTGTTATGTAGGCAAATACAGTAGTTTCTTTCCATCACCTGCCTTACTTTCTCCCATTCTCTTGGCAGTTTTTCTTAAATTACTTACACACAGCCCTTCCCTAAGACATCAGATACTATGTAGTAGAATCTAAAAATGGAATTCTTTTTTTTTTTTTTTTTTTTTTTTGGTTTTTCGAGGTAGGGTCTCACACTAGTGCAGGCTGACCTGGAATTCACTATGTAGTCTCAGGGTGGCCTCGAACTCATAGTGATCCTCCTACCCCTGCCTCCATAGTGCTGGGATTAAAGGCATGCACCACCGCGCCTGGCTCTCCAGCCCCTCTTTTTAATTTTAAAAAAGTTTTTGCCGTTTATGCATGTATAAATTGTATTTAGATCCCACTTTTCTCAATTACTGTCTCATCCCTTCCCTTCCTCCTAAAACCCATCTTCCTCCCATTTTATGCCCAATTTTCACCCCTCCCCTCCATTCCTTCCTCCCTCCCTCCATCGCTTCCTCTCTTTCTTTCTCTTTCTCTCTCTCTCTCTTGCTGAGTAAACTTAGAGTGACCTTCATGGTCATGGATGGGAGGTTATTTATTGGAGAATGGACAACCCACCAGTGGCTACACCACTAGAGGGTCTCATGGCTTTCTTCCTCATCTATGATGAAATTTTGACAGGCTCAGCCTTGTGCAGGAAGTTTTGCTATGAGTTCATGAGTGTGATGGTCATGCTGTGTCCAGAAGACAGCATTCCACAGTCCCCCCTCCTGTCCTCCTGCTCTTCTTTCTGTCCCTTCTTTCTTGAGGTCTCCCAAGCCTTGGAGAGGGTGGTTTGGATGTCATATTTAGAGTTGAGCACACTAGTTGCTGATTCTTTGTAGCTCCACCAGCCATGTGTCGCTGCACTAACCTACTGGAGAAAGAAACTTCTGTCGTGGAGTCTATGAGCAGTACCAGCCTATGGGACTAGACATAGATATTTAAAAGGCAATCTGACATGCTGTCCATTTAGTTTAATCGCAATATTGGGTTCCTATAATGATATGAGTCCTGGCTAATTCTATTTTATTTTTAATATTTAATTAATTAATTTTCATCTATTTGAGAAATAGAGTGGCAGATAGAGAATAGGCATGTCAGTGCCTCTAGCCACTGCCAACAAAATCCAGATGCATGTGCCACTTTGTGCATCTGGCTTTACGTGGGTACTGAGGAATCAAACCTGGGTCCTTAGGCTCTGCAGACAAATGCCATAACCTCTGAGCCATCTCTCCAGCCTTTGGCTGGTTTCTTAAGCAATTCAGAATTGAGTCATCTAGTAAGGGCTTCTGGAGTCCATCTCAGTATGCTGCTAGATGGTTCCTGGAATATTAGGACAAGTGATGACCCCCCCACTAAAGGAGGTGAGAAGGCCGGAGTTGACTTGGTATAGTGCCACACGAAGTCCAATAGAAGAGAGCTTATGTGCCAGCTGTCAACTCAATGTTTCTCACCTCCAAATGTCTACCAGGCCCCTTTGTTCTTCTCTGCTTTGTGATTTCGGAGCCACACTCTAATCATTTCTCTTTGCATCTGGTGCAACATTAGACTTCATCCATAGAGGGATTAGACAAATATTGCAAAGCGTAGTGTAGGAACGACCTTCTCTTCCCAGTTCTGATGATAGCGTGGCTGTTGCCGCTGGGCCAGGGCCCATGGATGGTCACTGCCTGCTTCTGTGGCACTCCAGCAAGCTCCTTATGAACCAGGTCTAGATCACAAGTACTTTGGCAAGCTCCATTGTTAAACGTGGAGGATGCATTGGTGAGCAGAAAAATTGGACATGAAAAGGGTGAATACTGCTTTATCTATAGTATCACTTATTTCCCCATGGCTGGCACAAAACATCTGATCAGAAGCAACTTACGGAAAGAAAGGATTTAATTTGGCTTCCAGCTCTAACAGGTAGAGTTTGTCATGGTGGGGAAGGCATGGGAGGAACAGGAAGCCAGCTCCACATTGTAACACAGGATTCAGGTGGAGAGAAGATGGGGAAGGAGGGAGGGGGAGAGAGAGAGAAAAAACCAGCATGTGGGCCCCCAGCAACATACTTCCCTCAGCAAGAACCCACTTTTTAAAGGTTCCACAGTCTCCCAGAGCAGTACCACTAGCTTGGAATCAAATGTTCAAACACATGAGTCTATAGTGGTCATTTTACATCCAAACCACAGCATCTATGTAGAATGACAGCAACAAGAGCATCAACACCTCCAAAATTAAGTATCTGGATGCTAACAATATAATTTGCCACAATAGATTGTCATATCCATTCATCTGTTTTTCAGTCCATTGCTTGAAGAAGACTTAGAGCTCCTTGGGAAGGAATTTTTCTTTTCTTTTCTTTTTTTTTTTTTTTTGGTTTTTTGAGGTAGGGTCTCACTCTAGCTCAGGCTGACCTGGAATTCACTATGTAGTCTCAGGGTGGCCTCGAACTCACAGCGATCCTTCTACCTTTGCCTCCTGAGTTCTGGGATTGAAGGCGTGCGCCACCACGCCTGGCTCCAATTTTTCTTTTTTGAAGGTAGGGTCTCACTGTAGCCCAGGCTGACCTGGATTTCACTATGTAGTCTCAGGCTGGCCTCGAACTCCCAGCAATCCTCTACCTCAGCCTCTCATGTACTGGGATTAAAGGTGTGCACCACTATGCCCTACAAGAATTTTAAGTGTTGCCACTAGTATATTCAGTTCTTCTTCCATGTTCATGGGTGATTGGTTTCAAGATGTATATGAATACTAAAATCCACAGATGTTCAATTCCTTCATATAAAATTTTGTAGCATTTGCATGTAACCTAGATACATCCTCCCATATACTTCAAATCACCTGTAGATGACTTACAACACACAATTCAATGTAAATGATATGACTACTGGTTAAAAGGCTGTACATGTTCAGGACAGGTGCATTGTTTTTCCTTAAATATTTTGATCTGTAGCTGGTTGGTCTACAGATGTGGAGTTTTTGGATATAGGAGGCAGTCTGTCTTAGAAATCTTCCCTACATCATTCCCAGTCAGATCTGTATGTTGACACAGAGGAAAAGGTAATAACTATAGCTTTCCGATATTACGAGACACTGGCTCTGAATTGATGTTAATGTTTTGGAGAAGCAAAATGCTGCTGTGGCCCAGCAAAGGAGGGGGGCTTTTGTGGTCATGTGATAAGTGGAAAGAAATCACCTCCAACTCACAGTGGCCCAATTGACCCATGCCCCCTGCCTATGGTTCTTTCTCTAGATCCTGAGTTCAATATTGGAGTTAATATCCTTGCTACTGTTAGAGTCTTATACTGGCTCTATGGTCCTGACATAAGGGCTATGTGACAGGCAGCACTAGTTAGAAGCTTTTAACATTTTCCTTCTCCACATAGATAGTAAACCATAAATAATACTGCAGCAGTGGGTGATCTATAGATATTATTACTTCCATCAGAGAATCAAAAGCTGCAGGGTGATATAAGATTGCAATCTGGTCAGATGACGACTCTGAGGACAGCTCTTTTTGCAGATATGATATCTCTACTGGAGCGAATCAACACAAACCCTGGCGCTTTATCTCCAGCTGTTAATCTAGCTAATGCATTTCTCCCATACACATTTGTATAGACTACCAAAAGCGGGTTTTTGTTTTTTAAACCTGGAAGGATCAACAGTACACATTCCATTTTTCAGGTCCTTCACTGAGCCAAACTGTTCTCCAAAGTCTAAGAATGCAGACCTGTCTTTAACTTGGACAACTTTTCTTTCCACCAAAAGTGGATGGCCAGGTGTACTCAACACAGATTTCCCCCATTCTTCAGAGAAGGCATGTTGGGTGAACTTAAGGGAGCAGATAAAAATCTCACCATTATTTTTGTTTTGTTTCTATTTTTGTTTTGAGACAAGGTCTCAAAGCTAACCTTGCACTCACCAAACTAATACTGGCAAGCCAGGGACTAATAAACCTCAAGGTCCACCCCAAATTGTCATCAGCTGAGGACCAAGCATACAAAAAGCATGAGTTTATGCAGGGAGCCACATCTAGTCCCCACCACTAGATGGCGCTGGCACTGCAGGAAACCACATCTAATCCGCCTTTACAAGATGGCGCTAACCTCGTGGTGTTCAACTTCTTTTACGACAGTGCTTTGGCGCCAACCGTATTCAAGGTACGCGCATGCGCTTGACGCAACCTGTCCTGAGCCTATCCCGTGGCGCCTGGTGGTGGCAAGCAGATAACAGCCAATCAGTAGGTGCCTCATTGCCCATCCCCCTATAAAAGTAGCTGCACACCCCGCCCCCGAGTCCTTCTCCATCCGCTCTCTCCTGTTAACCAAGAAGCTCTCCAATAAAGTGTGATCAAGAAGGATCCTCGTGTGGTGATTGTTCTTTTCCCGCTGGTCGGGGGGGCTCGCCGCAAACTGGTGCCGAAATCCCGGGACACCGGGAGCCTTGTGGTCACCAGGCGAAGGACCAAAGGAGGATTCAGAACTTGACACACGGAGAGGAAGGTACCGGTAAGTCATTCTTTTTTTTTCTTTTCTTTTCTGTGTCTCAGTCATGTCCGTGTCTGAGGGCCTCGCTGCTCTTGCTGTTTTCGGTTTGTTTTGTCTGGGTCTTTCTATTGTTTTGCGTTTGTTTCTATCTTGCCTAGTCTGTTGATTGCCTGGACCGGTTAAACCCGCGGTAGACAACGCGGCTCTGGTCCTTGGAGCCTCGAGTCAGATAAATCCTCGGTAGATAACGTGGGGCTGGCTGTTAGTTTCATTTCCAGCCTTCCAGCTCGTGATGGGTAATACATCGAGTGCCCGGTATTCTCCCATTGATTTTACTCAGCCTATAAAGGAAGTTTTGAAACAACGTGATCTAAAGGTCTCTAATGCCACTATTAAAAAGATTGTTAAAGACATTGATGCTGCGGCTCCATGGTTTGCGGCGTCTGGAGATCTCTCATTGCCCTCATGGGAAAAGCTGGGTAAAGACCTTGAGGCGGCTAGGGAGGAGGGTCACTTAGGTCGAGGTACCCTCCCTTTCTGGAGGATGATACATTCTTGTTTACGTTCTGGAAGCCACCCGGACCCACTTCAGGAGGGCCGGAGACGGCTCAGACAACATCAGGATAGTTTGTCAGAATCTGATGCAAGTGGGGATAGCAAACCCAGATTATATAAGGAAGTACAGGAAAAAAGGGCCAGTCATTTCCCGGGAGGAGTTCCCAATATGGCCAGTCATTTCAAGGAAAAGGTTCCCTGCCATGTAGAGGAGAAGGCACCCCCGTTAGAAGAGAGTAATGAGGGCTCCGGCTGTATGCACAGGAGGGGTGAGGACTTCCCTAGGGCCCCGCCGCAGCAGGGGGCTATGGGGTTATATCCTTCCCTACAGCCGCTGCGACACCTGAGTATACGAGATGATCACGGCAGTAGTTCTGCTTCTGATCAGGAGGACTCCAGTGGGACAGAGGGACAGGATTTAGAGGAGGCAGCTTTGCATTGTGCTCAGGATACTCAGTTTGTGGGCAGGCGTGTCTGCCCTCCCGCGGTTAGGGGGAGGAGTGCCTTAAAAGAGGAAGTTGGTATTTGGAACCGAGCACCGCCTAGTGCTCTGCCACGCCCTCATGTTCCCCCCCCCCTATGTCCCAGCCGAGGATCGCTGCCATTTTGTTAAGCCGCGGACGTGGTCCCGCCTGGCCTCCGCTTTCCCGGTTTTTTTGAATACCACTACCAATCAAAGAGGCTGGGAGCCAATCCCCTATACGGAACTTAAAGATTTAGTTCAGGCCTGCAAAGACTTTGGACCCACTGATGACTATTCACTTATGCTGCTTCGCAGACTCACGCAGCGCACCCTTACTCCTGGTGATTGGTTAGAATTAGCCCGAGCTTGTCTAACGAGAGGGCAATATTTGGATTTCAGATCACTGATTTCTGATAAAGCCCAAGAACAAGCTAGGCAGAATATTAAGAAAGGGGAATGGGACTGGACTTCTGATATGCTTCTGGGGACTGGTCCCTATCTTACAGATCAGCTCAATTTCCATCCAGACGTGTATATCCAAATTAATAATATTCATTATCAGGCTTGGAAGGAGCTCCGTAATAAGGGAGAGGTCGCAGGACAGTTGACTAAGATTGTTCAGGGCCCTACAGAGCCATTTTCTGATTTCTCAGCTAGAATGTTGGAAGTGGCAGAAAAGACAATTGGCCTTGCTGACCACACCATGCCGTTTATACAACAGCTAATATTTGAACAGGCCACTAAGGAGTGCAAAAAGGCTATACAATCAGTAAGAAGGGGAACATTGGATGACTGGCTCAAAGTCTGTCGAGAGATAGGGGGTCCTCTGTCTAATGCAGGATTAGCAGCAGCGGTCATAGCTGCCGCTAAGGCTCAACGGACAGGGAATCAAAAGGGCTGTTTCCGATGTGGTCAATTGGGACATTTTAAACGCCAATGTCCTCAAGCGGATGGCCCAGCCCCTGTCCGAGATGCGGGACCGGCACAGCGCCCCCCTGGGACTTGTCCTAGATGTAAGAAGGGAAAACACTGGGCTAATGAATGTAGATCTGTGAGGGATATTAATGGTCTGCCCCTCCCCCCTCTTTCAAGTAATCAGGACCAAAAAAAACGGGGGGAAGGGCCCACGTCCCCAGGGCCCACAAATTTATGGGGCAATGCAGACACCTCAGGTCCCGGTGACTGTGGCGCCAGGTCCCCCGCTGCCTCAGCCCGGAGAGCAACATCGGGCTCCGCAGGCCTGGACCTCTGTGCCACCTCCGGATTGGTCTTAACTCCGGAAATGGGCGTGCAAATCCTGGACACAGATGTGTCTGGCCCGCTAGCAAGAGATACGGTGGGCCTTCTTTTGGGGCGCTCCTCCTCTACTTTAAAGGGTCTCATAGTCTTCCCCGGTGTTATCGATCCAGATTATACAGGTGTAATTAAAATTCTTTGTCATTCCCCCTATGGGGCAGTGTCAGTGGCCCCTGGGGACCGTATTGCCCAATTGCTGATTTTGCCTTCTAACCATTCTCTATTTCCTGCACTAGATAAGGAAAGGGGTGACAAGAGCCTTGGGTCTACCGGTGTGGACTTGACCTGCTTGTCTTTGGAGTTGGATCAAAGACCCCTTCTGCGCCTGACCATAGAAGGAAGAGAATTCTCAGGACTGGTGGACACTGGGGCAGATAAAAGTATAATAAAATTGGATTCTTGGCCAAAAGCCTGGCCCTTGCAGAGATCAGCTCAGATCTTGCAAGGCTTAGGGTTTGCTAAAACACCACATATGAGTGCAAAGGAGTTAACATGGACCACTACAGAGGGTCAAAAGGGAAAAATCCAACCTTTTGTGTTGGATGTTCCCATTAATTTATGGGGAAGAGATATTCAGACCCAGATGAATCTCCGCTTGACCAATGATTATTCAGAAGCTAGTAAAAATATGATGAAAATTCAGGGCTTTGTTCCAGGCTCAGGTCTAGGGAAGCACCTTCAAGGGCGACCTCAGCCCATCATCCCGGAGGAGAAGCTGGATCGCTTTGGGTTGGGTTTTTCTTAGGGACCACTGAAAATTCTGCTTCCAATTTTGAACAGGTGCCCATACCTTGGATGACTCATAAGCCAGTGTGGGTTCCTCAGTGGCCCCTCTCACAGGAAAAACTGGAAGCAGCCCAGAGGTTAATTGAGGAACAATTGCAGTTAGGCCACCTGGAGCCCTCTATTTCCCCTTGGAACACACCTATATTTGTGATCAAAAAGTCCTCTGGAAAGTGGCGATTATTACATGATTTGAGGGCTGTCAATGCTCAAATGCAGGTCCTGGGCCCAGTTCAGAGGGGCCTGCCAGCGCTTTCTGCTCTCCCCAGGGAATGGCCAGTGATGGTTTTAGATATTAAAGACTGTTTTTTCTCCATACCCCTTTGCCCTCAGGACAGAGAGCGTTTTGCTTTCACATTACCAGCTGTAAATCATGAGAAGCCTGATGCCCGCTTTCAGTGGCGTGTGTTGCCACAAGGGATGTCCAACAGTCCCACTATGTGCCAGCTTTATGTAGACTCAGTGTTATTTGTAGTAAGACAACAGCTCCCCTCTTTACGTATGATCCACTATATGGATGATATCCTACTCACAGCCCCTACCTTAGATGTTTTGCATGTCTCCTTTCAGGAGGTCGTCAAGGCGTTGGAACATAAGGGTCTTTTTATTGCCCCAGAGAAGGTCCAGCAAACGGATTCAGTAAATTTCCTTGGGTCCGTCATTGGCCTTCAGTCTGTGAAACCTCAAAAAATTTGCATCCGTACCTCCCACTTGCATACATTAAATGATTTTCAAAAACTTTTGGGGGACATTAATTGGTTGCGAGGTTTTCTCCATGTCCCCCGTGCAGATTTGTTACCATTGTTTTCCATTTTGGAGGGTGATCCTGAGATTACCTCTCCTCGTGTGCTCACTGAGCCAGCTCGTCAGGCCTTAAGCAAAATAGAAAAGGCCCTTATGAAGGCACAGCTTAAACGCTTTGACCCTTCTAGTCCACTTCTTCTTTGTATTCTAAAAACAAGGGATGTCCCCACGGGAGTGTTATGGCAGGACGGCCCTCTTTTGTGGATTCATGGACATTCCTTGGGAGCTCGCACCCTGCAGTACTTCCCACAGTTGGTTGCCCAACAGGCTTGTTTGGGTTTGAAATCGTGCCTAACTCATTTTGCAAAGTTGCCTGATAAGCTTATCATCCCCTATACTAAGGAACAAGTAGAGACTCTATCCGGTACGGTTGATGAATGGAGCATTCTTATGTGTGCTTTTCCAAATCCTATAGATAACCATTACCCAAAAAGCCCCATTCTGTCCTTCGTGGAAAAAAATTTAGTCTATTTTCCCCGGGTCACATCAAAGGGCCCTTTGCCCTCAGCCCCTGCCATTTTCACTGATGGTTCAAAAACAGGTCGCGGAGCTTATATGGTTCAGGGCTCAGAACCTGTGGTGAAGTTCTATAGGCCTGACTCTCCCCAAATTGTGGAATGCATGATTGTCTTGGAGGTGTTTCAGACTTTTGGTAGTCCCTTTAATTTGTTCACAGACTCACAGTATGTGGCTAATGCAGTTGTTGGACTGGAAATTGCTGCTTCTATTCGTTCTGCTAGTCCTGTCTCAAACATTCTTTCTCAAATTCAATCTCTCATTTGGCAACGCTCCTCCCCCTTCTATGTTACCCATGTTCGTGCTCACTCCTTGCTACCAGGACCTATATCTCAAGCAAATGACTTGGTAGACAAAGCCACGCGGATGACCATGTTAGCCATGAGTAGTCCTAAAGATATGGCCACCGAGTTCCATAGACTGTATCATGTTCCTGCTAACACCTTAAGAAAGACCTTTGCCATTTCTAGGTCCGAGGCACGTGATATTGTTAAGGCTTGTCAATCCTGTGTCACTTTCCTGCCTTCTCCACATGTGGGTGTGAACCCACGGGGCCTAAGACCTGGTGATCTTTGGCAGATGGATGTTACTCATGTCTTGGAATTTGGCAAGCTTAAATACCTGCATGTCTCGGTGGATACTTGCTCAGGAATCATACATGCTTCTCCTCTTGCAGGGGAAAAGGTTACTCATGTAAAAACTCATTGTTTGGAAGCCTGGGCGTCTTGGGGAAAACCGCGACGCCTAAAGACTGACAATGGCCCTGCTTATGCTTCCTCTGGCTTTCGTGCCTTCTGTGCCCAGATGCAGGTTGCCCACACTACTGGCCTACCTTACAACCCACAAGGCCAAGGTATTGTGGAGAGAGCAAATAAAAGTTTAAAAGCTATCCTTTTTAAACAACGAAGGGGGATAGCGGAGAATGCAACCCCCAAGGAGAGAGTCTCTCTAGCACTCTATACCCTTAATTTTTTAGTTTTGGATGTTCATGATAGGTCTGCAGCAGACAGACATTGCCACCAGGGGGCACAAGCACATCCGGAACTGGTCATGTGGAAGGATGTGTTGGATAATAAATGGAAGGGACCGGATCCTGCTTTGGTAAGATCCAGGGGAGCTGTTTGTGTCTTTCCACAGGACCAGGAATCGCCACATTGGGTCCCGGCCTGGCTAGTCAAGACGCTGACATCAACTCCAGAGGAGAGTCCAGGGGACGAGGATGGCCATCCAAGTACGAGTGCCAAAGATCCTGTGGATGCTGATCCTTATGTGCCTGGAGACTAGTAGAGGAGAATTGCGCTGGGGCATCCTGTCTGTTTTCCCCAAGCCCCTGCCCGTTCGCCACACGGCGAGAGTCCTTCCTCGGTTCTTCACCACTCAGCAAGGTCTCAATCTCCCTGCGGTTGTTAAAGACCTGACCCTTGCCCCCCTGGGGGAGGCTCGACACTTCAAGGAAAGTGGAAGTCTCTGCTTTACTCTCGCCCGTGAACGTGACTCTTGTATACAACTGGAGATGCAGGCATTTGCTTGGTTTAGGGGGGACAGGAGATGGGGCCCAGAATCTACCTTTCGGAATTCGTCCCACAAAGCTTATAGTTACCCCTTCTCAGAAGAGGTGATATGGCTCAATGGTACCTTTTTTCGTGGCCAGAGAGGTACTGTGACTCTGCCTCAACCACGCCTGGCACCTCACTGTATGGGAACTTATGAAGGGGACCTTTGGCCGTGGACGGAATGCCAGTCCAGTACTGTGGGCTGGGCAGATGTGGGACGGACCTTTACTTATTCCCCGAATATGAAAGGGCCTTTTCCTTTACAGTTTTCGTGGACGGAGGGACCATTTCTACAGGATGGTACTATGAACCCATTTTCAAAGTGGGTTCTGTGTGGGGTTAATGGTAGCTGCACAGATATGACACCCTTTGTTTTATTACGGGGGGGGGGGACAGTTGCCCGTAATAATGTGTCTGGAGTAATCCATGAGCTACTATCCCTGAGCGAATTCCTTGAATGGCGATATGAGAGAGTGCTCGGGGGTGTCACCCGGATAGGAAAATACCTAGGAAAAAATGCCTCTTATGCCCCCACCCCGGTGTGTGTCCATCCACCATTCATGTTTGTCCTTAGTAACTTTTCTTTCAGCAATTGTTCTAATGCTTCTTGTTATTTGTCCCAATGTTGGGATGCAACACTCTATCACAGAGCCATGGTACTTAGGGTCCCCCGTTGGGTCCCCGTGCCTGTAGAGGCTCCTAGTACATTGTCTTTGTTCAGGCATAAGAGAGATTTTGGAATTACGGCCGCTGTTATTGCTGCGGTGGTGGCTGCTGCTGCCGCAGCTACAGCCGCAGGTGTAGCCATGGCTTCTTCAGTTCAAACCGCCTCTACCTTAAATACCTTGGCTTCTTCCACAGCTGCCGCCTTAGACACACAATCAAATTTAAATTCCCAACTCAAAGGTGGCATTATGATCCTAAATCAAAGGGTGGACCTAGTTCAGGAGCAAATTGATGTTCTTTGGCAAATCGCTCAGTTGGGATGTGAATGGAAACTTAATGCCTTATGTATCACTAGTGTTCAATATGAAAACTTTACAAGGGCAGCAAATCTGTCAAAGCAACTGTCCTTGTACTTGGCAGGGAATTGGTCCCTAGATTTTGATGCGGAATTGGAAGAACTAAGACAAGCTATTGTTATGATCAATTCCACACGAGTGGACCTTAGCCTGGCTGAGGGTTTTACCTCTTGGCTTTCCTCTGCCTTTTCCTTCTTCAAGGAGTGGGTAGGGGTAGGGATGTTTGCAGTTTGCTGCCTTGGGGGCTGTGCGCTGTGCCTCTGGTTGATTTGTCGCCTGCAAGCCCAGACCAGGCGGGACAAGGTAGTTATTTCTCAAGCACTTGCCGCTTTGGAGTGTGGATCCTCCCCCCAGATTTGGCTGTCGGCCCTGAAAAACACCTAGTTTTTCCCTGGCCCCTGCCCCCTTAGGGCCTGAGGTGCTCATTATACAAGGAGGAGCAGAGGGTTGGTGTTGGGAGCACGACATTCATTGGTGCTCAGGCTGCGAGACAAAGTACTGCACATGAGGTATGCTCTTAGCAGCCTCATGGAGGGCATGTTTGATTGCATATGGGTTGGTACCGACATCCCATCTCTGAGAAAAGGTACCGGACGGGTGAGGCACCAGCCTGGCTGGCCACCTGGCCTGGGGTCTTCACAATGTCCTTTTGTTTATCAGAGATCAAACCTCTACCTTCACCTGCTGCACTTTATAATAGAAAGGGGGAACTGCAGGGAGCCACATCTAGTCCCCACCACTAGATGGCGCTGGCACTGCAGGAAACCACATCTAATCCGCCTTTACAAGATGGCGCTAACCTCGTGGTGTTCAACTTCTTTTACGACAGTGCTTTGGCGCCAACCGTATTCAAGGTACGCGCATGCGCTTGACGCAACCTGTCCTGAGCCTATCCCGTGGTGCCTGGTGGTGGCAAGCAGATAACAGCCAATCAGTAGGTGCCTCATTGCCCATCCCCCTATAAAAGTAGCTGCACACCCCGCCCCCGAGTCCTTCTCCATCTGCTCTCTCCTGTTAACCAAGAAGCTCTCCAATAAAGTGTGATCAAGAAGGATCCTCGTGTGGTGATTGTTCTTTTCCCGCTGGTCGGGGGGGCTCGCCGCAAGTTTATGGGAAAATATCTTATTTAAACTATCATATACCTTTAACTGCTGATCTATCTCTCCACCCCCTTTTGATAGTTTTACATTTTATTTCTAATTAATTAATTACTAACTAGCTCACTATGTTTGTAGTTTAGGGGTTGAACCCAGGACCTTTTGCATGTTAGGCAAGCACTCTCTCTCTGAATTATACCCACAGCTCATGATACTTTGAAAGGCTCATTATGGGGGCTGGAGAGATGGCTCTGTGGTTAAAGGCACTTGCTTATAAAGCCTGAAGGCCCAGGTTCAATTCCCCAGTAGCCACATAAAGTGGAGAGTGGCACACAATCTGGAGTTCATTTGCAGTGACAGGAGGTCTTGGTGTGCCCATTTTACCTGGGATCTGGGGATTTGAACTTGAATAGTCTCAGGCTGCCTTGGGTCCTTATGCTTGTGCAGGAAAAGTACTTAATGGGTGAGCCATCTCTCCAGCCCAGCATCTATCCTTTTCATAGTTCCAGAGCTGTGAGACTACCAGGATTCAGTTGGGTCCCAGTATGCCTGATGCATTCTTAGACTGTGGCATCCAGAATGGAATATGGTATCTTACATATTCTGACCCACATCAGCTAGAGCAGGACCATCCACTCTCTGCTCCAACTTTCATATAGACTCTGGATTTCACAGCTTGAGTTCAGTAATGTCTTTGTAGCCTCTTCAATCTAGTACCTTCTTTTTTAATAGTTAAAAAATTATTAATTTGCAAGCAAAGAGGGAGAAGAGAGACAGAGAGACTGGGCATGCCAAGGCCCCCAGCTGCTACAAATGAACTCCAGATGCTCATGCCACTTTGAGCATCTGGCTTTGCATGGGTACTGGGTCATTAGGCTCTGCAGGCAAGTGCCTTAACTACTGAGCCATCTCTTCAGCCCCCACTACACTTTATAAAGTGTATTCTTGAATAGAAACAAATTTCCATTCTTGCTCCTTGTCATAGCTCTTTCATTGCTGACATATGCTGTTAGTTCCTAGAAAGTTGTTGCGGGCAGGGGCGGGGGTGCTGGAGACACAGCTTGGTGGTTAAGCTGTTTGCCTGCAAAGCCAAAGGACCCTGGTTTGATTCCCCAGGACCCATGTAAACCAGATGCACAAGGTGGGGCATGTGTCTGGAGTTTATTTGCAGTGGCTGGAGGCCCTGATGCACCCATTCTATTTCTATCTGCCTCTTTCTTTCTGTTACTCTCTCTCAAGTAAATAAATTTAAAAAAAACTTAAAAACAGAAAGAAAGGAAGTTGTTGGGGGCATGACTCACTCATTTCTTTAGTCAGTTTATTATCTCAGACAGCTTTCTTGGGATGACAAATTTAGTGTGTGGTAGTTTGAATAGATGGCCCCCAATATATTCAGTTCTTTATTGTTTGTAGTTTGCATTCTGCAGCCACCTGGCTGGAGGCAATGTCACTGGGTGGATCTTTAGGTGTGGTGGTGGGTTTCAGATTTCATTCTGAAGATATGCAAAGTGTGCCTAGCAGGAGTTCCTGAAGTGTGCAGTGGCTTTTGGCTTTTTGGCTTGTACTTCTCTCTCTCTGCTTGGTCCTGTGAAGGCAGGTCAGCTTCCTCTGCCATTTATGGAACTTCCCCTGGATCTGTCAGCTTCAATAAATCCCTTCCTCCATAACTGTGTCTGGTCTGGGAGTTCATCTCAGCGAACCTGAATCTGTCTGCTACAGAATTTGGTACCGAGGAGTGGACTGAGATGAACCTGACCATGTGGATGTTGATCTTTTGGAACCTTTGTTTTGGAGAAATAGGCATGGATTTGGTGCTTGCAACTGAAGATGCCTTCTGGAGTGGTAAGCCAAGTTTTATGGACTATTCTGATGAGAGTTTGAGAATGCTAAGTGCAGACAGTATTGAACTTCGAGGCTTGCCTTATGAACTTTCTAAGAAGGAAAGACTGCAGAGGACTTTGTTGGAACTGGGCTACTGGCATAAGGGCTGGCTGCGTCCTGCTGCCCAGGCCCAGAGAGTTTGATCAAGGTTAAATTTGTAATGGATTGATGTGTTTGGCTAGAGATATTAGACTGAGAGATTTAAGATTTTAAGCTGGAAAACCTCAAACAAGTTAAAATTACAGGCACTGAGACTGGTTTTAGGTTACTGAATCTGCTATTGTCAAACACATTAACAATCTTAAAGGAAGATGGTCCAATTGCTTTACCATGGAAAGGATGCCTGAAGAAAGGCTATCATAGAAATGCAAACACATTTGGAAAGAGTTGACTGGAGAAGGAACCTGCTTTTCAAGGTTATGTTTTATTTTGTCTGTGAATTAAGAATATGGCTGTGTCCTGCACACCTGGTATTGGTTTCAGAAGCATGAAAAATGTGAGGAGTGGTCATGAATTGCACATGCTTCCAGGAGCTGCCACTGAGATGAGGCATGAGGTAGGGCCTGATGCCCTGATAGGCAGAAAGAGCCTTTGGAAAATGTGAGGAGTGCTCATGAATTGCACATGGTTCCAGGAGCTGCTGCTGAGACGCGGCATGAGGCAGGGCATGATGCCCTGATAGGCTGAAAGAGCCTTTGGAAGATGGGCCGTGGTTTGCATGAAGACCTGAAGATGTTTTGGATATACCAGGACTATGCAAGAGCTACCATAGAGCGCAATGTTGGTCTGGGATGGAAGTGTTCCCTGGCTACTCTGCCCAGCTGGAGGGGTGGAACTGGAAAATCTGGAGACTGTCAGTTTTTGGTTGTATTGGACTTGAACTGCAGAAGTTTGGTGTTTGTTTGATGGTGGTTGAGTTTGCATTGTTTAGTCTCTCCTTGCTATGCATTATACCAGTTGAAAATGTTTACTCTGTGCCTTTATATGTTAGAAATGTTTAACTTGTTTGATTTTACAGGTCTTCATATCTTAAATTGGTCAAGACTGTGGGGACCTTTGAAATTGAACTGAGTACAATTTACATTGTGTGATGGTTATAAATCTTTTGGGGGCCAGGAGCGGAATGTGGTAGTTTGAATAGATGGCCCCCAATATATTCAGTTCTTTATTGTTTGTAGTTTGCATTCTGCAGCCACCTGGCTGGAGGCAGTGTCACTGGGTGGGTCTTAAGGTGTGGTGGTGGATTTCAGATTTCAATCTAAAGATATGCAAAGTGTGCCTAGCAGGAGTTCCTGAAGTGTGTTGTGGCTTTTGGCTTTTTGGCTTGTACTTCTCTCTCTGCTTGGACCTGTGAAGGCAGGTCAGCTTCCTCTGCCATTTATGGAACTTCCCCTGGATCTGTAAGCTTCAATAAATCCCTTCCTCCATAATTGTGTCTGGTCTGGAAGTTCATCTCAGAGAACCTGAATCTGTCTGATACATTAGATTGATCTAGTTACAGTCCTATTCATTTTCCTCACTCCTTTAAAAAATATTTTATTTATTTGAGAAGGAGAGAGGAAGAGACAGATAGATGAGAGAGAGGCTTTGTAGACAAGTGCCTTAATCACTAAGCCATCTCTCCAGCCCTTCCTCATTCTTTTTTTAAAAAATTATACAAGTCAGAATTTGTTTATATTTTTACATGTGCTAGATAGGATTGATTATCTCCCTCAGTTTTCTCATATCACTAAAGAACTGCTCATTTTTTCTATGTGTATGTGTGTGGATGCATGTGTGTACAGGTGTGCAGATGCACATGTGAACACATGTGTATGGAGTACAGAGGTCCATGTTGGGTGTCTTCCTCAATCAGTTTTCCACCTTTTTTTCTTTGAGATAGGGTCTATCATTGAGCCGGGGTCTCACTTGGCTAGACTAATCAACAAGTCCTGGAGATCCTCCTCTCTCTACCTCCCCGCACTGGGACTACAGGCATCCACCAGCACTCCCAGCTTTTCTATGCAGGTACTGGGAATCTGAACTTAGGTCCTCATACTTTCATGGCAAGCACTCTGCTCACTGAACTAACCCTCCATCCCAAGATCGAAACTTTTGCTTATGTGTTTTGTTATTGCTCACAAGGAGGAAAATTTCATAATGGAATTTGCTTTTGTCTTTTAATTGGTTGACGTGTTCTTTGTTCCTGTTCTTGTCTTTTTTAAAAATTTTATTTATATACTTATGAGAGAGAGAGATTGAGAATGGACACCCCAGAGCCTCCAGACACTGCAAACAAACTCCAGATGCATGTACCACTTTGTACATGTAGCTTATGTGCATACTGGGGAATCGAGCCTGGGTCCTTAGGCTTTGCAGGAAAGTATCTTAACCACTAAGTCTTCTCTCCAGCCCTGTTCCTGTTTTTTTTTCTATGTAGGTAGATATGGAAAAGAAAATTGATGCCTGGGAGATAGTACAATATGATGTTCCCTTTAAAAAATATAATTATTCAGATACTATAAAATCTATTCTTTTTAAAGTATATGGTTCAGGGGCTGGAGGGATGGCTTAGTGGTTAAGGCGTTTGCCTGCAGAGCCAAAGGACCCAGGTTCAATTCCCCAGGACTCACATTAACCAGATACACAAGGGGGCACATGCTTCTGGAGTTCATTAGCAGTGGCTGGAGGCCCTGGCGCCCCCATTCTCTCACTCTCTCTCTCTCTCTCTTTCTCTGTTAAATAAATAAATAAATAAATAAATAAATAAATAAATAAAAACAAAATATTTAAAGTATACAGTTCAGGGCTGGAGTGATGGCTTAGTGGTTAAGGTGCTCGCCTTTGAAGCCTAAGGACCCATGTTTGAGTCTCCATTTCCCACGTAAGCCAGATGCCCAAGGTGATGCAAGTGTGCAAGGTCATATATGTGCACAAGGTGGCACATACATCTGGAGTTCAATTACAGTGGCTGAGGGCCCTGGCATGTCATTTCTCTCTCATTAAAAAAAAATACAAAAAAAAGTATACAGTTCAGTGGTTTTTAGCACCTTTGCAAAGTTGTAAAAACCATCACTAATAATTTCAGAACATTTTCATTACCCTAAGGGAGCCCTGTACTAGTTAACTGTTACTCTCCACTTAGGTACATGTAAGCCCTTTGTAGCCTGTGGTCATTTGTTCCCTTATAAACATCCAAAAAGTACAACTTGTAGACATCCACCTGTGAGAAGAAATGGAGGGAAAGGAGAAAGCTTCTATTATGTATGTGTGTATATGTTCAAACACACACACACACACACACACACACACACACACGGTACAAGGAAGAGTCTTGGATTTCCAGGGTTCCTTTATCTCACTGTTTCATTATACTGGATTCTTAGGAAGTGATAGACCCATGTGTGATAGCCAAAGGCTTTGCTCACCATTGTCCCCCTCACTGTGACTTCACTTTCTTCAGGATTCAGGCTACTTTTTCTACTCAAAGGTCCATTCTCTTGAAAGATGCATACAAGTTGAGCAGCTCGGCTTTCTGTATAAGCTGTTAACATTGCCCCATAATCTCTACTCAGTAAATTCTCGCCTGCCTTGTCTTGCTCCAAGGCACTTTCTGGGTACCATATGTGTCCTTGCTTGCTTTAATTTTTCTAGGGAATGCTTCCCAGGAGTCCATTCAGAATTTAGTTTTTGGAAGCCTTCCCCATCCTACATAATCTTTCCTTGGAGCTCCACAGCCCGAGACTGTGTCACTGTGCTCTCTTCCTGCCTCCTCCTCCACCAGCTTCCCTCCCCTGATGGTCATCACTGCAGGATGACAAAGTCCCTTTGCTCCCCAAGGCTTCTGTCACTTGGCCTTCACCAAATACTCCTCCCCTGTTGGTCCAGAAAAGCAGTTTACCTCATTCTTTTCTTCACCTCTGAGCTCCTATTGTCAGGCTGAATTTGTCAGATGCACTTGCTTACTGGCAACAGGGCATTGTCTTTATAAGACCTTTGTGGCATGTGATCATTTGCTCTTCTGTAAACATTCATGAAGTATAACTTGCAGAAATCTACCTGTGAGCCAAAATGGAGGGGCAGGAGGAAGCCCATATCCTGAGCTGTTGAGAAATAGAGCCACATACCTTGCTTTTCCAGAAAATCTTTCTATTTAAATAATTTTAGGAGTTTTTTTTTTTTTTTTTTTTTTTTTGGTTTTCCAAGGTAGGGTCTCACTCTAGCCCAGGCTGCTCTGGAATTCACTATGTAGTCTCAGGGTGGCCTCGAACTCACAGCGATCCTCCTACCTCTGCCTCCCGAGTGCTGGGATTAAAGGCGTGCGCCACCACGCCCGGCAGGAGCTTTTAAATACTATTTTTTTTAAGGAGTTGTCAGTGCTAATTCTTTTCTTTCTTTCTTCTTCTTCTTATTTTAATTTTGGTCTTTTGAGGTAGGGCCTCACTCTAGTCCAAGCTGATCTGGAATTCACTGCGTAGTTTCAGACTAGCCTCCTATTGAGTGCTGGGATTAAGGACGTGTGTCACCATTCTCATCTTCAGTGGTAATTTCTTTAATTTCCCATGAAGATGGATCGTTAAGTTAAAATTTTGGCTCTACACTGACTTAGGGCAAATACCTTTCCCTCACTAGTCTTTGGTTCACTCATTTGAAAAATATAAGAATGAGAACACCTAGCTCATAGAATTTATGACACTGAGGATGGCGAAAACCTTTTTTTTTTTGGACATTTCTCCAATTGACAGGCAAAATCGATACTTTTTCTTAAATCTTGCGCACATGATGGCTTCAGTAGGAGAGCATGGAAGAAGTGGAAATGCATCTCTTTCTGAGCTCAGGCTATACAAGACCTGCAGCTTTTGCCCCCTTTCCTTGGAAGTTCCGTGTAGGGGTGCTGAGTCACCATGTAAACATCCTGAGACCACCATGCTGGAGTTTCAGTATGAGGCAGGCCCAGCCACACCTAGTCTTTCAAGTTGACGGGCACATGAGCAAAGCCACCCTGATCCTCCAGCCAGCACATCTACAGGATAGGTTTGGCTAGAGAGATTTCCTGGCAGAATGTCGCAGGTGCCATTTTATTTTTGCCGCTTTTCCTAGGCTGTGGATATAGAGGTTGAATTTTAAATAGGGACATTTGCAGTGTTCAAGCAAGATGTTAAAATATTCCTATTTATTTGCAAGGAGAAAAAGAGAGAGAAAATGGGCCTACCGGGTCTAGATGTATGTGCTACCCTGGCTTTTTAGATTTTCTTTTTTTTTTTAATTTAGAGAGAATGATCGAGAAAGGGAGAGAGAGAGACAGAGAAACAGAGACAGAGTGAGTGGGAGGATAGTGTGCCAGGGCCTCAACCACTACAATCAAACTCCAGACACTTCGCCACCTACTGGGCATGTGTGACCTTGGGCTTTCCTCACCTCTGAATCTGGCTTATGTGGGATTTAGACAGTTGGAAAAGAATCCTTAGGCTTTGCAGGCAAGCACCTTAACCTCTAAGCCATCTCTCCAGCCCCGCTCTGGCTTTTTATGGGCAGTGGGGAATCAGACCTAGGCCGTCAGACTTCGCAAGCAAGCACCTCTACCTGTGGAGCCATCTTTTCAGCTCTCAAGCAATTTTTTTAAATTTTTTGTTTATTTATTATTATTTATTTGAGAGTGACAGACAGAGAGAGGAAGAGGGAGAGGGAGAGAGAGAGAGAGAGAATGGGCGCGCCAGGGCCTCCAGCCACTGCAAACGAACTCCAGATGCGTGTGCCCCCTTGTGTATCTGGCTAACGTGGGTCCTGGGGAATCGAGCCTCGAACCGGGGTCCTTAGGCTTCACAGGCAAGCACTTAACCACTAAGCCATCTCTCCATCCCTCTCAAGAAATTTTTAAAAAATATTTATTTATTTGAGAGAGAGAGAAGCAGATAGAGAGAGAAAGAGAATGGGCACCCCAGGGCCTCTCACCACTGCAAACAAACTCTAGACACATGCTCCACCTTGTGCATGTGGCTTATGTGGGTACTGGGGAACTGAACCTGGGTCCTTAGACTTTGCAGGCAACATCTTAACTACTAAACCATCTCTCCAGCCCATCAAGCAAGTTTTTGAAGGAAATAAGGAGGCAAGACTTAGTGGGTTTTAAAATAAAATTGATCCCATATTCACTGTCAGTTCCAAAGCATACCTAAAATGTATTTTAGTGTGCAGTCTTCATGTCTGATGCAGGGTGTGAATGCTGTAACCCAGAGGAGTCAGTTTTCGCATGAGTATGGTTTTACATGTTGGGAGTACCCTTCATGGAATATTAGGAGAAGCTGGGGCAGGAACCAAAGTGGGAATGCTTGGAAAGCTCAATAAAAGGAACACTTATCCAAATCACCCAGTTAGAAAATTGTGAGAAAATGCTCATTGAATTTTCCTCATCATTAGAAAGAAAGTAAATAATTAAAATTGACAATAAAGATATGAAGAGCTAATTTTCAATTTCAATTTGTCTTCCTGAATGTTGCCTCTTAAGGATTTTATGGAGGGTAAATTACATTTGAAATGAAATCTCTTAAATGGGTTATCTTTGGGGTAGTTGTTTTGCACACCTTTAGAATGTGTTCTTCTTATTTGTGGCAGGTGGGGTAGAAGATGAATTCTGAAGAAGTTGAGAGGAAAATAATTTCAGGAGGTAATGGATGAACTTGGTCTGGAAGATTAATCAGGGCAGTCGCAAGAGAGTGCCAAGTGCATAACTGGAGTAGAACTAAATATCTGATTGTAATTAAAACTTTAGCTTTCTAATGGCTGCATGAAAGATATTTTAATAAACGTGAAATGCACTTTCTAAATGGCACGCTAACTTTTAATGACTTGGGTGTTTTGTTTGATTAGTAACCTGGACTGTTAAATTAAAGCCAACTGCAAGTGCATGATAAAATATTGATGGTTTCAGGCAAATGAATTGGGGGAGTTATGCTTGACAGGTTTTTTTGTATCATTAAGGATTTTAACTGGTGGAAAATATATATTGCTGGTGCTTAAAGATAGTTAAAGAGGATCTTCCTGTTTCTATGGCCTCGTTTTAATTTTACAATAATAATAAGGGGGAAATCTGAATTATCCACAGATGGCTGGTCAAGAGAGGTCATTTAATTAAAAAGTGTTATTTTAATTACACCTGTTTCACATTCCTGGAATAGGAAATTAAATATTTGGAGGCATTTGATTATTTCTGTTTCATAGAGTACCTGGACTTCTGTTGGCTCTCCAGAAGACCTATGATCATGTGTGAGGGTCATTTCTTGGCAATAGGGCATCTGGCTTTAATCCTCAGGGTTTAGAAAACAATTATTTTATTGATAGTTTTAAAACTAATTCCAGACAGATAAAATTTTATGGGTATATGGGTATATATATGGGTATATATTTTATGTATATATATATATATATATATATATATATATATATATATATATATATACATGTTGTGTGTGTATAAAACGTATCATATGTAATGTATACCTTTCTTTTTTCTTTTTGGTTGTTGAAGCAGAGACTTACTCTGGGATGACCTGGAACTCACTCTGCAGCCCAGGCTGGTCTCAAACTCCTGGCTTCCTAAGTGGTGGGATTAAAGGCATGAGCCATCACACCCAGTTTATAATATATTCTTGCATGTACAGAACAATTTCTAGCAGGATATGTAACAAAGTATGGAACAGCGCTGCTGCTAGGGAGTCAAGCTGTGGGGTGAGACAGAGGGGGGCTTCTTTCTTTCTTTCAGTGAAATGTGCACATATTTTGTGATGAGAATGCTTCAGTTTTATCAAAATATTTCCCTTAAAACCCAGGTTTATATTTTTTCTCCTCAGATTTATCTTTTAAAAACTCAGTTGTTTCTCATGCTTCTCTTTCTATAACAGATCATTTTCTTGATTCTATCAGACAATACAGTTAATTTTAAGGAGTTTTTTCCCTATTGGCACAAGTAAGTTCCCTACTTCCTCTCTGTGTCTTCAATCATTCATTAATCCTCAAGTACTTAACATTTTGTGTCTCTTAATTCTTCTTATAGTGTAGTAAAGTAACTTTAAAAATCACTTCTTGGGCTGGAGAGCTGGCTTAGCGGTTAAGCGCTTGCCTGTGAAGCCTAAGGACCCCAGTTCAAGGCTCGATTCCCCAGGACCCACGTTAGCCAGATGCACAAGGGGGCACATGCATCTGGAGTTTGTTTGCAGTGGCTGGAAGCCCTGGCGTGCCCATTCTTTCTCTCTCTCTCTCTGCCTCTCTCTCTCTCTGTCACTCTCAAATAAATAAATAAATAAATCCCTTCTTTATTTTCATGTGTGTGTACATGATGTGTATAGGCATGCCATTCTGCAAACAAAATACCAGACACTTAATGCTACTTTTTGTTTTTAATTCATTTATGAGCCAGGCATGGTGGTGCACCATGCTTTAATCCCAGCACTTGGGAGGCAGAGGTAGGAGGATTGTTGTGAGTTTGAGGCCATCCTGAGACTACACATAGTGAGTTCCAGGTCAGTCTGGGCTAGAGCAAGACCTTACTTTGAACACCCCCCCCCAAATTCATTTATGCGCTGGAGAGATGGTTCAGTGGTTAAGGTGCTTGCCTGCAAAACCTGGAAACATGAGTTTTATTCTCTAGTTCCCATGCAAAGTCAGATGCACAAAGTGGAGCATGTATCTGAAGTTCGTTTGCAGTGATTAGAGGCCTGGTGCACCCATTCTCTCTCTCTCTCAATCTCTCTGCTTGCAAATAAAAATATAAAAAATAGCTATTTATTTATTTTAGTTTTCATTTTATCTATAACAGGACATGCTCTCATATTCCCTCACCCTGCTCCCATTACCCTGGGGCCCTCCTCAGTGGGGTTCTGGTGTTCACTGTGGGATCATGAAGCCCTGTCAGTCCCTATGGGGTAGTGGGGTGGACTGTGCTCAGGGCACTCCTACTACACTGGCTTGCACCACTTTTGCATCCAGCTTTAGGTCACTTTTTGTGTCTGGCTTTATGCGGCGCTGGGCAATGGCTCTGCAAGCACAAGACTTTAACCGCTGAGCCATCTCTCCAGCCCCAGATAACTTCGTGTTAAAGAGCTACTGACGGCATCCTCAGCGAGCTGTGTCTCTGTAGAACCCTGAGTTGCACGAAGGAAAGGAAAAGAGGAGCTGAGAAGATGGAGGCATGTGTGCAAATAAATAAATCTCCGAGTACAAATACACCTTGAAGAGCACGGACACAGTAATCTCTTCATCGACGTCAGCTCTTCTCCATGGTGTTGACCTTTGGGTACTCCAGGAACATAGAAGGTCTGGGATGGGAAAGATATGGGGAGATCCCAACCCAAACTCACATGGGTTTTGCTTTATTCTCAGTGTGTGTGTGTTGGGGGGGGGGAGGATATAAAATTAATCCAATTGTTGCCAGTTACTTGTTTACTCTGACTAGTTTCTGTACCTTTCTGACCACTAAGTTTTATTTGGTCAAATATTAAGGAAAACTTTCCACCATGGAAGGAGGTGTGATCTATTTTAACTGTAGGTTATGAAAAACACTGCTGTGTACTGTGTTCTGAACATGTATGTTGCAGTTTTTAAGATAACTTTACGTTTCTTTCCATTCTGAAATTTCATAGTTCAATTAAAGCTGCTTAGTGGCTGAACAATGTCTGTGCTGCACACATTCTAGATCAGAACTGTTCACACTAAGCAATCCTCAGCTACTAAAGTGCTTTATTTATTTATTTATGTTTTGAGGAAGGCTGTCACTCTAGCCCAGGCTGACCTGGAATTCACTATGTAGTCTCAGGCTGGCCTTGAACTCACAGCAGTACTCCTACCTTTGCTTCTTGAGGGTTGGGATTAAAGGCATGTGCCACCGTGTGGGGGAGGGCGGGGGAGGGGGGAACAGAAAGGTATACCAAGGCCTCCAGCTGCTGCAAATGACCTCTAGATGCATGTGCCATCTTGTGTATCTGACATTAAGTGGGTACTAGAGAATCAAACTCTGGTCGAATTTGCAGGCAAGTAAGTGCCTTAACCACTGAGCAATTTCTCCAGCCCTTAAAACTTTTTTATTTTACTATGTCTAGTTGGTTGTATTTATTTTTGGTGCAGCTATTTTTTTTGCCCGTGTAAATGTGTGAGCATGTTCATACGTGTGTGGGTGCAGCTGCACATATGTGTCAGAGGTGGACATCAAGTATCATCCTTAGTTACTCTCCATTTTATTCTTTGAGACAATGTCTCTTGATGAATCCAGAGCTCACAGACTAGGCTAAGCTAGCAGCCAGAGAGCCCAAGGGATTCTTTGTTTCCATGTTTGTCATTTTATGCAGGTTCCAGAAGTCCAAACTCAGATCCTCATGATTGCATAGAAAGCACATTATCCTCTGAGCCATGCCCCCAGCCCTCCAGCCAAGTTTTGATTTTCCAAACATAATAGCAATAACAATTTATTGAGTACTTGCTGCTAAGTGTATTTAATCTCTTCTGAAACCTTCTGGGATAGACTAGCTTTTTTTTGTAAAAGTTTTTATTTTCAAGGAGAAAGAGAGAGAGAGAGAGAGAGAGAGAGAGAGAAGAGAGAATATGAATGAATATGGGCACACACCAGGGTCTCTTGCCTATGTAAACAAATTCCAGATGCATGTACCACTTTGTGCATCTGGATCATACTGGGTACTGGGGAATCAAACTTAGACCATCAGCCTTTGCAAGCAAGTCCCTTTAACTGCTGAGCCATCTCTTCATCCCCCCCTTTTTTAGACAAAGAAACTAAGGCCTCTGGAATGAGAACAAAATGTAATAGCACATACGTGAAGATACCATGAGGAAACCTGTTACTTTGTATACTAACCTAAAAATTACTATAAAAATTTCCTGCTCGGACTTCCGGCCAAGATGGCGACCGCCTAGCTGCGCTGCAAATCCCGGCGAAAGAAAGATAGATGTAGATCCTAAGGAGAGAGCCACCCCATCATACCTCAAAAGGGCCACGGCTGAACTAAGAAAAATTGGAGAAACAAGCAAGGGGGCTGTTTTCCTGATGAACCGGATACCAGCACAAGGGGGAAGGAGATCAGCACAGAGAAAAATCAACTCCTACCAAATCAGAGGGCCAGAGCCTCAGAGGCCCCCAACACCTCATCACTGAAGCAGACCAAAAATGAACCCAACATGGCTCAGGGAAATTTTGCAGAAGAGGGGGCAGAAAGAATGTCAGAGTCACATGTTGGGTCATGATATGCAGAGACATTTAGCTTACCCATAACTGTGGGCTAACTCCACAATGCATGACCCGTATACCTCAACAAGGAGGGGCCAAGGGGAGGGGGTAGGTCACGGATGAGCCTAATAATGGTACCAAACTGACTGTATTTGCTGAATACAGAACTGACTAATAAAGAAAAAAAGAAAAAAAAAATAAAAGGTTCACCTAATACAAAATGAGTTAGAAACAAGCTACCTATAAAAGTGGAAATTTGAAAAATGGTTTTGCACTGGTCTCTGGTAGAAAATGTGAGTAGAACAGAGAATGGTTACTTCAGTACATTGAGAGGCATAAAAGACAAATATTTATGTATTACATACATGTATGTATATATATATATATATATATATATATATATATACACAGTTATCTATTTATAATGATAAATTTAAAGTAATACCAATATTGGTAAATTCTGGATTTTTCTAGGGCATTATTCTAAATACTTATATGTTAAAAATGTCAATTTATTTTTATTAAATAAAAACTTTCTATGGTTAAAAAAAAAATTTCCTGCTCATTTTTGTCTCTGAGTCTTAGTCCATTTTGTCTGCCTGAAACTCCTTCTACCCACCTGGGCTCTTCGTCTAAGGCTTAACTCAAGCTTACGTTTTCCTTCAGACGTTGTTTCAATGCGCTGTCCTTCCCGAACACCTTCAGCATACCCTGAACACTTCGCTAGCTGTTCCTATCCACAGTGAGCTGATGGTATGAGATTCTTGGGTTCAGGAACTGTGTCAAATCTGTATTACCATTTATAGGTATACATACATAACTGGATATGTGTGTGTGTGTCTACAACTCATGATCCCCCAGCTGTTTCTAAATTCCTAAATTCAAACATGTGCAATTGTTTTTGTTTAGGCTACTAGCCTTCTTGCAGACTTATTATTTCTAGCCAGATGAAGCTAAGTAACTTTTGTGGGTTTTCACATCACACACAAATAGCCTGTCTCATGTTCAGTAAAGACAGGTGAGGCACTTAGAACCATTTTGCTTTGGATAGCGAAGTTCTGATGGTACCATGATCATTGCCATGTATCTGAAGCGAGGAAAAAAAAATGACATAGTGGGCAGGCCAAAGGCTGGTGTCTCCAACGGGGCCTGCTGCAGCTGCTCAAAGACCAACTTCTGGCTCACAGAAGGAGTTGTCTTCCAAACTTCAGGTTTCTTTTATAAGTCTGTATAGAGGTCTGGCAATTTCTGTATGAATGGGGAGCCACAGCTGGCAAAACCTAGTGCTTCCCAGGAATCCCCTGAACTGTTTGAGGGGCCTAGGTAGAGGTTGAGAGAGAATGGTCCCCGTTCTTTCTTCTGATTTCCTAGTCCTTTGAGCTAGAACCGGATCTCTGTACGGAACCGAAGACTGAGCTTTAAATCCGGAGAGCTTGTGTCCTCAGCCAGAAAGGAAGTGAAGAAGGGCCTGGGTCCATTCTGTGAGCTTCCTTCAGTTGGGGCACAACTCTACCACTGTCAACTCTGAGATGTCCTCTATATATTGTAATACCTTTGGATGAATGAAACAAGTAAGAGAGAAGGCTGGAGGTTTGGGCTTGAGAGGAGGAACACTGGCCTGGAGTCAAGTTTCTACCCAGGTCCAATCATAAAACCCTGTGATTGCTTAATTACAACCATTATCCCCGATCTTGCTCAAATCACACCGACTTGCTCTGTGGTCTTGTTCAAATCATGTTTACTAGCTACGTGACTTTCTCAACCCACTTTTATGGTCTCACCGAACCAGGCTGACTAGTTATGTAAACTTGGGCAAGTTTCTTAATTTTTATCTTATCTATAAGATGAAGATCAAGCTCATAACATCATGGTTAAATGAGATAATGTAGAGAAAGTGATCGAGGTTATGCCTGGAATATGGAAAATTAGGAAAACAATATGACTGTAGAATAGCTAACTAGGCTCATCTACTAAGTGATTCTTGAAACTCTGCTGTCATTGTGTTTAACATTCAAGTTTAGTCCTCAGGAAAGATGAATTGCCAGGGTCCTGGGTCTCTGGGACTGCTGAATCCATGGAACTCCAGAGGGTTATGGAATGGTTTCTGGCGTGGTGTTGATGCTACAGAGGCTCAGGTATGACTTATCCACTCATGCTGGGAGGTAGTCAGGTAAGGACAGTTCCGGTCAACAGAGTGGCTAGAAAGACAGGCTGGTCACAGCCTTTCTAGCCATGTGCATCTAAGCTCTCCTTCATCCTGGGCTGGCGCTCAACCTGGTCCTCTCTGTGTGGAAGCAGCACCTGGCTTCTCTAAAGGTTTTATGAATGAGAGTGAGAAATGGAGGAGCGCCAAGGAGAGCAGCTGGGCTCTACTCTTGGACAATGTACGTAAAATCTTTTATGGCGTAGGTTTTCAGTTTGCCCGGCACAGTGCAATAGGGTAAATGTTCTCCAGTGACATTCTCCTCCCCACCCCCATGCAGAACCACCTTTGCCAGCCCTGGGAGAGAGAGAGCGCTGCTTCCAGCACAGGGTCAGAAGTGAACAATGCCACAGTGTAGAGAATGCTCCTCCCAGTCCGAGTCTTCCCTCCCCGAGCATCCACCCACACAGGGCAGGGCTCAAGGCAGACACCCAGGAACAAAGATGTGTGCACATGCTGCCAAGAATTCGAACAAAGCCCACGTCCAGCAAGGGTCAGAGGAGAGCCAGTTGCTCTGGGCCTACTGCGCACACCCCGATGTAGCAGGTCTGTGGCCACAGAGGTGTGCGTGGGGCATGTGATGGCGCAGCTCCCAACCGCAGGCTAGCTCGGATGCAGTGCAGGGTGCATCTGAGACCCTGCGGCTGGAGGAAGGTGGAAAGGAAGGGTCAGGAAGGGAGAAGTCGTCCCGCACTGAGGCTGGGGGATTTTCTTTCGATTTTGTTTAAGCGCTTTAAAACCACCAGCACATGTGTGAAGAGATTTATTTTTCCCTTCTTTTTCTCCAGATCCCCCTCTCCCCTCAGAATACTTTTAAAATCACTTTGGGGTTGAAAAGCCAAGTGGCTCACTTCCAGCTCCCTTGTTTCCTTGCTGAAACACCCCCACGCCCCTTTTCCTGGGCTGGTGGTGACTTGTCCCTTTGACAGCAGTGCTGACCCCTCAGCGTCTGGGCCGTGTGCGGAGCCCTGTGCGGTGCCTTTGAAGTGATAAGGAAAGCCCACCCTTCCTTTGAGGCCTCCTTTGTAATACTGCTTTCCTCTGGCTGGTTGGATTAGTTAAAATTTCATCAGCTTCTCTTAAAAAATTCTTGTCACATCATGAAAAGAGAGGATAGCTCTTGAAGATGTTTGATTCACCCTTATTCTGGAAAGATAAATTTTTCTCTCAAGCTGAAGCCAGTGGGTTGGTGTGGTTTGAAACTATATATATATATATATATAGGTTTGTATATATACATACATATATATTTATGTATATATACATATATATACACATATACACATATATACACACTATGTTATCATATATGTTATATAACATCATATATGTTATATATATGTGTGTGTTGTTCAGTAGTCTTATTAAGAGAAATATAAGATTCTTCCATAGTTTCTGTGTTTTGGGGGGCCAGAAAGTGGGCAGGCTTCCAGATGTAGCAACACACACACACACACACACACACACACACACACACTTCTGAAAACCAGCTCCAAGTAGGAACAGCCAGGAGAAGACGAGAGCAAAGCAGTAGGGGGCAGTGCGACACAGTTGAACAGAGGTCCATAGCCAAACCTCAGACACAAGGCTCTTTGAGAAAACAAAGGCAAAAATTGTGCTAAAAGCTGTAAATCTTGTGTGCTAAATTCCTATGCAAGAGACAGTCGTGCTTGTATCATAATTAAACATGCTACTAAAACATAATTCCCTCACTGATAACTTCCTCTTAGTGGCCTCGTTTCCCATAGAGTGAACCAGAGGCTGGCTGGTGATCAGCATGAATTGCAAAGATTTCTGGTATATCCAGCTTCCACTGGCCTTTCTGTGTAGCAAACACAACAAAAGAAAAGTCCTTCATCACCGTCATTGCCACCAAGTGTCCCTTAACCATCTTTATGAACATGGGACGGCCTGGAGGATGGGAGCTGGCGGTTGACTCCAGTACATGGGAGGCGGTGGTAGAAACGCTTCTAGGGATTGTGATTGTGTTGGTTTCATGGTGCTGCCGCAGCAAGGTAAGCAGATGATATTTATTGTCTCCACTTAGGAAATTAGAAGTCCAAAGTCAAGGTGTTAAGACGGCCACCCATGCTCCCAGTAAAGCCAGTAGGAGAGAAGACTTCCCTGCCAGGTCTTAGCTTCTGGTGGTGGTCATAGATCCTTGGTGTCCTGTGGCTTGTGGCAGTATCCTTCCATCCTTTTCTTCCATCTTCCCATGGCGTTCTCTGGTTGTCATCTTATAAAGACAGTTTGCTGTATTCAGTTAGGGATCTACTGTACCTAATGTGTTACTGGACCTACTGTGTTACCTAATCTTAACTAATTACATTTATAAGAATACTTTCCAAGTAAGGTCACATTACCAGGCATTGGGGATTAGCCTTTCAATCTCTCTTTTTTTTAAGCAGGTGCAATTTAACACATAAATGGATTTTTTTTTTGGTTTGTGCATGTTCGTTTGTGAGAGTATGGGTGCACGTGTGGAGGTCAGAGGGTCACTTTCCTGGTCCCTGCATTTCCCTCTCATTTGAGGCAGGATTTCTCTGGATCTCCCTCTGCTGCTGTTCTTTGCTGTGCTCTGCATGAGCTTCTGAGAAATTCTTCTGTCGCCACTTCCCGTCCCACTGTCAGCACACTGGGTTACAGAAACACAGACTTAAAAAAAATTAATTAAATACTTTATTATTTATTTCAAGCAGAGAGAGAATGAGTGCCAGGGTTTCTTGTCCCTGCAAACAAGCTTCAGATGCATGTGCCACTTTGTGCATTTGGCTTTACATGGGTCCTAGGGAATTGAATTTGGGCATTACAGGCAAGCACCTTAACCACTGAGCAATCTCTCTAGCCCCATTAGTAGATATATTTGAGTAATTTTATGTATATTTATACATAGTCATATCTAACTGAAAAAAAAATACTCATAGCTTACAGTGTTTGTGTCTGCATCTGGTACTGTGGCCATCACTGACATTTCAATAGTTTAAAAGACATTATTATTAGTGTATATTAATTGTACCAAATAATGGACATCATTATGAGATTTTCATACATGTATAAAATGTACTTTGATCATACTATTCCTCATTTCTGTAGACTCTACTTAAATGAGAATACCACACCTCTCTTTCTCTAGCTTTTTTGCTTTTTACCTATCTCTCTTTGAGAGTTCATCATGTCTGTTTGTTCATTATCTGCTTCCTCCATCATTATATAATTCCTATTAGGACTGAAAGTTTGTTTTCTCCACTGTCAAACCTTCCGAGACTAGACCGAGCTTGGCATAGCATAGATACCATGTAATTATTTACTGAATGAATTAATGAGCATAATTAAGCCTCAATCTATTTCTCAAGTTATATCACATGGCAGATCTATCAGGTGATCCTAGGAATAGCAGGGACTCAAACCCACTTTGGCCTGATTTTTCCCAAGATGTAAGGACATTGAACAGCTTGCTTAATAATATCAAGTACTATGCTACGTAGTACCTCTTGAAAACTAAGTATTATTGTAAAATGGCCATAACTACTATTACTCAGTCGCTTACTTTGTGCAAGAGCATATTCAAAGCCCTTTATACATGTCTTCTATATCCAAGATAACTTCTTTATTTTCTTCATTATGTAAATAAGGAAATCAAAGGAAGCTTCCATAATTGCCAAATTCACACAAGTGGAGAAACAGGATTCAAATTTAGATCAGGACAGCTTCATAGCTGTCTTCATAATCCTATATTAATACCACATATATTTGTCTGACTCTCTCATTTATTAATATAAATTAATATAAATATAAATGTTGTAAGGAGTTCTCTTTTTGGGGGGCTTTCGAGGTAGGTTTTTCACTCTATCCCCAGCTGACCTGGAATTCACTATGTAGTCTCAGGGTGCCCTTGAACTCATGGTGATCCTCCTACCTCTGCCTCCCAAGTCTTGGCATGGGTCTTGCCCATGCCTGGCAGGAGTTCTTAATCCTTACAGAGGACTGTGTTAGGCTTCCTGAACGTTTTTCTTTTCTTTCTTTCTTTCTTTCTTTCTTTCTTTCTTTCTTTCTTTCTTTCCTTCTTTCTTTCTTTCTTTTTTTTATCGAGGGAGGGTCTCACTCTAGCCCAGGCTGACCTGGAATTTACTATGTAGTCTCAAGCTGGCCTCGAACTCAGTGATCTTTCTACTTCTGCCTCCCGAATACTGGGATTAAAGGCATGCGCCACCATGCCCAGCTTCCTAAATGTGTTTCAGGAGTCAACCTAGGCATCCAACAATAAAGGCATGGATAAACAAAATGTAGTTTATATACACAATGGAGCTTATTTCAGCCATCAAGAATGAAATGACGCCATTTTCAGGGAAATGTTTACAACTGGAGATCATATTAAGTGAATTAAGTCAGTCTCAGAAAGATGAATATCATGTTTCCCCTTAGTTAGGGATCTTGGACATTGTAGATACTTAAAATCATATATGTACCGATGACATGAAAGAAGTGAAACTGGGCAGCAAAGGGGACTTCTGGGAGTCGAGAGGGGTGGAAAGGGGAAGGGATAGTGGGGGCTCAGGGGAAACATCCTTAAAGCCGTTCTCATGCAAGGAGGCATTATATGTTATCTGTTTTGCAGAAGTGGTTAAAGTATGCATACATGATTGGTTTGCATACATGGAAATAAAAATTAGTATATTTTACTTCTGACAGTGATTTTAGTTCTATGGAAAAGCGGAATAGAAAGTACTAAGTTTCCGTGTACTCTGCCTGCTCCCACAGTGACTTACCCTCTTATACACATCTTGCACTGGTGTGGGACATTTGCTACAGCTCATGACCAACATGGATACCTCATTCTTTGCTAAAGTCCGCAGTTTGCCTCGGGCTTTTACTCCTCTTGCTGAACATCCTATTGGGGTTTGAAATACACATAATGTCAGCTATCCCATGTTATAGTGTACACAGAAAAGTGTCACTGCCTTAGTACACCCCTGTGATTCACCTACTGATCTCTTTTTCTCCCTGCTTTTGGCAACCACCTGATCTCTCTACTGCCTCTAGAGTTTTGTCTTTTTTTGGAATATCATGTGGTTAAGTTATCCAGTATATGGCCTTTTCAGGGTAGGTTCTTTCACTTAGTAATAGCTCTTCAACTTTTTTCTTGTTTGATGGTTCATTTTTTGTTCTTCGAGGTAGGGTCTCACTCTAGCCCAGGCTGACCTGGAATTCACTATGGAGTCTCAGGGTGGCCTTGAACTCACCGCAATCCTCCTACCTCTGCCTCCCGAGTGCTGGGGTTAAAGGTGTGCGCCACCACGCCTGGCGTTGATGGTTCATTTTTTATTTCTGAATAATGTCCCACTGAATGCCTGTACTGCAGTCCGTCTCCGCATTCCCCTTCTGAGTGACATCTTGGTTCCAATTTTGGGCAATCAGGAATAGAGCTGTTATAAACATTTGGAGATGTTAGCACTTGATTCATTTTGGGAAGACGGTATTTGCTTTGTGCCGAAGAGGCTGCAAAGTGGTGATATGAGTTTGTTCTTCCACCAGCATTGTTACAGTCAGCTTCATGTCGCTGGAACAAACACCCACCAAGAGCAGCTGTGGGGGGAAAGGGTTTATTTTGGCTTACAGACTCCAGGGGAAGCTTCATGATGGCAGGGAAACAATGACATGAGCAGAGGATGACATCACCTCCTTGCCAACATCAGGTGGACAGTAGCAACAGGAGAGTGTGCCAAAAATTGGCAAGGGGAAACTGGCTATAACACCCATAAGCCCGCCCCCAACAACACACTGCCTCCAGGAGGCTTTAATTTTCAAATTGCCATCAGCTGGGGACCTAGCATTCCGCACACATAAGTTTATGGGGACACCTGAATCAAACCACCACACACTCTATCTATATCTCTCTGCTTGCAAATAAATAAAATATTTTTTTTAAAGTAGTACAAACTTTATGAAAGCAGATAGGAAACGTGTCTTCAGAGTTTTACTTTAACAAACAAACCAACAAACAAAAATTAGACTTTTGACTCATAATTCTACTTCTGGTGATATGTCTCTCATATAAATAAAGATTTAATCACAATGATGCTAATTGTATCCTTACTCATGATTAAATATCAGAAATAACTGAATTTTTGTCCATCAGGGGTACAGTATGATCTTTCTGTGATCTGTCTGGCTTGTTATCAGGTTATGTATGCCACACAGAAATAACCCAGAAAGCACTATCTTTTTATTTGTTATTTATTTTTTAACACAAAATGATAATTTTGCATGTCTCAAAGATGATTCTAGACAAAGAAGCACGAAAGAACTTTTTGGGACACCAAAATTATTGATGAAACATGTCTCAATTTTCTGTGCAGATTTATCTGAGATCATTGTACTGACACCTAAAAATGGTGAATTTTACTATACGTATACGTCAATAAGCCTAACAGAAAAAAGGTTAGCTATGACCCCTTCAGCCAGCATTTACCAACAACTTTAATACTTATGTACAAAGTTATGTAAATGAATCAGAATTAAAAACAAAACTATACTAAATATTAATGATTTTGCCCTGGTGTGGTTGGATCATGAACAGTTATTTTTATCTGTCTTTTCTATGTTCTCATTAATGAATACATCATACTTTTATAATAAGGAACATTACATATTTATACAAAACTTTTTATAAGAATTAAAAGTATAGTATGATTTTAAGAATGTGAAAAATTGAAAATAGTATGATTTTCAGAATGTGGAGATGAAATATTAAATGATAATAGTGATAAATTTTTCTTGCTTTTATAAATTTTTAGATTCAGAAATTCTAAAACTAAAAAATGAAGAAAATATTTTTATCATAACATGAACTATTATTTAAAAAATTGGGGTGATTTTATATACTTAATGTATAAAATTTTCACTTTGCTTCCTGTCCAACCAGTCCTTTTGAAATACAAGACATGACTATTTAGATGAGAGAGAGAAGAGAGAGCTGGCAGTGGACATTTGAGGTGGAGGCACTATGGGGATGCATGTGAGATGGTCTATCCCATGAGCTCACATCTGTCTAGACTAGCCACCTCTTTTTGTGTCCTTAGAGATGAAGGGGAAACCTCTCTAAATAGGTTTTTATTGATTTTTAAAATTAACTTATTTGAAAGTAGAGAGAGAGAGTATGGGTGTGCCAGGGCCTCTTGCTACTGCAAACAAATTCCATATTCATGTGCCACTTTGTGTATCTGGCTTTATGTGGGTACTGGGGAATTGAACCTTGGTTGGCAGCTTTTGCAAGCAAGTATGTTTAACCACCGAGCCACCTCCTCAGCCTGACATATTAAAATTTTAAATTAATTTTATTTTTGAGAGAGAGAGAGAATTGGTGTGCCAGGTCCTCAGCCACTGAAATTGAACTCCAGACACTTGTGCCACCTAATGGGCATGTGTGATCTTGCACTTGTTTCACCTTTGTGTTTCTGGCTTATGTGGGATCTGGAGAGTCAAACATGGGTCCTTAGGTTTCGCAGGCAAGCACCTTAGCTGCTAAGCCATCTCTCCAGCCCTAATTTTGGATTTTTAGAATTTTGTCTCATACCATGGCACAGTCACAGTGCTGTGTGTGGCTGCATTTTCTACTTTGTAAAGCAAGAAGCACAAATGATTGAGATTGATTGAGACCATGCAAGTCATATGCGGCAGGATGAGAACTTTTTGTTTCTTCCTTTACCTGACAGGGACAGAGTGTTTGATAGGCAGAGTAAAGGTGAATCAAGATTGTCTTGTATAATAAAGCTGTGGTAATGTAAAGCTGCGAGCTGGGATTCTGCTCCCCGGCCCTGCTCTCTCTAGACCCCCGAATCAAAGATCCTTGACTAAAAGAAAAGCAACTGTTAGAAAAGACCTTCTATACATCTTGATCACATCTCTCAAGCTGGTACTGCATATGTGTCCTACATAAGAATATATACATGAATACCTGATATTTCAAGTTTCAGCTCCTAAGAAGGGTGGGGAGTGAGATACTGGTGTGTGTGTGTGTGTGTGTGTGTGTGTGTGTGTGTGCGCACGCATACTTTCTTCCTTTCCATTGATTTTAGAAAACAAAACCTTACTTAAAATTTTGGCATATACACCACTAAGGTGATCTCGGGTCATGTGGATGAACATCTCATATTTAGTAGGGATGTGTTTGTTTTAATAAACGCTAGGAAGATATAGCCAACATACTAAACACACAGCTTTATGGTTATTGATGCTTATGATGCAATCTCATTTCCTTAACTTAAAAATGAATCAATTTGGGCTGGAGAGATGGCTTAGCTGTTAAGCGCTTGCCTAAGAACCCTGGTTTGAGGCTCAATTTCCCAGGACCCACGTTAGCCAGATGCACAAGGGGCGCACTCTTCTGGAGTTCATTTGCAGTGGCTGGAGGCCCTGGCGTGCCCATTCTATCTCTCTCTGTCTATCTGGCTCTTTCTCTGTCTTTTGCTCTTAAATAAATAAATAAAAATAAATGAAAAAAATTTAAAAAATGAATCAATTTAAAGAGAAATATTAATAGGAGCACACTTAACTAATGGATAAGGTAAATATTAGAAGTAAAGTATGGAAAATGAGTACTGTTAGAAATGGCCAACATTATCAAGAGAAGATAGGGTAGCTATTCTCTCTGATGAGCTCAAAGGTTTAAAGCTTTTAGAGGACCCTCTACTCCTTGCCTAGACAGGGTCTGAAGCTCTCGTTACAATCTCATTTCCACCGCATTGGAGCTGGTACCTTGGTGACAGCCTGAAGGGACTCAAGTGAAAGGAGAAGAGGACTGAAGATCAAATGTGGCCCCTAAGCCATTAAAGATGAGTGTGGGGAGAGTGTACGGGTCACTTGGTTGGGGGTGGTGCTTGTAACTCCATGTACTCCAAAGTGTCAGGAGTATAGTCAGCTATGGGCAACTGGGGCTCAATCCAATAGTGTCCCATTGAGGTGTTACGAAGAATAAGTGTCCAGAGCATCTGCAGAATAGAGAATTGGGCCAAGGCAGTGAGCAACAAGAGGAGTGGAATAACATATTACTTCATGCCATCAGCCCCAGGCCTCCAGGCACACCATCTTTCCACCATGTCTTAGAATCATGTATCTACACTTATTCCAAATTATGGTGCACACATTCAATGGTGTGCTCTTTGGACATGAACTAATAATGTATATGTGAACTTACTGTGATAAAAAAGGTGTTAATGATTTAGTTAGAAAAAAATAGTAGCTTGCAAAACAATATGTAAAAATGTGATCACATTTCCCCCTGTGATGAAAAATATATAATCAGTGTACTGAGGAACATTCTATGAGAGAATAATCATTTCTATTTCTTATCACTTAGTAAAGGGATTGTGATTTGTCCCCTTTCCACTACTTTTTAAAAATTATTTCTTTTATGAGAGAGAGAGGGAGAAAGAGAGAGAAAGAGGGAGAGAGAGAGAGAGAGAGAGGGAGAAAGAGAGAGAAAGAGGGAGAGAGAGAGAGAGAGAGAGAGAGGGAGAAAGAGAGAGAAAGAGGGAGAGAGAGAGAGAGAGAGAGAGAGAGAGGGAGAAAGAGAGAGAAAGAGGGAGAGAGAAAGAGAGAGAGAGAGAGAGAGAGAGAGGGAGAAGGAATTGGTGTGCCAGTGTCTCTAGCCACTGTAAATGAACTGTACACATGTGTGTCACCTTGTGTGCATGTGTTACCTTGTGTGTCTGGCTTACATGGGTCCTGGGGAGTCAAACCTGAGTCCTTAGGCTTCTCAGGCATGCATCTTTACTGCTAAGCCATCTCTCTAGGCCCCTTTCCACTAATTTTCAAGTTCACAAAATTTTCTGCATTTACACACAAAATTGCCCACTTGGGGACTTTAATTTTTTTTTTTTAAGTTGGTGTTTGTGTGTGTATGTACATGTTCATGTGTGTGTGTGTGTGTGTGTGTGTGTGTGTGTGCAGGCTCATGTGTGGAGGGCAGAAGACAACTCTCAGGAGTTAGTCCTCCCCTTCCCCCTCCTTGGAGTCAGGCCTCTCCTTCTTGTTCACTCTGTGTGTGCCAGCCTGCCTGGTCTGTGAGCTTCTGAGAAAGTCTCCTGCCTCCGCCGCCCACCTCCCCATCAGCGTGCTGGGATTACGGAAGGCTACCACAGCTTCTGGGGATATGAATGCAGGTACTAGGCTTGGGCAGTAAGTGCTTTATCCACTGAGAATCTGTCTAGTCCCCACCAGGGGACTTTCTCTGTGATTCTGGGAGCCTTGGTTATCAAACGTATGTCTGAGTTTTGACAGAAGGTTTCTAGCCTAGATTCAGGGTTTTCAGCTATTCTTCTGGGTGGAAATAACTTAAAAATATAACTTCTCAGTAATATCAGTCATACATATATAAAAAGTACCTTGAATTTCAATATTCTTTGATAACTTTGAACATATATAGTCTCATAAAAACCTGATGTTCAACTTAATTAAGTAAACCTTTCATGAAAAAATCTCTTAACATTACTAAGATAATCACCCTTTTTGCAATGTTTTAAAAGTATTTTGCATGAATCAAATAAACATTGGCAGAGATTCTCATGTTGGCCATTAATTCGTATCTAGCCAACTCAACCCACTCAGAAAAGTGAATTATCAAACTGTAACTTAATGTCCGATTGTTAGCTTTGGTGTACAATTATGATCAAACCTTGTGGCTTCAGGGGATCAAATGAAGAAGAACCTGGAGGGCTGGAGAGATGGCTTAGTGGTTAAGGTGCTTCCCTGCAAAGCCAAAGGCCCAGGTTCAATTCCCCAGGACCTACATAGGCCAAATGCACAAGGTGGCACTTAATATCTGGAGTTTGTTTGCAGTGACTAGATGCCCTGGTGTGCCCATTCTCTCTCTCTCGGTCTATCTGCCTCTTTCTCTCTTTCAAATAAATAAATAAAAATTTAAAAAAGAAGGACCTGGAAATAGATCCATTCAATAGATTCATATCAAGCACTGATGATTAATGTGTGTGTAGAAATATACCAGGGTTGACTCAGGACTTAATGGTTTCTCTGTCATAGCATGGCTGTGGGACCTTAGGAAAGTGCTTGATTTCTCTGGGCTTTAGTTTTCTTGTCTGGAAAATCCAATAAATTTACAGCCTGTAGAGACATCCATGGTAGGTCCAACAGAAATGCATTCAATGAATTTCCAGTGTGATGAATATTTACGACATGAGCCTACCCTTGCACACTGCCCCATGGATCAGTTTATGGACACTGTTAGGGGAAGCAGCTGGTATGTGTAGGGGTGCCAGTGAGCTGGAATCACACCAGAGTTCCAACTTACCAGCAGTAAGATTTGTATAGGTTACCCAACAATTTCAGTATCAGTTTTCTAGTCTGTAGGTTGGGAGCATCTCACAGCATGGCCGAATTGTAAATGAGATAGATATTCACGTATAAACATTCAGCACAGTGGCGGGCTCCTTGTTAAGTACATAGTGACACATGTTAGCTGTATTATTAACATTTCTTCCATCTGGGATAATTCTGGTGGAAGGAAAATTTAAACCATGTTTTGAAAGATAGACTAAATATTTCTTAAAAATTAAAATAACTTTGAAAGTAACATAAGCAATGCATATTCATTGCAAACAAGTAAGGCTGAAAATGAGACAAAACCAAATAAGGAACCTCACACGTAACTGTAGCGCATAGATGAGACTGTGCGAGGCCTAGATGGTGAGGAAGCCTTGTAAATACAAGGGAGGTGGGACAGAGTGGTCCCTCAGATGGCAGAAACAGAGGGTCCTTCTGGGGAAGGCTGGGAGGTCAGGCTGGGACAAATGATAGAGTGCCTGGATTCTGGCCTTTATTCAGGAGGTATTGAGAAGCCAGGGACAATGATTATCCAAGAACAACTAGATGAAGGGACACTATTGCAGGGGCAGGATGTTCTTTTAAAGGGCATTTGTCTGCAAGGAAAACCTACATTAAAAATGGGCTGTGCCTATTGGAAATTCCTTTTGCTTAAACCACTGTCCTCCCACTCATTATCGGGGTGGTAAAGCAATGATACAATCTTGCAAATGCAGCAACTCCAATTCTTCATAGGCCTAGATGATTTATTTTTAATTTTGGTGTCATGTAGCCCAGGCTGGGATGTAGCCAAGGCTGGCCTTGAACTCATAATCCTCTTGCCTCCACTGCCGAAATGCTGAGATTAAAGACCTGTGCCAACATACCTAGCCCCTGGCCAATTTTTTTTTTTTTTTTTTGAGGTAGTGTCTCACTGCATCCCAGGCTGAACTCTTACTTATTCTGTAGTCCCAGGCTGCTGGCCAATTTTTTTTAAAGTCAAGATTGTAGATAAAACTTTGCTTGGCCACAAGTTTGGTGCATCTCTGTAGGAACATCTTGTATAGATTCAAAGGAGCATGTGCACTCCCAGGCCTCTGAAAAGATCTCCTGGTCTTCTTTTTATTTATTTATTTGACAGCGACAGACAGAGAGAGAAAGAGGCAGAGAGAGAGAGAGAGAGAGAGAGAGAGAGAGAGAGAGAGAGAGAGAATGGGCACGCCAGGGTTTTCAGCCACTACAAACGAACTCCAGATGTATGCGCCCCCATGTGCATCTGGCTAACATGGGTCCTGGGCAATCGAGCCTCGAACCGGGGTCCTTAGGCTTCATAGGCAAATGCTTAACCACTAAGCCATCTCTCCAGCCCATTTTTTAAAAGTTTTCTTTTCTTTTCTTTCTTTCTTTAATTTCTCCTGGTCTTCTATTTTTGTTATTGTTGTTGTTTTGCTTTTTGTTTTTCAAGGTAGGGTCTCACTCTGGCCCAGGCTGACCTGGAATTCACTGTGGAGTCTCAGGGTGGCTGCGAACTCACGGCAATCCTCCTACCTCTGCCTCCCAAGTGCTGGGATTAAAGGCATGCACCACCGCCTGGCCTCTCCTGGTCTTCTGTAAGCAGATACTTGGATTGGCTAGAATTCCTCTTAGGGAATGGACAGTGTTTGTTGCAAACATATTGATAAAATATTGGGGTGGAGGGGAGCTCCCAAGAAGAAAATAATAGCACCAGTCTAACTTCTAAGAAACCTGGATTCTGTAAAAAGTATGGACATGTTACTTTGGAATAAGAGATTGAACAGAATTACCTAGAATAATCAAAGAGTAAGGCATGGAGCATTCGGGTGGAGTAGGTGATGAGAGAGACCCAGACGTGGGCTCCAGAGCAGAAGGGGAGAAAGAGAAGTTCCCGGATCTGGCGGAACCATAGGGAAGACCTTGAGAGAGCCAGTCCTGTGGTTTGTGGCGTGAGTGGTGTCCTCTTTCTTTCCATCTTCCCCACAAGGCACTTGCAAACCTGTATTGCTTTTTTTTTTTTTTTTTAAAGTGTGTGCATATTCTTTAAGGTGACTCAAATAGACATGTTTCTTGTCCAGGTTTGTGTAGATGAAAGCAGAGACTACTGGGACAGACTCAGGAACAAAAATCAAGGTTACAGCTGACATTAGCAATGCAGGCGCTGCTGTTCTGTGAATGCTTGGTACATTTCAATTGCCTGCAGTCTGGTAGGATTTTGGAATGTAGGCAAATAAAGATGTCAGCAGAATTGTCCCAGGATCACTGAAGGTGAAAACATTTGCCACAACAGCCTGTGTGGGTGATTCTTTGATCCTAGTGGTTACCTAACATAAAGACTGAGCAGTCCTTCACAACCAACCAAAAATGTGCCGTTCCACTCATTCACCAACAGTTCATCAGTGAGGAATTTGAGAATCCGGCACCCGCTAAGAACTTTCCCAGTGGGGGGGTGTTATCAAAGTACTCATAGGCCAATGCTACAGTTGAGTCAAACCAGAACCTGCCTCTCCTCTTGTGAGGTTCCACTGGGCAGCACCCACACTTCCTTGAGGATTGCCTAAGTGTTTCCTCCTCACTGCCCTCTTGTGCTAGGTACAGCTGCCCTCCATGCTGGCCTACCGTGTGGCTTCTGGAAAGAATGGGCTAGGGTCACCTCAGCTACCAAAGCTGAAAGGGCAGTGTCACTAGAAGCATTTGCTTATTTGTTTTGTGGGTCAGGACTCAGGTCTCCTCAGTTCACTGTCTGGCTCCCACTCTTCTGAGGCCAGGGCCAATTCACTTTCCCTTTCTCAATCCCCAGGTGTCACTGTTCTTTAGAGTCTGGGAAAGACTCAAGAATAGATCCAGGGACATAAAGTTAAGTGTCAGCCTAGCTTCACAGCACACCTGTGTAACTGCAAAGTCCCACCTGCAGTATCACTTGCGCCTAGTAGAGGCTCTGTTTTTGTCTTATGAGGTTCTCATTTTGCCTGCGCCTCAGTGTCACCAATTCTAAAGATTTTTTTTTTTTTTTTTTTTTTTTTTTTGCATCTCGCTTAAGCCTTCTTCCTAAAGTGCTTGTTTTCTCCTGTTGATGTCACTTCAGGCTAATATACAGTGTAAGTGTGCTGTTCCCGCATGGTGGCACCCCATTCTTACTTCTAGGACAAGGACTGGTAGTATAGTTTCAAGAAGGTGATCTTATAAAAGTTGATGTTGGACATTTTCCCAAATTTGAGAGATTTTAAGGGTTCCAGCAGCCCTTGAGTCCATTCTGTTCTAAGATTATTCTGTTCTAGATGTTAAAAAATGTGATTTATGTGAGTTTTTGATAGCTTATCCTCAAATTTAGTAGCACACTCAAGTTAAACAGGCCCTTGGGTCAGAATTTCTATTCATTTAAATTCTGATTATTGGGAGGGAGGTGGCTCAGCAGTTGGAGGCGGTTGCTTGCTAAATCCTGACGATTCAGGGCTGTGCTGGGGAGTACTGTGGATTCTTCTAAGCCAAGTGTGTTTGTGTGTGCGTGTGGGCTTGTGCATGCTACTGTACACGTGTGGAGGTCACAGGACAACCTCAGATGTCACTCTTGTCTTCTACCTTTTTTGAAGTACAGTCTCTTGTTGCTTTCTGAGGAATATTCCAGGTTGGGTTTCCAAGGGATTCTGCGGTCTCTATCTCCCCTAGGCACACTGGGGTCACAGATGCTTGAACTTTAAGTAGGGAGCTGAACTCAGGTCCTCATACTTGCATGGCAAACACTTTATCCACTAAGCCGTTTCCCTAGCTCAAAGCTGGGCTCAGTAAGGTCTTGAGAATCCCACTGGGAACAGTTGAGGTGGGGTACTAGAGACAATCAGTTGGAGGTCATGTAGCTTGGTGACTGAAAGTCTTCTATTCTGACTTCAGAATTATTCTGCCTTTTCCTCTTATTTTATTTTTCTGTAAGGATTCTGCTACTGGAAAGAAATCCTGAAAATTGACTGATCAATTGCCTTTTGTGACTGTTTGATATAAGAAGCTACTAGAGCTTGGAGAGATTTAGCGGGTTGCCCCAGGTAACCCCAATTATTAAAAGGTAAAGCTAGAGCTCAAAATTGACTTCTTAGCTCCAAGTTATATCAGCATTTCGTTATTGAAGATATAATTTTACTGGAATTCAAAAGAGCAGGTTTGCTTCACTTGTATTTCCAGGGGAAAACCTGATTTTATTCTTAGAGGTGACACCTCTAATCCCATGTGAACATCTCAGAACCCTGTGTGGTATTTGAAGAAGAGAGAGCAAGAACTGAAGATCATTAGACACACTGTTAGGGAAACAAGTGCATGTTTCTGAGTAGCTCGTCACAGTAGAAGCAACACAAGTGCCCAGGTAGTTTGTTAAAAGTGCTCAACTATTTATGCTGGAAGAATAGCTCAGTGGTAGAGCACTTGCCTAGCATGCACAAGGCTCTCGGTTTGATCCCCAGTACTGCAAAAAAAAAAAAAAAAAAAAGTTATTGAAGTGAATCCGTCAGTACTCTGTTCTAATACCTTCATGTTTATATATTATATGTCCTTTGTTTCCACTGTACAATGATAAATCCAGGAAATGTTTTATTTTTTAATGAAAAAAATTTATTTGTAAAATGTTTATAATAATGTAAAAGTGGATCTTACACATGTCCAACAAAAAATAATATCTCAAAAAAATAAATAAGTAAAAGTGCTTGGGCTGGAGAGATGGCTTGACGGTTAAGACACTTGCCTGCAAAGCCAAAGGACCCAGGTTTGACTCCCCAGGATCCACATAAGCCAGATGCACAAAGGGGCACATGCATCTGGAGTTCATTTGCAGTGGCTGGAGGCCCTGGCATACCCATTCTCTCTCTCTCTCTCACTATTTCTGTATCTCTCTCTCAAATAAATAAATAAAATTTTAAAAAGTGCTCAACTGTGTTTGTGGGAATATAAATTTCCCTTTCAGAGAGTGTCATGGCCATGTTTCTAATTTTTTAACTTTTTATTGACAATGTCCATAAATACAGACAATATATCAAAATCATAATCCCCTCCCACCCAACCCATTTTCCCTCCCAAATCCCCCTCCACTGAATTCCTTCTCTTTCCAACTAGCCTCCACCTCCTCCTCCTCCTCCTCTTCTACTTCTTCTCCTTCTCCTCCTCCTCCTTTTTCTTCTCCCCTTCCTCCCTCCTCCTCCTCCTTTTTTAAAAGTCGGGGTCTCACGCTAGCCTAGGCTAACCTGGAACTCACAGCGATCCTCCTACCTGTGCCTCCCAAATGCTGGAATTAAAGGCGTGTGCCACCATACCTGGCTTCTTTTCTATTTTGGTGTCATTACTTTTTTCTTTTTCTTTTTTTCTCCTATTAATGTGGGACTTGCAGTGTCAGCCACTGTGGCTTCTAGTTTCTAAACAGAGCTTTCTCTTGACTTAGCAATCTAAGAATTAATTCTTTGATGATACTCAAGTAGTATACATTGATTTGTACAGTATATTTACCGTAATAATAACAGTTTGGGATGGTGGGGACAGAGGCAACCTTTTTCCTGACTTCATGTTTCCTCGTGGAAAGAGCTCTATCAGACTAATGTTCCTTCCATTTCTTCCCATCTTTTCATGTCCCTTGATCCTGATGATGAGTTATTTCATTTATTTGTTTGAGATGAAGGAGTTGAAAGTTTTCAGATCAAACACCTTGTTCTCTTCTCTTTGGTAGAGTCCACCTGCCTTCGGTGAGATGGTTTTCTCATCTGCTCTTGATAATAGGATGAGCTGTGCCTTAGTTTGGAGTCTAAGTTAAATTCTGATGGTGGTGAAGATCTTATTAGCAAGTATTATGGTTTGAATATGAAATGTTTCCCATAGACTCATGTGTTGAAGGCTCTTTCCCCAGCTGACAGTGTTGTTTTAGGAGGTGGGACTCAGCTAGAGGAGGTAGATAACAGAGGACATGCGGTTTGAGGTATCTTGTCCCTGGCCCCATCCTGTCTTTCTCTATTTCCAGACTACCATGAGGTGAGCAGCTGCCCTACCCCATGATCCCCACCATGATGCTCTGCCTCGCCATAGACCCATATCAACAGAACCAGCTAACCATGGACTGAAGACTCTGAAACCGTGAGCCAAAGTCTCCTCCTTTAAACTGATGTTGTCTCAGGCATGTGTCACAGTGACAAAAAGCTAACACAGCAAACTCATTTGGTTCTGTAGAATTGGCTTAATCAGTAAGTAATATTTGATTTCTATATTTCTGAACCCTATGACATTATCTTTTTTTCTGATTTTATCTTTATTTATTTATTTATTAGAGACAGAGAGAATGACAGAGAGAGAGAGAGAGAGAGAGAGAGAGAGAGAGAGAGAGAGAGAGAGAGAGAGAGAGAATGGACACACCAGGGCCTTTAGCTGCTGCAAATGAACTCCAGGCGCATGTGCAACCTTGTGCATCTGGATTATGTGGGACCTAGAGAATCAAACCTGGGTCCTTAGGCTTTGCAGGCAAGTGCCTTAACTGCTAAGCCATCTCTCCAGCCCCCATGACATTATCTTTCAGTCTGAAATCCAATAGGAAACTAGAGTGTGTTATTGATAGTCTCTTCAAGGTCAGTAATAGAGAACAATTCTCAACAACTTCAATGTCCATTAAATAAATTGTAGTTCACTCATTTAATAGGACATGATGCTGCCATTACAAAGAATGAGGTAATCTATATAGACATAGAAAAATGTCTATAGTAGAATGTCAAGGGAGGAAAAAAGGTCAAATTTGTATGAGATTACATAGAAAGGGCTCATGTTTGCTTTAAAAAGTTTGCACATGCCCTAGCAGAATGATTGTGAAAATGTACACTCATCTACTTAAGTCTTTTCAAGGATTGCTGTGGGAAGGAGCTTTTCCTTTTTAAAAAAAATTTTTTTTTGTTCATTTTTATTTGAGAGTGACAGACAGAGAAAGAGAGAGAGAGAGAGAAAGAGAGGGAGAGAATGGGTGTGCCAGGGCCTCCAGCCACTGCAAATGAACTTCAGACACGTGTGCCCCCTTGTGCATCTGGCTAACGTGGGTCCTGGGGAATCATGCTTTGAACCGGGGTCCTTAAGCTTCACAGGCAAGCGCTTAACCGCTAAGCCATCTCTCCAGCCCAGGAGCTTTTTCTTATATGATATGTTCTGTTTTGCTTAAATTGCTTGTAACAATGAGCAAGCATTCCTTATTTTTAAAGTAATAAAATAAACTTTATTTTTCTAAGAGAAAAAGTTGTGGTTGTTGTGTTATTAGTAAGGACAGAGAATCTAGTTATCAGATATTACACTTAATGTTTTTTTCCCCCCTTATGCCTCCAAAGGTAAGTGAGGGCACTGGAGATCAGAATCCATGCCCTGAGGGAAAAATGGTTCTCCCTCATACTTACTCTAGATATTATTTTTGAATTGGTACATAATTTCTAAATTTAATTTTATGGATTTAGTCTTTTCTGTTTGAGTGATTTTTCTTCTAAAAGCAATGTATATCAATAATATAAAACTTGGAAAGTATAGCAAAACACAAAGAAACAGAGAGGTAAATGGCTTATTTTCCCATCATCTAGAGGCAAACATTCTTTACATTTTGCTTTGTTCATTTCCGGTTTTTATTATTTTTGTAAATATATGAGTGGGCATGCTCACATGTGTGGTGGTTTGAATGTAAATGTACCCATAACCTCCAGTGTTTGTGATTAAGCTTCTTACTCATCCCTGGGAGGGGGAGCCTTGCTGGAGGAGGTGTGCGCCTGGGGTGGATTTGGGATTATTAATTCAGCCATACTGGGTGTTGAGAGGTGGTCCCACTCAGATGTTTTGCTTCCTGCTTCCTGTGGAGACACCACACCCCAGCTTCCTGCTCTGCCATGTGGAAACTCCCTTGAAACTGTAACCCTGAAATAAACCCTTTCCTCCTATAAACTGCCTCTTATCAGGTGTTTTATCCCAGCAACAATAAGCCAACTGTTACAGTATGTGTGTAAACACACGTGTTTGTGTGGGTGCACACCCATGCATGTGTGTGTGGAGGCTAATGTTGAGTGTCTTTTTTCACTTTTTTTTTTTTTTTTTTTTTGAGATGGGGCCTCTAACTGAACTGGAGCTTACCAATTCATCTAGACCAGCTGGCTAGCCAGCCCCAAGGATCCGCCCCATCTCTGCCTCTCTAGCACTGGATTGTAGGTATGAGCGATACTGCACCTGGCTTTCACTTGGGTGTTGGGGATTGGGACTAAGGTTCTCATACTTGCCCAACAAGCACTTTACTAACTGAGCCACCTTTCTAGCCCCTATTTCCAGGTTTTTCTATGCATACTTGTTAATGGTTGAGTTTGTGTTCTATGTTTTGTTCAGTAACTTGCTATTCTTTTCCTTGGTATTGTATCATAAGCTTTGCCATATTTGAAAACAACTTCACAAACATCATTTTTTTTTTTTTTCTTTTTGGTTTTTCGAGGAAGGGTTTTACTCTAGCCCAGGCTGACCTGGAATTCACTATGTAGTCTCAGGCTGACCTCAAACTCACAGTGATCCTCCTACCTCTACCTCCCGAGTGCTGGGATTAAAGCCATACGCCACCATGTCTGGCCTCACAAACATCGTTTTAAAGAAATGATAATATGGGGCTGGAGGGATGTTTAGCGGTTAAGGCATTTGCCTGAAAAGCCAAAGGACCCAGGTTTGATTCCCCAGGAACCGTGTTAGCCAGATGCACAAGGGGGCAAAAGTGTCTGGAGTTTGTTTGCAGTGGCTGGAGGCCCTGGCATGCCCATTCTCTCTCTCTCCCTCTTCCTCTGTCAAATAAATAAATAAATAAATAAATAAATAAATAAATAAATAAAATGTTTTAAGAAATGACAATGTTATCGTACAGATATATTTCAGTTAGAATGCCTTTGCCTGCAGTCTGAAAGCAGATGTTCCAGGGTAGATCAGGGCAACAGGCTGGTATCTTGGTGATTCATTAAGATATTCCATAATAGTTTCCAGACACCTGGGGAAGCTCTGGATTTCATGTATCATGTAGTTGAATCCTAAATAGGAAACAAAGAGGGCTGGCACTAAGGAAATTAAAAAATATATTTCTTTAAAAATAAATTAATTAAGGCCAGGTATGGTGGCTCACAGCTTTAATCCCAGCACTTGGGAGGCAGAAGTAAGAGGATTGCTGTGAGTTTGAGGCCAGCCTGAAACTAAATAGTAAATTTCAGGTCAGCCTGGGCTAGAGTGAGATCCTACCTCAAAAAACAAAAACAAAAAAAATTAATTAAAAACTTTATTAAAAATTATGTAATCCGCTAGGCGTGGAGGTACACGCCTTTAATCCCAGCACTTGGGAGGCAGAAATAGCAGGATCGCTGTGAGTTCGAGGCCACCCTGAGACTCCATAGTGAATTCTAGGTCAGCCTGGGCTAGAGTGAAACCCTACCTCAACCCCCCCCCCAAAAAAAAATTACGTAATCCTTCCTACCACCCTTCTTTGTCTCCCTGTCCCTGTCTCCCCTCCATGAAATCCCTTCTTTTTTTCAACTGTACCCTCCTTCATTTTGTTTTGAGGTAAGCCCAACAGACTGGCTTTTAAAAAATTTTTTTATTTTTATGAGAGAAAGGGAGAGCGAGATTGCAGGAGAAAATTGGTACACCAGGGCCTCCAGCCACTGTAATTGAACTCCAGACGTGGGCACTACCCTGTGTGCATGTGTGACTTGCATGTTTGTGTCACCCTGTGCGTCTGGCTTATGTGGGACCTGGAGAGTCGATCATGGGTCCTTAGGCTTCACAGGCAAGCACCTTAACCACTAAGCAATCTCTCCAAACCCCTCCCTTCATTTTGCTGTCTCCCCCCAAAATTTTTGGCCCTCCTTTATTATTTATATCAACATGTTGATGGGCCCAGTTTTATGCAGGTCTTGTCTAGGTAATGACAGCCACTTTGAGGTTATAAGGCAATTACTACTTTTTGGGGGGAAGATAGTATTCCAAAGCACTCCTCTCCATCTTTGGCTCTTACATTCTTTCTGCCAGGTCTTTCACAATGGTGCCTTGGAGGGTGTGGTAGAGATAGCTCTTAGTGCTAAACACTCTCCACTATCACTTCTTCTCAGCACTTTTATTTCTTAAAAACAAAACAAAACAGGGTGTTGATAAATTGTCCATATTGGCTTTGAACTCTTCGGCTCAAGCAATCCTCCTGCCATAGCTTCCCAAGTAGTTGGTAGTACAGGCACACACTAACATGCTTGTATTGCAAGATGTGAGGAAAACTTTATCACATATTAGTAGGCATAAAACATTTCTACCTCTGCTTATGGGAATCCCAGGGAACAGAAGGGTTAGGTGGCCACTGTGCCAACAACTAAAGGAAGCTTCACTCCTTTATTATCGGAAGTAGTCTTTCATACAGAATATTTCAGTTAAAGTCTTCTTGCATTTTGGATCATTTTCTTTGGAGGGATTTACAGAAGTTAGAAATAAGAGGTATACATATTTTAAATTAAAGGCACAAATAAATATTTTATGGTGGCACATATTTTCATGGTAAAACACTGCTAAAAATATTAATTATGGAAAATAATGCTCCCATGACAAGTGCTAGTTACTACTGATAGGAATTTTATTTTATTGTTTCAAATTTATTTAATTCATTTATTTGAGAGAGAGAGGGAGAGCAATAGGGACAGAGAGAGAGAGAGAGAGAGAGAGAATGGGCATGCCAGGGTCTCCAGCCACTGCAAACGAACTCCAGATGCATGCGCCACCTTGTGCATCTGGCTTATGTGGGGGTCCTGGGGAATCAGACCTGGGTCCTTTAGCTTTATAGGCAAATACCTTAACCACTAAGCAATCCCTCCAGCCCTATTTTATTTTTTTGAAGCAGGGTCTCACTATAGCCCAGGCTGACTTAGAACTTACTTTGTAGTTAAGGTTGGCCTTGAATTCACTCATGTTGATCCTCCTATCTCAGCCTCCCTAGTGCTGGGATTAAAGGTGTTCACAGCCTGATACGAATTTTAATGCTTTTCTTTTTAGTGTAGACTAGACTTATATTGGAAACAGGACATAGTGAAATAATAGAATCCTCTACAAACAAAATAAAACAAATAGCACTGAAAAACATCAACTCAAGTGTTGCAGTCAGGTTCACATTGCTGGCAGAAATCACCTGACCTAGAGCAGCTTGTGGGGAAATAAAAGGTTTATTTTGGCTTACAGACTTGAGAGGAAACTTCATGATGGCAGGGGAAAACAATGGCATGAGCAGAGAGTGGACATCACCTCCTGGGCAACATCAGATGGACAACAGCAACAGGAGAGTATGCCAAATACTGGCAAGGGGAGCTGGGCGTGGTGGCACACACCTTTAATCCCAGCATTCGGGAGGCAGAGGTAGAAGGATCACTGTGAGTTCAAGGCCATCCTGAGACTACAGAGTGAATTCCAGGTCAGCCTGGGCCAGAGTGAGACCTTACCTCGAAAAACCGAAAAAAAAAAAATACTGGCAAGGGGAAACTGGCTATAACACCCATAAGCCCACCCTCAACAATAATACACTGCCTCCAGGAGGTGTTAATTCCTAAATCTCCATCAGCTAGGAACCTAGCACTCAGAACACCTCAGTTTATGGGGAACACCTGAATCAAACCACCATACCATGTGTTCTCAGGGTTTTATTTCAGTATTTGTTGAGTTAACTGAAAGAGAACAAAAATGATCATTGCTTTCTGTCACTGAGAACAAACCCTGAGGTGATCATCGGCTCTCTGAGGTGATCATCTCCTCTCTAAGGTGAACACCAGATCTCTGAGGTGAACATTGGCTTTCTGAGAAATTTGGAGCTGATTGGACTGATTGATCTCCTGGTTTCTCTACTCATTTCTGTCTCCTTCAGATTATTTTTTAGTATTTACCACTTCTGCACAAATGTAGGAGTTATTGAGGGGAGGTAAGGTGAAACTCAATTAATTTTGCTTTTTATTACTGACTGGTTAAGAAGATTGAAAAGTAAAGGAAGTTAAAATAGTCCAAAAGAGGAATGTAAAAATATCTCTGGTCTCATTATCATTTCATTCGCTGCCTCAGATGATTTAGTCATCTGCAATCAGATTTTTTTCCCCTCTCTCTACAAAAGCATTAGTCATACAGGATTCTTTTAGGGGAAAGACAGCAATATGGCCAAAGGCCTGGGAGAAATGTTTTGAGCGTTAAATAAAACCTGGATTCTAAAGAAAAGTGGAAAGACTGTTGACAAGATTCTAATGGATTAAGGCTTTGCAAGTGGGTGTGCTAATTGAGTCCACCTCATTCTGTGTGCCTTTGCTCACCTCTCTTGAAAACTTCTGGTGCCCCTGGCATGCTAACGAAGACCTCTTCTTGCAGTTATGAAATTGACAGGACCCTCTGATGGATACGAAGTTCCACCCCCTTGAGAATCTATCGAGATTTCTCTCACGCATTTCTTAAGTTTTATCTTAATCTTGTATAAAAGATAATCTTTAGAAATTCTTTCCTCTGTAGACTGCTCTGCTTTCCCATAAAATATACTTGCAAATAAGTCTGTGGAGTTTTCAACACAATGCCTGCAGCAACATCCATGATAAATCCTTTCTTGGCCTCAGCTCTCTGTAACCTTCTCCATCCCTCACAATGACACACACTTTCTCTCATTCATCTTTTATTACAATTCAATATTGTGCTTGAATATCATTAGCTTGTATGCAGCATTCCCTTCTCTCTCTCTTTTTCTTTAAAGGACAAACTACTGTGGTTGTGCACATTTCATCTGGAAATTGACTTTGGTGTTATAGGTTCTAATATATTTACACAACAGGTACAGAAAGGTATTGGAAAAAAGAAGAAATATTTTTAACATCGTAAACCTCTAGCAAAAATATGTGTGTAATAGAATCTGGTACTGTGGTATTACACACATTACAACTGTCACTGTGACTTAGAGCCTTAGTTTAGCTGAAAGAAAATCTATAACCCCAGAAATGCAACAACGCCTGAGTCACAGTTCAGGGTAATAAATGTTTTTCACAGAATACTGTAATCCATATTTCCAAAGCTGATGCAACAAAGGAATTTCTACTAGAAATCTTTCAATTTCATGGGTGGAGGCTCCAATGCAGAAAGAAACAGTGAAAGAGCGAAAAAAAGGACTTAGAAAAAAAAATAATACACTTGAGTGACGTGATAAACTACCCGGATGCTCAGAAGCCTTAGCCTAGGCTAGGGAATTCAGATGTCCGGTCCTCTCTTCTGATGGAAAGTCACAGAGGGAGAATTCAGGGCTGATCTTACTTGAGCAACTTTAATGGTTTTCTTTGTAAAGGTCATGCACCCTTAAAGGGAGTTGTTTTATGACTAAAACAAGAAACTGGGAAGAGGAATCCCAGAACTTGATCCTGAAGATCTCTGTGAAAGCTGGGAAAACGAGGGGATAAGGTCTAACTTCATTGTCTTTGTCTTGTCTTGGGCTGGGACCAAGGGTCGGAGGACTGTGGCTGCCAGCTGTGCTTTTCTCATTGGCGGCAGATAGGATCAGGGTGGCAAGAAGCACGTCAAACAGCAGGTTCAAGGGAAACAATGGAAAAGCCACAGTTTCACTTGGCAAGCCCTTCACCACCCAGAATAGACATTTTCAATATGAAAGCAGGAGCTACGGTGGGTTTTTAGTCTATTCGAGGGAGCACAGTTAGGGTTTCTATCTGCATGAGTCTTGGAATTTGATGGCACAAATGGGTTTGGCATTTCGTCACTTCAGAGTCACACCTGTATGCTCCTCCGATGTTCAACTCCTATACATTCCTGAAGACCCACCCTAGTGCCCCTGTAGAAGTGGCTCCCTGTCACCTGTTAGCTCCAGACGAGGCATACGTGTATTCCGTTTAGACCATTTATGATGCTCTAAAGTTAGTTGCTCACATGGGCAGCCGATCAATTTGCTGAAGTTCAATTCCCCAAAGCCATTTAGCTAAATTAAATTCACCAAAAGTCAATTGAGGAAATCAATTTGCCTAAAGCAAGTTTTGCTACAAGTCTGTGATTTATTCATCATAAGCTCGTTGACGGCGGGCGCCATGTCTCACTCACTGTTGGTGCTCCTGCACAAGGCAGAGTATATTGCTTGGGGTATTGGGAGGGTTCGTGGATGGCTGCTGCTGATTGAATTTAATTGAATATAATTATAGTACAGATGGAATAGTTTCATATTACCCTTGATTTCCCCCACGTTTATCTTTTCCATCGTGGTGAAAAGGTGCAGGCCACACCTAGCTGGGGTGCAGAGACCTCGAGACATGCTTCAGCCACGCTGCCCTGTAGGCGTCAGGTTTGCATAGATTTAGATGAGAAATTTGGCCCTTTATTAGGCTGAGAAGCTCCTTAGTAGCTAGTGTTCCGCTGGCTTTACTTTAACTTCTTAGAAGAGTTCATCTTTGTGTACATTCATTTCTCCACCTCTTTCATTTAGTCTTGCTGTTGATTCATTTCATAGTCAAGTCATGGCATTGGTTATTGTCACACACTGAAAGTTTGTGTCCACCTAAACTCCACCTGTTGAATTTTACTGTCTCCTGTGACAGCATTTGTAAATGGGACTTTTGGTAGATGATTAGATGATAAATGGAACCCTTATACATAGGGTCGGTGCTCTTATAAAACAGAGCCCTTGGGCTGGAGAGATGGCACAGCAGTTAAGACGCTTACCTGCAAAGCCTAATGACCTGGGTTCGATTCCTTAGTACCCACGTAAAGGCAGATACACAAAGGTGGTGCATGCATCTATAGTTCGTTTGCAGCAGCTAGAGGCCCTGGCACACATATTCCCTTTGTCTGTCTCTCTTCTTTCTTTCTCTCTCTGTCTCTGATTGCAAATAAGTAAATAAATATTAAAAAGATCCCTTTGGACTTCTACCATGTAAGGGTATAAGGAAAGATGGCCGTCTCCAAACCAAGAAGTAGACTCTCAACAGACACTAGATCTTCCAGCAATTTGATCTTGTATTCCCAACTCTCCACAATGGTGAGGAATACATTTCTGGTGTATATAAGCTAGCTGGTGTATTGCGTTCCCAACAGACTAAGCCAGAAATCAGTACTGAGAAGTGGGCTACTGCAGTGACAAAGATCTAGAAATGCAGACATGGCTTTGGAACCAAGCAATGAGTACAATGAAGAAAAATTTTGAGGTACATACTAAAAATATGGATTTTTAAGAGTGAGTCTAGTGAGGGCTCAGGAAGAAAAGAGGGAGAGCTGAGAGTAAACCTCACTTACAGATACCCATGTAATGATGGATAGGAGGTTGGTAGGGATATGGATGAAAGACCATCATGATGAAGTCACAGACACAAATGAGGAACGTGTTATTGGATAATCTGTTAAAAAGTGACAGAGAAACTGCATGTTTAGTGTAAGAATGAACTTGCCAGCATGGAATTGGACATTTACCTGAGTAAATCTCTAAGCAAAGTGTTGAAAGATCAGACCAGCCCCAAGTAGCAAATAGAAAAACTTAAGAAGAGAGAAACGCAGGCTGGAGAGATGGCTTAACAGTTAAGGCACTTACCTTCAAAGCCAAAGGACCCAGGTTTGATTCCCTAGGACCCACATAAGCCAGATGCACCAGGGAATACATGCATCTGGAGTTCATTTAAAGTGGCTGGAGGCCCTGGTGTGCCCATTCTCTCTCTGTGCTTGTTTCTCTCGATCTCAAATAAATAAAAATAAAAATATTTAGAAAGGGGGGAGAGAGAGAGAAAGAAAGAACTTAAAGATAGAAGTGTTTATCCAAAAGTAGCAGAACTTAAAGATTTGGAGAACATTCAGCCTGTGCTTATTGAAAAAGAAAGTGGGAATACCTATGTGAGTGAGGGAACTGAGAGCATGGTCAAAGACCATTTAATAAGGAGGTTACTCAGCCCTCTTGATGAGAGGAAAGAGATTGTTCAAGGTGGTAGAAAAATGACCCTGAGAGGGATTCAGAGATATTTTTGGATGCCATCTTCTCACATGGCCAGTGTGCAAGGGCCGCTGGAACTGGGTGGTTTCAAAGGGTAAATATTCCTTTCTGGTCCCTCATGTAAGACAGGGTTCCCCCACCTAGTACCTTCTAAGTAGGGCCCCTCAGAGTGCTGTGGCATGTACTGTGCCAACAAAAGAGGTGTGGGGTTCAGATAGAAAGTAACTACAGGGCTTTCCCACAGAGCCATGAGGGTAACACCATCACCCCAATAGTCCTGGAAGGCAGAGCACTGAACCAGTGAGAAAAGAACATTTGTTTTGAGACAAGGTCTCAGTATGTAGCTCAGGTTGGCCTCACACTTGTGATCACCCTACCTCAGCTCCTGAGTGCTATGATTACAGGCATGTACCATCATGCCTCGCAAAGAGAAAACAATGTGAGCCTTAAGGTTTAATTTGTTTGCACAACTAGACTTTGGAGTTGTTTAGAACCTGTCACCTCTTTCTTCCTTTCTGATTCTCCCTTCTGGGTGAGGACTGTCTGTGCCATGCTATGCACATGGCTCCGCAGGCTCACAGACGGTGAGGAATTGCCCCTCAGGACAAACTGTTCCTCGAGTCTTTCACATCTGATTTAGATGATGTTTAGGTGAGACTTTAGAGTTCTGAGGTGTTGCAGGAATGGGAAAATTTCTAAGGCTTCTGGGATGGAATGAATATGCTTTGTATACAAGAACATGAATTTTGGGGGGTTAAGGATAGAATGCTATGTACTTAATGTTTTTCCCTTGAAATTCATTTGGAAACCTAATTTCCTGTGTGACAATATTGAGATTTGAGATCATTGGGAGGGGATTAGGTCATGAGGGTGAAGCCCTCATCTCTTATCAAATAGACCCCAGGACACATGCCATTTCTGCCATGCCAAGACACAGTGAGAAGCTGCTCATAACGAACCAGAAGTGAACTCTCCCCAAACATTGTATCAGCCAGTACCTTGGTCTTGAACTTCCCCAGTGTCCCGAATCATGAGAAATAAGTTTCTATTGTTTCTAAGCCACTGATTCTGTGATATTCTGTGATAGCACCTGAATGGACCGAGACAATTATGAGAAATAGATTAAGTAGCTTGTCTGTTATTTCTGAGAATGTACAATTCAGACGTTAACAGTACACAAAGCTCTGTGAAAACTGCACCCTGTGGATGAGCGTAGCTACGCGGATGTGGCGGGCCTGCTATCTGCCCACTATCTGCTGCTTCATCCCTTGCCTGCCACTGAGCTTAGTTTGCTAAGGTGCTGGTGACCATCTACCCTAGGGACAACAGTGCTCTCTCTAACTTTAGAGAGTGAATGATTTGTTTCTTCTTAGCAACCTATTTCTACTTGCTATCTGGCAGTCTAGGAGTTGTGCTAGTCAGATTTTCATCTCTGGGACAAAAGACCTGAAGGAGGAATGGGTTAAAGATTTCAGTCTATGGTCACTTGGCCTCTGTCACGTTGGGCCTTGGCAAGGCAGAAGATTGTGGCTGGGAGCAATTAGGGGAGCAGAGCTGCTCATCTCATAATGGCTGGCAAGAAGCAAGAGAGAGATAGACAGGGGGGGAGGAAGGAGGGGAGAAGGGGATGAGAAAGAGAAGTGCAAAGAGGACAGGAAGAGGAGGAGAAGGAAGGGGCAGGAGACAGGAAATATGTTCAAAGTCACGCCTCCAGTGATGTCCTTCTCCTAATTGGTCCCCACCTCCTAATAGTCCATTCAGCTATGAATCCATCCAAGGATCAGTCCACCAATGTGGTTAGTGTCCCCATGATGTAATCATCTCTCAAAACTGCCCCCATCTAGGGACAGAGCCTGTGGGGGACATTTCATGTACAAACCATAACAGGAGTGCATGTCAAACTTCTGGTCATTTTGTTTTATTTTTGCCATTTCATAATTATATTTTATTTGTGAGATGGTCTCCCTGTGTTGTGCAGGTTGGCCTCAAACTTGGTACTCTCCTGCCCCAGCTTTCCAAGTACCAGGATTCCAGTTAAATATCCTGTGCCTGGTTAGTTTTCTGCTATTTTCAGCTGAAAAAAAAAAAAACCTAACTAAAGGCTGTTGAACTTTATGAAATATATTGTCCTTGACAATATATATTTGGTAGATATTTCCTGAGCTTTCTAAAACCCATAATTTTTAGAGCCAATCAGATCTGTGATCCAATTCTGATCTCATCCTGTTTACTAGCTGTATGACCTTGGGCAATGGATCCAACTTTCTGTCTCTCATTTACTTTATTTGTAAGATGGGGTCAATCAAAGTCACACACACACACACACACACACACACACACACACACATTCTCTCTCTCTCTCTCTCTTTCTCTCTCTCTCTCTTCAACTTAAGGCAGATATTATTATATTGGAAGATTCCAAAAATGTTGTAACTGGGAGACAGGCAGACATAGTGTGAAAAGTTGCATTTTTACTGTTGTATAAATCTGTCACCAAGGGGGCACAGACTTCCCTTTGCAAGTTCTTGGTCTTATTGATAGAAGAATTTAAGAAATGACTCAGAAGGGCACTCTAGCACAATTTATTGCAGAGAGAAAAAGCAACAGGGTAGGAAAGCTGGAGACCTTGGTAGCAGCTGGGAAGAGGAGAGATAAGAGGACAAAAAAGAAATTTGCATGTTGACCAGTATAAATAAGAAAAGATACTCTTAGGAGGGCAACGTTGGCATACCAGAGAACTATAATCAAAGAGCCTTTCTTCCTTGTGGTTTTCATTGAAGGGACACCAGATTCTCTTCTTGGGGGCTGGAGAAAGGGTTTAGCGGTTAAGCTCTTGCCTGTGAAGCCTAAGGACCCCGGTTCGAGGCTCGAGTCCCCAGGACCCATGTTAGCCAGATGCACAAGGGGGCGCACGCGTCTAGAGATCATTTGCAGTGGCTGGAGGCCCTGGTGTGCCCATTCTGTCTCTTTCTATCTGCCTCTTTCTCTCTCTGTCTGTCGCTGTCAAATAAATAAATAAAAATAAAACAACAAAAAATTAAAAAAAAAAAAGATTCTCTTCTTGGTGACACGTTCCTTAGGTGAGAAAGCAGTGCTCCATCCTTTCTGGCTGAGCGACAAGAATGTGTTTGATTTTATGTTGTTTAGTTTAGCTTTTCAGTCAGCTCAGAGCTGCTGTGGGGGGCCTAGAACTCAGAACACATCTGAGGTAGGAAGCAATGGTAAGTAATTGCCAGTTTAAAGCTCCTGCATGGGCTCAGCATTGCACTTCGTTATAATAGAAACAGCTTGAGTTTCTTTATCCTTTGCTGGCAGGCTGGAGCTGGATTAATTTGAATCTAGCCATGGATGGCCAATGCTGGAAAATTTGTCGTTATTGTGTTTTAAATATGCCTCTCCTTATTTTTTTTTATTTTTTTATTTTTTGAGGTAGGGCCTCATTCTAGTCAAGGCTGACCTGGAATTCACTATGTAGTCTCAGGGTGGCCTCGAACTCATGGCAATCCTTCCTCTGCCTCCCAAGTGCTGGGATTAAAGGCGTGTACTACCACACCCGGCTTGAAATCTGCCTCTCTTTAAAACAAAAAATTATTTTCCTATCTACCAGGATACTATTGATCCCTGATCATGCCATTTGTCTCAGAGGAAATATATTGATATTCATATGTCCCCAGTGGTGCCCGGGAACTTGATGGCTTTGGAGGGCCTTTAAATTCCCTTTCTTCCGGCCTAGCATCCCCTATCAAACTCATGTGTCATACTGCCAGAAATCTGACTCCCTTACTGGCCCCCACTCCATCACTCCATCTCATAACATCCAGGCTGAGTATATGGGGAGGTTTCCTTTCAGATGTTGTTTTCCCAGCATTCTGGCTTTTGGGGTCACTTGAATCAGTGTCTCAGTGGTATCTGGGGGAGCAGACACTTCTGGTGAGAGCAAGAGGTGTTTGGAGGAAGAGCAAAGTCAAGTACATGACCTGACAGACACAATGCAGACACTGTTTTGTGGGCTGCAGTGGCTACAGTGAGCTCAGTGTTGTCAGGAAGGTGGGAGAGGCCTGGCTTCAGTAGAGGGCCCTGAACAAGCCCCATGCGGAGGAGTCCCCTTTCCTCATGCATCTGGCCAAGGCACACTTCCAGGAAATGTTTCATTGCTTATCTCACTTTCCCGACCCCCCACAGCCTTTCTTATTGCTTAACCAGTTCAAACAAAGACTGTTGTTCTTTCTTTGAAAGGCCCCTGTGTAGGGCTCTAAGTTCCTGCGGACAGGAAGCAGTCCAGTCTTGCTCGTAGATTTCTTGGCTGCGGTGGTGAGTGTCACTTGCTTTGGCTGCACTTGTCACAGCTGGCCTTGGGCCCCTTGCTGCCATCTGACACTAAGCCAGGAGCTGGAGCCAGGTACCTTCCAACTGGGGTTTTCCTCACATAAATCTATGCGAATGATTAATTCCATGTATTGTGGAGAACTCCCCATGAGAAGACACATTGCCTTCTAATTCCTGGTGGTGGTGTGTGTAGGGAGGGAAAATAAATAATTATGTTGGTTGCAAGGAGAAATTGACTTTTGGCATTAAAAATGAGATTAAAAAAACAAAAAAGAAGAAGGAGAAAGGAGACATCTATACCCTCATGGGCTAGGCATGGGGGTGCACAGCATCTAATCCTAGTATTTGGGAGGCTGAGGTTGGAGATTGCCTGTGAGTTTGAGGTCAGCCTGGGACTACAGAGTGAGTTTTAGGTTAGCCTGGGTTAGAGTAAGACCCTGCCTCAAAAAAACCAAAGTGAGGGCTAGCTTAGCGGTTAAGGTATTTGCCTGCAAAGCCAAAGGACCCAGGTTTGATTCCCCAGGACCCATGTTAGCCACATGCACAAGGGGGCACACACATCTGGAGTTTGTTTGCAGTGGCTGAAGGCCCTGGCATTCTCATTCTCTCTCTCTCTCCCTCTCTTTCTGTCAAATAAATAAATAAATAAAATATTTTAAAAAATTAAAAAGAAAAAAAACCAAAGTGAGAGAGAACAATAGAGATATAAAGTTCTAGGTTTTAAATAAAAATCCCATAGTCTGTTATTAAAACCAGTGGTCATAGTAGAGATGCATTATGTATTTTTGTCATATATATATATATACATTTACCGACTCTGTCCATGCGAAAGATACAGAAATAATTATCAACCCAGTAATGGCATGGATCACATTTTCTTGGCCCACAGTTTGGTCTCCAAAACTTATTTCCCTCTAAAAGGAACTTAAGAGCATCTGGAATGAATGGCTGACTCAGGTCTAGGGTCGGAAATAGACAAACTGATTCTAGGACATCTCCTCATACTAGATATCAAGGATGAGATGAAAGAGTATTAGAGACGTCATAAGAAATCATGAACTGACTCAAAGAGGTTCTTAAGGCCAAGGCAGAGCAACCTGAACATCAGTGGGATAATCACTGCAATGGAATTAAATGCAGAGCGCATCTTTAAATCCATGGGCAGGAAGTATTAGTTAAAGAAAGCTCCTGAACAATCTTTTTTTTTTCAATTTAAAAAGCACACCTTTCTTAATTTTATCTAATGTGACAAAGACCAATACATGAATTGAATCTAAAAAATGAGGCCAACAGTTTTTTAAAGCTTCAGCAGGTGCTTCAGGCACCTTTTCCCCTTATACATTCTACTTTTGTACACTAGGAATCTTCAATAGGACCCTATCAATACCTGTTGTAGATAACATTCTCCAGAAGTAGACTCATCCCTGTACAAATTGCTTTTTTTGTATGTGGTTAGACACACATTTATAAAGTTTACCACCTTGCAATATAAAATCATTTTGACAATTCTATCTTTTAAAAATATTTTATTTATTTATTTATTTGAGGGAGAGAGAGGAAGAAGCAGAGAGAGAGAGAGAGAATGGGTGCACCAGGGCCTCGAGCCACTGCAAACAAACTCCAGATGCATGCTCCCCCTTGTGCTTACATGGGTCCTAGGGCATTGAACCAGAGTCCTTAGGCTTCACAGGCAAATGCCTTAACTGCTAAGCCATTTCCCCAGCCTGACAATTCTATCTTCATTTGATGAAATCGATTCGTAATTTAGAAACTACTAACTCACAGTTATTAAAGGGAATCAGTTACTGGAGACACTGTGGCGTATGTCCAACGGCCTTATGCAAAGCCTTCCACATTACCTAAAATGTTTTCTTCTACAAGTGAAAGCTGCTGGGTGCAGGTTTATAATACTACAGGTTAGTGTGAGCAGGTGGCAAAGACCACCTATGCCAGCACGCTAGCAGAGTAAGGGCTTGTCATCAATATACACACACATCTGTAAACTTGAACACTAATTTTAATCTTAACAAGGAATTTCAGTGTCATACTGAAATGGTTTAAGTTAAAAGGATGGTTCAAGCATTGTGTCCTGTCCTGTAGGGTTATGAATAGCTTATTGGAAAACCCAGAGCCTTCTGGATCTGTGAGGCAGTAGGCTCCAACCCTCATCACCAACAGATCGCACTTCTCCAAAGTTGGTGTGGCCCGTCTCCTTGGCGTGGTCCCTTGCCTCCACTTGTCCAGTTAACCCCTTCTGGCACACCATGCATCTCAGGGTGAAGTGGTTTACATCAGTAAACTGGCTCTTTCTTTTGACTTCATGTGCTAATTCCAGTGCGTGTACAAGAACAATCATCAGAGGAGAAAGTGGTCAGGGGAGGGGTGTCTGGGTCAGGGAAGTTATGCTGAAGTGGGTAATAGTGGATTCCATCACAGATAAGCAAAACCCTTTTGGCATATCCTGCATCTTCCCCAAAACGATTGATTCTTACTGTTGGTGTATCTACTATACATATTTCACATTGACAGAACTTAGACAAAATGGATATTTCAATTGCTCTTCCCAAGTCTCATCCCTTTTGATCCACTCACAGTACTCTTGGTTTGTTTTTCTCAGTATGGCCTCAATATAGAAGTCTGGATCACTTGCTACGTCGTCTCATTTCAGGGACACAAGCTGGATTCAAGACTCCTCCTTCAACAACATAGTACATACTGGTAAAGAGGCAAGAGCTGAACAATCATTTTTTTTTTAGATTTTATTTTTATTTATTTATTAGAGACAGAGAGAGAGAGAGAGAGAATGGGCACACCAGGGCCTCCAGCCACTGCAAACAAACTCCAGATGCATGCGCCACCATGTGCATCTGGCTTACATGGGATCTGGAGAATCAAACAGGGATCCTTTGGCTTTGCAGGGAAATGCCTTAACTGCTAAGCCATCTTTCCAGCCCATGAACAATCATTTTTAAGGTGTGCCGAGGAACTCATTATTCAAAATCAGGTAAGTAAAGGGAAATAATCAAACATTTTTCTTGGTCTTTTATAGTGCTGCGTACTCAGAGGAAGCTTTGTACGGTGGTCACAGCTAATACATGAAGAAAGAATAAGACAGCTGGACCCCTCCCTTTTCCTAATCTTTAATGGGTTAACAAATGCTGGCAACGCTCATCGCTGGTTGCCGCTTACACACTAGAGATCCAACCAGGCATATTGACACCTACAAAGCAGGTCTTGCTGTGGAGCTCTGGCTGGTCTGGGACTTGCTTTGTAGGCCAAGCTAGCCTCCATCTTAGCAAATCTCCTGTCTTACTCAGCCTCCTAAATGCTGGGATTATAGGCATATTCCAGTATGTTTGGCTTAAAGAGTTCTTGGTTGAAAGAAGAAAAAAAAACCCACAATAATCAAATGCAGGTTGGGTCAAACCTAGATCTATCTGCAAAAGTACCTGAAATATGGAGAGAAAGGAGCATGGCCAATGATGCCCCATGATGATGCAGTCAGCAAAATACAGACTGAAATGCTATAGGACAAACTGGTTTTCCCAACAAATATCTTACAAGGCAGAAAGGGGGGGGTATTTACAGATTGAAAAGGACTTAATAACATAAAAGACTCCACCAGCAAACTGTTAGAGCTGATAAACACTTTTAGCAATGTGGCAGGATACAAAATAAATACAGAGAAATCAGTAGCTTTCCTGCATACTAACAACAAGCATGCAGAGTGTGAAATCAGGGAATCTCTCCCATTCACAATTGCCTCACAAAACAAAAAATAAGTGAAGTACCTTGGAATCAACCTAACGAAGGAAGTGAAGGATCTCTACAATGAGAACTTTAAAACACTCAAGTGAAAAATTGCAAAAGACACAAGGAAATGGAAAGACATCCCATGTTCTTGGATTGCGAGAATCAATATTGTGAAAATGTCAATCTCACCAAAAGCAATCTACACATTTAATGCAATCCCCATTAAAATTCCAATGGCATTCTTCACAGAAATAGAAAAAACAATCCTAAAATTCATTTGGAAGCACAAGAAACCTCAAATAGCCAAAACGATTTTGAGCAACAAAAATAAGGGTGGTTGTATCACCACACCCTATTTTAAGCCATATTACAAAGCCATAGTAACAAAAATAGCATGGTATTGACACAAAGACAGACATAGATCAATGGAACAGAATAGAACAGAAGTGGTGCTGGGAAAACTGGATATCTATATGTAGAAAGATGAAAATAGATCCTTGTGTTTCTCCATGCACAAGAATCAAATCCAAGTGGATCAGGGACCTTAATATCAGACCTGAAACTCTGAAATTGCTCAAGGAAAAGGTAGGGGAAACCCTTCAACATATTGGCATAGGTAATGATTTTCTGAATATAACCCCAATTGCTCAGAAAATAACACCACTGATCAACCACTGGGATCTCATGAAATTACAAAGCTTTTGTACAGCAAAAGACACTGTGAATAGAGCAAAGAGACAACCTACAGAATGGGAGAAAATCTTTGTCAACTACACATCTGAAAGAGGATTAATATCCAGAACATACAAATAACTCAAAAAACAGAACAATAAGAAATCAAACAACCCAATTAAAAAATGGGCTATGGAACTAAATAGAGAGTTCTCATTGGAAGAAATACAGATGGCATATAAATATCTAAAAAAGTGTCCTACATCCTTAGCCATCAGGGAAATGCAAATCATTTATTTATTTATTGGTTTTTCGAGGTAGGGTCTCACTCTAGCTCAGGCTGACCTGAAATACACTGTGTAGTCTCAGGGTGGTCTTGAACTCTCAGCGATTCTTCTACCTCTGCCTCCCGAGTGCTGGGATTAAAGGCGTGCGCCACCACGCCCAGGCTCAGGGAAATGCAAACTAAGACTGCCTTGAAATGCCATTTCTCTCCTGTCAGAATGGCTACCATCAAGAAAACAAATGACAGTAAATATTGGTGAGGATGTGGTAAAAGGGAACCCTTCTGCACTGTTGGTGGGAATGTAATCTGGTACAGCCAGTGTGGAAATCAGTGTGGAGGTTCTTGAGACAGATAAAAATAGATTTGCCATATGATCCAGCTATACCACTCCTAGGCATATATCCTAATGACTCTCCTCTCTACCGTAGAGTTGCTTGCTCAACCATGTTTATTGCTGCTCTATTCACAATAGCTAGTAAATGGAAGCAGCCTAGATGTCCATCCACAGATGAATGGTTAATAAAGATGTGGTACATTTACACAATGGAGTGCTATTTAGTGGTAAATAAAAATGAAATTATGAAATTTGCAGGGAAATGGGTGTATCTGGGAAGGATTATACTAAGTGAGGTAACCCAGGCCCAGAAAGCCAAACATCTCATGTTCTCTCTCATATGTGGATTCTAGCTACAAATGTATAGACTTGTGTGTGAGCTGCAACCAAAAATCAGTAGCAGAGGCCCATAAGCTAGAAAAAGGCTAGAAGGGAGGGAGGAGAGGGAAGGTCTTAATGGGATGGTATTGTATATATGTAAGTAGAAGAACAAATTACAGGGAGGGGAAAGGCCTAAGCGAGGTCAGGGGAAGGAATTGTATAAAAAAAGGGTGGGGGTGGGGGAGGTCAATCAAAATTCAAGATATTCTGAATAAGCCATATGAAAATTTACTTTCCTGAATAATGGCAGATCCAGAAGCCATAGATGGTTACTAGAAAATTTTCAGTGTCACAGATGGGATACCTTCCAGTGAGTTGTTGACCAGGGAGTTCCCTGTTGCCTCCAAAACATTATAAGCTATTGCCAAGGCCCTTGGCTTCCCATGAGAAAAAGATAGTAAGACCCTATTGCTGAAGACTTCACATGCCTGAGCAGCAAAGTCACTGAGAAATCAAGTTGGTGCTGAGCAGAAAATCTTCTCCTTGCAGCCCAGCCAACTGAAAGCTGGAAAAAGCTGCACTGCATGCAGCCCTATGGGAGACAGAAGTCATCAGTGGTGAAAACAGGAGACACTGGAAGCCTCAAGTTTGGCCAGACAGGCCAAATGACTGAACAAGTGCAACAGTGGCATGTCTGCTCTGGAGGAAACCAACTGCTCTCTAACTGGACTGAAAGCCCAGCTCTATGGGAGGGAATACATGTCTGGTACTGAAAACCTAATCAAAAGCCTATGGCAAGGAGGTCATATGCTTTAGGGGGTATAAAGCCTGCTCTTGTCTGGATAAATGCATATATTACTCTTTCCAAATTGCCCTGAAAGCACTACATGCTTCTCTTTTCAGATGGTGATGACCACTGAGATGACCCAAAAGGCAACATAGTGCTGAGAAGAAGGGACTGGAGGAGTGTCCAGCACTGAAACATCTCACACCCTCCAAGGCTCAGAGTCCATTGCGGAAGAGGTGGCAGAAAGAATGTAAGAGCTAAAGAAAGGGTACCACTCCTTACATAGAACTGTCCAGACAAAAATAGGCCTCAATATCCAAGACCTCATAGTGCCTAGCAATACCTACACAGGACCCTCATAGTAGGAGAAAAGGATGATGACATCAAATTAAAAGAGAGACTAATGAAGAGAGGAAGGGAATAAGAGGGAGAGCAGAGTTATGAAGGGGAAAGCGGGGGAGGGGAGGGAAATACCATGGTTTGTTGTCTGTAAGTATAGAAGTTGTCAATTATATATATATATATATATATATATATGGAGAGGGGGGGCTTAATAGATTCTTATGAGGAGTTTGGTTCAAATTTAGGATGTTTTTATTAGATAGTTGGAGAATGTTGGATATTGACTGGATGTTGGATGACAGGAGTTAGTTTTTTAGGCATGGTAATATTATAATAATTTTTTAAAAAGTATTATAAATTTATGGATGAAAAGATATGTAAAGAAACTTCAAAATGTTTAGAGGGGAATTGGGAAGCTGGCTTAGTGGATAAAGTGCTTGCCATACAAGCATGAGATTCTGAGTTCACATCCCCAGAACCCACAGAAAGCCAGATGTGGTTGCAGGATCATCTGTAGCCCAGCATTTCTTTCTTTCTTCTTCTTCTTCTTTTTTTAAATATTATTTATTTATTTATTTGACAGAGAAACAGGGAGAGAGAGAGAGTGAGAGAATGGGTGTACCAGGCCTCCAGCCACTGCCAATGAACTCCAGATGCATGTGCCCCCTTGTGCATCTGGCTAACGTGGGTCCTGGGGAATTGAACCTGGGTCCTTTAGCTTTGCAGGCAAATGCCTTAGCTGCTAAGCCATCCCTCCAGCCCTAGTTCAGGATATCTAAGGTAGATAGGAAGCAGAGACTGGAGAGTTCCTGGGAACTCAAGGACCATCTGTACTGGTGAATGAGAGGCCATGAGGTGGAACATGAAGACTGTAACCTGAGGATTTTATTTCTGATCTCCACACACGTGCTGTTGCATGCAATACCACACTCAAACACATGAACACAGACATACATACATCACACGACACACATACACATACATGCACACACACATTTAGATGGAGGTATACAGGATGTAATAAGATTGACTATGAGTTGGTAATTGTGGAAGCAATATTAGAAGTACTTGAAAGTTATTAATAGCATCCTTACTATTTCTAAATACATGTCTGAAAAATAAAAAGAAAAGAAAAATGTTTATATAAACTAAGGTCCTAGTATGGGCTATGCAACAGGTACAGAAAGAGGCTTTCTTTTTTTCGCTTTCTCTCTTGTTTTCTTGTTTTATTTTGTTTTGTTTTCTGAGGTAGGAGGGTCTCACTCTAGTTCAGGCTGACCTGGAATTAGTCTCCAGGTGGCCTCGAACTCATGGTGACCCTCCTACCTCTGCCTCACAAGTGCTGGGATTAAAGGCATGTGCCACCATGCCCAGTGTCAGAAAGAGGCTTTCTGTGAACTCTTCTTGTCTTCCTATAAAAAGAGGCTTATAAAAGAAATCAACATTATAAAGCTGCTGCTTCTTCTTTTTTTTTTCCAAGTAGAGTCTCACTCTAGTCCAGGCTGACCTGGAATTCACTATGTAGTCTTAGGGTGGCCTTGAACTCATGGTTATCCTCCTACCTCAGCCTCCCAAGTGCTGGGATTAAAGGCATGCGCCACCATGCCCAGCTTTTTAAGTCTTCCTTTTTTTTTTTTTTTTTAAAGATTCTTATTCCAGTAATATCTTAGTTACTTTTCTCATTGCTATGACAAAACACCCAAGAAAAGCAACTTAGGGAAGGAAGGGTTTATTTTGACTCATGACTTAAGAGAGGAGCAGTCCATCTTGGCAGGGAAGGCATGGCGGTGGGTCACATTGCATCAGTAGTCAGGAAGCAGAGTCCACAGGAAGTGGGACCAGGCTATCAAACATTGCAGCCCACCCCTAGTGACTCCCCTCCTCCAGCAAGGCTCTACTCCTTACAGGTTCTGCAATCTTCCGAACAGTGCCACCAACTGGGGAATCACGTGCATAAACATATGACCCTATGGAAGATATTTCATCATCAAACTGCAAATGGAAAAGGAGATGAAAAGTTGGGAAGGGATGAGACATTGTATAAATAAATCTTGCTAATAAAACTTACCTTCTTTTAGTGCCCCCGGTGTATTTCTCAGAACTATTTAGTATTTCCTAAAATTCCAATTCCTCTCCTTTTGTTAGCATTTAAGTCCCAATTCTACAAGTTTCTTTTAGCCACACTTTCTCGCAAACAACATACAGTATGCAAAGAAAACTATGCATTTTCATTTATTAACCTGTCTTTTATCAGTTTAATTCACAAGTACTAAATCCAAGAGGATAGATGAAAAAGTTGTTCCCCTAGCATCTCCTGTTCTACAGATGAGGTAATGAGGTCAGAGATGTTTTTCAGGAGAGGCTGTTGTATCTGGAGCAACAATATGCAGATGTAGCTCACTGTGACCTAACACAAAAATTTACTTTTTGTTCCAGGCCAATAGCTTGTGTGTAGGGTGGGGGAGTGTGGGGAGAGATGAGATTGTGATGGACTCTTCTGTGTGGTGAATGGTTAACATTTCAGGCCACCTCTATCTTATGGCATCTCCATATGAAAACAATTGCCAAGTCATGGAAGAGAGCCATTCAAGATCAAGAATCAGGGCTGGAGGGATGGCTTGGTTGTTTAGGTGTTTGCCTGCAGAGTCAAAGGACCCAGGTTTGATTTCCCAGGACCCACATTAGCCAGATGCACAAGGGGGTACACGCATCTGGAGTTCTTTTGCAGTGGCTGGAGTGCCCTGGTGTGGCCATTCTCTTTCCCTCCCCCCCCCCCCGCCTTTCTCTGTCAAATAATAAAAAAAAGATCAAGAATCAGCTATTAAACGCATCCATCTGGAAGTGTTGGGCATCATTTCTACATAGGTTGTCAGCTTCAAGAAACAGGGACAGTTAATCCTTCAAGGTGACAGGAAACAGAGAAGAATCATTGTATCCGAGTCAGATGACACGGATGGGAAAATTGAGGAGAGTTTGATAGAGAGGTGATGTAAGGAGGTGTTGGCCAGTTTCAGAGAAATCCAGACTTAATAGTAAAGCAGTAGACAACTGTTACTACACCGTGAGCTTGAACGGAGGGTGGCTGCCAGGATCTGATGAGACCTGCAGTGGCCAGAAACCATCCCTCCCCACCAATGGCTACCAAGAGGGGTTCTTCAACAAAGGCTGTGGCCTTGAGTAAAGGAAATGCCACTACTGCCAGTCCGTCGCCCCACAGGGAACACAACCATGGTGCTCTCAGACTCTGCTTGTTGTCTAGTTTCCTGCCCATGCTTCCTACGTGTTTAACTCTACTGGGAGCCAGAGGACCAGGGTATCCCTGCTGCAATCTGTACCAATCAGCCTTTGGTATAGGACAGAGTGTTGAAGGATGGAGAAAGGGATATAGAAGGACAAATGAAGAATGACCAGCATGGCCAGATTTTACTGAGCAGCGAAGCATGTAGCATCTTGAGCAAGTTCCTCAGGTCACTTGGCTGGGAGTTGTTGGGGCTGGCATTGTACGCCGGCACCCTGCTTTTGATCTTGGCCTGGCATCCTATGTTATGTTTGCTGCTCCGTGAGGACCAGGTTTTTCCTAGGCTGATGAAAGCCAAACTTGATTAATTTTCTGCTGGACTTGAATCTTACAAATTGTGAATCTGAAACTATTAGGTGTTGTATATGGAGCTTTGAGATAGGCCATTCTGGGGTCAAGAACATTACTTCTCTTTCCATGGAATGGCTCCAGGAACTGATAATTCTATTTGCATCAGACATTTTACCACTTTAACCCTTAACAGCAAAACACATTTTTGCTTTCTTAGAATTCCTCAGCTCTAACCCTAGCTCATTCCTGGAAGCAAGTTTTAGGGTTGGATCCTGTTCTGTCCATACAGGTGAAAGCATAGAGTCAGATTCTTGGTACCAAACTACCCCTGTTGACTCTTGGTTTCCCTACCTACTTCTGGACATCATAGAAGTTCAGTATTATATATGATTTAGTTTGTTTTATTGCTCTCTTTAAGTTTCATTAAGTTTAAGTTTAAGATTCATTTATATCTATATCAATCTATTTAAAGTATTTGTTTATTGTAAGCAGAGAGAGACATGCAGAAGAGAGACACAGAAAAAAGAGTGAATGGGCATGCCAGGGCCTGCATCCACTGCAAATGAACTCCAGATACATGTGCTACTTTGTGTATCTGGCATTACATCGAACTCAGGTCATTAGGCTTTGCAGGCAAGTGCCTTAACTGCTGGGCCATTTCTCTGGCCCTAAATATATATATTAAAAATAGTTTGGGGCTGACCCTGAGACTCTATAGTGAATTCCAGGTCAGCCTGGGCTAGAGTGAGACCCTACCTTGAAAAACCAAAAAAAAAAAAAAAAAAAAAAAGTTTTGGGCTGGAGAGATGGCTTAGCAGTTAAGTGCTTGCCTGTGAAGCCTAAGGACCCCGGTTCGAGGTTCGATTCCCCAGGACCCACGTTAGCCAGATGTACAAGGGGGCGCACATGTCTGGAGTTCGTTGCGCCCATATTCTCTCTCTCTCTCTCTCTCTGTGTCTGCCTCCTTCTCTCTGTCGCTCTCAAATAAATAAAAATTAAAAAATTATTTAAAAATAGTTTTATTTGTTTATTTGCAAGCAGATAGAGAATGAGAGAGAGAAAGAGTGAATGCACACACCGGGGCCTCTAGCCAGTGCAAACGAACTCCAGACACAGATAGCATTTTGTGCATCTGGTTTTATGTAGGTACTGGGGAATATGACCCAGGCTATTAGGCTTTACAAGAGAGCACCTTAACTGCTGAGCCATCTCTCAAGCCCTCATCTACATCTCTCTCTATGTATTTTGAGGCAAGCCTAACAGACTGGCCTTTTTTATGCAAGAGAGTGAGAGCGAGAATGAGAATGAGAGAGAGAAAGAAAGAGTGTGAGAGAGAGACAATTGGTGTGCCAGGGTCTCCAGCCTCTGTAATGAAACTCCAGATGCGTGTGCTATCTTGTGTGCATGTGCAACCTTGTGCACTTGTGTCACCTTTGTGTGTCTGGCTAATGTGGGACCTGGAGAGTTGAACATGGGTTCTTAGGCTTTGCAGGCAAGTGCCTTAACCACTAAGCAATCTCTCCAGCCCCCTATCTATCTATCTATCTATCTATCTATCTATCTATCTATCTATTTTCTTTTTCTTCTTTCTTTCTTTCTTTCTTTCTTTCTTTCTTTCTTTCTTTCTTTCTTTTTTTTTTTGGTTTTTGGAGGTAGGGTCTCACTTTAGCTCAGGCTGACCTGGAATTCACTATGTAGTCTCAGAGTGGCCTTGAACTCATGGTAATCCTCCTACCTCTGCCTCCTGAGTGCTAGGATTAAAGGCATGCACCACCATGCCCAGTTCCTCATCTGTATTTTTAACATGGAAAATAGTAGCTATATAAGTAGGGTGCAAGAAATAACTGAAACAGAAATAGTCATCCATTCCTAATTCCACATGTTGAACAGTCACTCATGACAGGTACTCACCTCTGCTTCCTATCTGCATGGAGTTAATTTTCATCCAGTATCATAAGCCAAAATGTGAGCAACCATTGGCCATGTTTGTCCTCTTCAGCTGCTCAGAACATTAAGGGTGGTCTGTTTTACCATTAGGAAAAGGTGACACTCAGGATTTATTTATATACATTTGAGCTAAATTTTCATGTCTTGTTTATATCAGGAAGAAACTAGTAATTCAAATATATGATTACATTTTCTTAGCTTTTTAGTTTCCAAAGTGCTCTTTCACAGTTATCTTCTCTTTTGATCTTCTCTCTGAGTCAGAGATGGATGGAAGAGGTGGTTATTATTCCTATTTTTGTTCATAAAGAGAGGTTAAAAAATCTCCAAACCAAACCAAAAAAGAAAGAGTGGGGGCTAGGGTGATGGATCAGTGGTTAAAAGTGCTTGCTTGCAAAGCCTGATGGCCCAGGTTCAATTCCCCAGGACCCACATAAAGCCAGATATACAAAGTGGTGCCCCAGTATGCACATAAAGACAGATGCACAAAGTGGCACATGAATCTGGAGGTTATTTGCAGTGACAATAGGCCCTGGTATGCCCATTCTCTCCTTCTCTCTGATCACAAAACACAAAAATATATGAAAACAGAAATAGAGGTTCAAGAAGGTCATTTATCTAGCCTAGAATCTTGTGGATGAGATCAGAAGTAAGGCTGGAATCTAGCTGTCCTGAGCCAGTCAGTCTCCTTCTACTCCAGCTGCTGACCAACCTGTGCATTGAGCAAGACAGGAAATAGATTGCAGGCGTGTTATGCCTCTTCCTGATGACTTAACCGTTATGACAGGTATATGTTCAATGAAACTTGCTTGTTTCCAAGACAACAGGATTCAAACAAAAAACTTCAATTTCTCCAGAGGAGGCAAATTCACTGCCATTTCCATCTTTTTGAAGAACTACACATTTTGATGGGCAAAGTGCCAGAAATAACTCAGCCAAATAGTTCCAAAGAACCCCTGATGGAGCAGAAAAGTCAAAGAAAGGAAACAAACGGTGTGTGTGTGTGTGTGTGTGTGTGTGTGTGTGTTATTTCTGCTGCAAGTCTTTCAACAGAAATGATGATGATTCAGGAAAATCGGGCATCACTCCGTACAGAATAGAACAACAATCAAGCAAACAAGGAAAAGCCAGTGTACTTTGAGATGGTAAGGTGGGAATTACTGGGGAGGAGGAGTGCGAGGTGGGCAAGAGGGAGGCCCAGCCCTTTCCCCTTGAGTCCCTTCCCTGATATCCAGTGGGAGAAACAATTAGTGGTTGGAGAAATTAGGCTTGAATTCCTTACCTTGAGTCAAATGGCTTGAAGTATTTTGTTTTGATTTGCTTTTCTTGTGAGGCATTCACTCTGGCTTTAATTTTCAGTCTCTGCTGTGGAGATCAGGAGATTTTTTTTTTTGAGCAGAGCCAAGACTGAACATTCTTTATGCTGGCTGCATACCAAATTTTGTTACTGTTTTTAATTAATCTATCTTATTATGGGATGGAGCATTGGAGGCTATTTTCGATTTCTTCCCACCTGACATTTAATTCTTTCAACACTTTTTGAGTGATTATTCTACAGAAGGCCCACTTCTAAGAATTGAGGTTTTGCATATGAGGAAGGGTCATTTAGTGGCTTGTATCTAATGTATTTTGTTTTCTGGTCTTCAAAGCTAAATGATAGAGATATCATAACCTTGGTGGGAGTCTTGGGAGGGAGTCTAATATATGACTGAGGCCTCATTTACCTTATCATACTGTCAACGAACACTACCCTACATCTTACTGAGAAGCAGGCATTCTGCTCATGTTAGTGCTTCCAAAGCGAACAAAAGTGAAGTGTATCACGGAGAGCAGTATCTAGAATATGAAAAAGAACTCTCTAAAGCAGGAAGAAACACACCAGCACACAAACGAGTAAATGATGTAAATGTAAGATTCGCAGAAAAGGAAAGCGTGAGTCTAAAGACCGTTTGTGTGTATGCAGCTCCACCAAGCCAGGGAGGAAGGACAGGCTAACACCATCTTAGGCACGAGTTTAGTTTTACCCACTAGTGTGGTAGAAATGAGTTTATTGAGCGTTCCTGAGTTGTGGGAAGACAGCTACTCTTCTGTGCTTCTGATGGAAATGAGGAACCGTCCTTGTCTTTGGGTATGTGCTTTGAGATGGCCTTTTCAGAATGCAAACGATTTCTTCCTCCTGCCCTGTGTGTCTCGTCCTGGCATAGGAGAAAGCAGAGAAACTCACAGCAGCACCGTTCACATCGAGGCTGATTGGGAACTATATGTAGCAGTTACCTTCTTGTTGCTGGGGTAAATCACCTGACCAAAAGCAGCTGATGGGAGGAGAGTTTTTATTTTATCTTATAGTCTCGAGGGGAAGCTTCATAATGGCAGGGAAAACCATGGATGAGCAGAGGCTGGGCATCACCTCTGTCATAGCAGGTAGAAAGCAGCAGCAGAATGTGCTGAACTCCGGCAAGGAAGAGCTGGCTATAACGCCGCAAAGTCTGCCCCCAGTAGCATACGTCCTCTAGCAAGACTCCATCTTCTAAAATGCTGCCGGTTGGGGACCAAGCATTCAAAACACATGAGTTTATGGGGGACATCTGATCCAAACCACCACACTGTCTTAAGTCTTTGTTGTCAGGGAGTGATAGATAGGATATAGTATGTTTACATGGTGAAATGCTATACAGAAATTCAATGGAAAAAATTAGCACTAACTGCATCAAGATGAACTGACCTGTAAAAAGTAGAAAAATCAAGTGGTAGATTATGTGTAGCATATGACCCCATTTATATGGAAAAAAAAGAAACCTCAGAAAAATGAGTGCTACGTGCTTTCTAAGTTGGAGGTAAGCAGCCTGATATAGATGCACATTGGATTATAATGGCAGTTATCTTTCAGTAATTTTTTTGAGGATTTTTGAAGACTCTCCCAGAGGGACTTCATCTATATCTATTAACATTATATATTTTATTTGTTAAAAATTAGAGGGTGCTGGGTATGGTGGCACACACCTTTATTCCCAGCAAGCCGGGAGGCAGAGGTAGGAGGATCACCATGAGTTCAAGGCCAGCCTGGGACTACAGAGTGAGTTCCTGGTCAGCCTGGGCTAGAGTGAGACCCTATCTCAAAAACAATGAAAAATTAGAGGGAAACAATGTATAAGACACAATCCCTATCTTTGAGGAATTTATTGAACAATGATAACCTTATCTTTGGACAAAGTCAAGATCAGTACTCAGGGTTCTAATTTCCTAGTGCAGTGATCTGTCTCTAGATGTATGATGCATTTAACCGCCCGTGAAGCCTCTCATACTCTCTGACTTGCTTTCTGCAAAGTGATAGCTTTTCCAACTGGCATAAAGGTTAAGACATTTCATTTCTTTCTTGGGAAACTGGGAGCTACATGGAATTTATATTAAAACTTAAAAATGCAACATGAGTAGACATTAAGAATATTGATAATTTCTACCTAAAGTATACAGACTAGTAATATTATAATGAACACACCCATAAGCTCACTAGCCAGTTGAAGGAATAAAAGGCTCATGCATTTTCAAAACAGATTCTGGTAAGATTGTTTGGGCTATCCCATCAGAGGCCAGATCAAACCTGTAAGGCTAGGTGGTATCTTTCCCAGCCTACATGAGCATTATTTCTAGCATTCCCTAGCAGCCAAATATATTAAACAAATGGTGCTATTTGGAAACTGGAATCTTCCTCTCTTGGTGTGTGTGCGAGGTGGCTGGGCAGTGATTTATCTGTGCTGGTTTTAGAGGGTGAGAAGTCGCACAAAGGCCTCCGAGTTGTGACTAGAGGTAGAGTGTCTGAGTGTATTTAGTAATGGTAATGCAAACCACAGAACATATATAGCTCAGAGGAGATGGGATGCACATTGGCTGTCTGGGAAGTAACTGAACATTTATGGTTTGCGAATAGCTAGTTCAGCTAAAGAAAGAATCAGTGTTCTTTTGGAACTCAGTGGGGAATTAAAGAAAATGTACTCATCTCAAGAGTCAATTTTTGAGGTTCTTCAAGTCTTTATCTGAGAAAAGATTTAAGCAGGAACTAGTTAAGGCAATTCGGAAGAGAGTGAGGTAGGAAAGAGAAAGGGAGGGAGAGAGAGAGAGAGGCAGAGACAGAGAAAGGGAGAAAAAGAGAGAGAAAGGGAGGGAAGGAAGGGCGGAAGCAAAGAAATATAGGCAGAGGAAGGAGATGAAGTTTATTGCCACAGCCTTGTCTTCTGTGCTGTGAGACACTGGGGGCCATAACTTTCACCCACATGACATACATGTCTCACATTGGCTGTGCCTTTACAAAGTGCTTTTTTTGTTCTGTATGAAGGGTAGAAAATTGCTGCTATTCAGAGTAAGACCGTAACTAACAAGGGAAGACTGGCAGTTCCCAGAAGTCCCATTTGGGGTCCTCAGAAGCCACTGCTCCCCAGAGGCTTCCATTCCTCTTTGCAGATGGAGCTGGGTTCTTTTCTCTTTTAATATTATTTATTTATTTGAGAGAGAGAGAGAGAGAAAGAGAGAGAGAGAGCGCACTAATACACCAGGACCTCTAGCCACTGCAAACAAACTCCAGATACATGTGCCACTTTGTGCATACTGTTTTACGTGGGTCCTGGAGAATTGAGCCTGGGGCATTAGCCTTTGCAGGCAAGTGCCTTAACCACTTAGCCATCTCTCCAGCACCCTGAGCTCCTTTCTTTCTCAAAGCCTGTAGGGTTGGCAGAACACAATCTGCAGTATTTGGGACATGCTTACAATTAAAAAAAAATGTTTTAGTATTTGTTTATTTGTAGTTTACATTTAATTGCATGCATTCTTAGTTCCTAACTAGTATCTTTGGGTTCTTGAAAGAAAATGCTGCTTCTGTTGCCTTCCCAATTCTTCACCTTGTTCTGATCAAGCCAAAGTCCAGCTCTGGCGAAGACCTGGCCTGCCTAAGAGATGCCTGCCTTGGGGGTAAACCTCCTGCTTCATGACCCACAGAGTGGGAAACCCGTTCTTCTCACCCTTTTATCTAGACCAGGACTTCTTTTCCTTTGTTTGATGACCATCCCAACATTTTAGAGCATTTCTGCTGCCTGCTAGCTAGGAAGGTCTTTTCTCTCAATGCAGTGCGGAGGTTGGAATGAAACCTGTGTGGTCTTGTGCAAGCACATTCAGGACCAAGAAAGAATTATAATCTTATTTCTAAGCCTTGCAGTATCTGGAGGGGCATGGTAGAAAAAGTCTGTTTTTAGAAAGACTGACCCTCAGAGCCTCTCACAAACACATGGGACTCAGAACAGCCTCAATGAGATATAAATTAAAACAGGTTTTATGGGATATAAATCCACATGCCATACATTTCACCGGTTTAAAATGTACAGTTAGATGTTTTTAGCAGATTGCACTATTAACCTGTAAAAATTTATGGACATATACATATGCAATAAAGTGTGCTATTTTAATTATTTTAAGTGCACATTTCAGTGGCATTTGTTATATTCATAATGTGGTGTAACTATTATCATTATTTCTTCTTAAAATCATCTCAAAAAGAAACTTAAAATCAGGCAAGCACCTTAGCCACTGAGCAATCTCTTTAGTCCCCTGTCTCCTCTTTTCTACCTGGAAATTCACCAGGGAGAGTACTTCTGCTGGGAATGCCTTAGGTACAATGGATGTTCCTGGCTGCTCGGTGAGGCTGTCCTTCTGTGTTCAGCTTGGACTTCTACTGTGTCACATGCTGTCCAGTAGTAAGTGATTGCTTGTTTGCTCTGTCACTCAGCTCCCCAGGACTAGGGGCATTTTGGGTAGTAGTTCTGCTTTGTGCTGGTTGTGTAGACCTGTATTTCTATGTGGTATTATTTTCTTTAACCCAGAATTACTTCTTTTTAACATTTCTTTTTTATTTTTCTCTGATTTAGTCATTTATTAGAGACAGAGAGAAGGAGAGAGAGAGAGAGAGAGAGAAGAGAGAGAAAGAGAGAGAGAGAGTGGGCACACCAGGGACTCTAGCCAGTGCAAACAAACTCCAAATGCATGGACCACCATGTGCATCTGGTTTACGTGGAACCTGGAGAATTGAACCTAGGTCCTTAGACTTTGCAGGCAAGTGCCTTAACCACTAATCCATCTCTCCAGCCCCCATTTTAACATTTCTAAGTGTAGCACAGGTATGCTGGTGACCAACTCCCTTAAATCTGAAAAGTCTTGATTTTTCCTTCAGAAAGAACATTTTGCTGGAATATAATTCTAGATTGACAGTTTTTATTTGAGCATTTTCCTTTTTTAAATTAAGTTTATTTATTTGCAAGGAGAGAGCAAAAGAAAGAGAGAGAGAATGGATGAATAAATACGGGTGCACCAGGGCCTCTAGCCACTGCAAATGAACTCCAGATGTATGCACCACTTTGTGCATGTGGTTTACATGGGTGCTGGGGAATCAAGACCTGGGTTGTTAGGCATTTTAGGCAAGCACCTTAACTGTTCAGCTGTCTCTTCAGCCCCTTCCTTCTTTTATTTATTTATTTAAAATATTTATTTATTTATTTGAGAGTGAGAGAGCTGGTTGTGGTGGCTCACACTAGTAGGAAATTGCTGAACAGAGAGAGAGAGAAAGAGGCAGGGAGAGAGAGAGAGAGAGAAAGAGAGAGAAGATGGGTACACCACGGCCTTCAGCCACTGCAAACAAATTCCAGATGCATGTGCCACCTTGTGCATCTGGATTATGTGGGTACTGGGGAATTGAACCTGGGTCCTTAGCTTTGCACCTTAGTCATTAAACCATATCTCCAGTCCTTATTTATTTATTTATTTATTCATTTATTTGTTTGTTTTTTTGAGGTAGGGTCTCACTCTAGCCCAGGCTGACCTGGAATTCACTATGTAGTCTCAGGGTGGCCTCAAACTCATGGCAATCCTCCTACCTCTGCCTCCTGAGTGCTGGGATTAAAGGCATGCGCCACTGTGCCGGCTTATTTTATTTTATTTTTTGAGGTAGGATCTGTAGCTCAGACTGAACTGGAACTTACTCTGTAGCCCCAGGCTGGCCTTGAACTCATGTGTATGTGTGTGTGTGTGTGTGTGTGTGTGTGTGTGTGTGCGTGTGTGACTATGTGCATGTGTGCATGCACATGTAGGTGTGCGTGTGTGGCGGCTAGAGGAAAATCTTGAATGTCTCTGTAGGCGCTCTGTTCATCTTTCTGTGAGACAGGATCCACCTCTGGCCTTCAGCTTACAGGGACCCTCCCGTCTCTACCTTCCCAGCACTGGGATTACAGGGCATGTGCCACCATGCCTGGCACTATTACCCGGGTACTGGCCCAGGAAGTAGAAACTCTCTGACCTCAACACACCAACCACCAACATCCCTGTGCCTCATCCTCCAAGGCATAGTGTGCAATTCAAACAGCTTGGAAATATGAGGAGGCTTGGGGCAGCGCGAGGAAAGATGAAAACACAAAAGCAGAAATAAATGGTTCTTGACACACATTCTTCTTCCTCAGTGACTCATATTAACTACATATGGTCATATTAACCGTCCTTTTGCCATTGGTAGCAATGTGGCTTCCCACCCCCTCTAGCAAGTTCACATTCTGAGAGAACACAGCTATATTTGAGCTAACAAATTTTAAGGTTAATTTTTATTTCTAAGGCAGTCTAAAATGATTAATATAAGGCAAGTTTAGATCCTCTGGCTACTACCTTAGGACTAAGAACTACTGGTTTATGTGCTATGAGATTCCTTAAAGTCAGAGTCAATTGTAATTAAGTTCTTAGTTTGGAGTTAGTGGCAATCAGGGGCTCTGTAGATCTATTTTTAGAGCACAGTGAAGATTTGTTTTTCTTTAAAAGGAGTGTGTGTATTACATGCATTTGAGGAATTCAGTTTGTACTTGGTATTTTATAATTATACAGGGTCTGTGAAGCTATAGTTCATAGGTCAAATCTGACTTGTGGTCTGTGTTGGTAAGACCTGTCAACTGAGAATGCTTTTATAGTTTTAAAAGGTTACTAAACTTAAACCCAAACCGACACCCACTCCCCCAACAAAGCAAAACAATAGACCAAAAGGATGTGTGGGGCTGGAGAGATGGCTTAGTGGTTGATGCACTAGCCTGTGAAGCCTGAGGACCCAGGTTCGATTACCCAGTACCCACGTAAGCCAGATGCACAAGGTGGCAGGCACATGCATCTGGAGTTACTTGCAGTAGTTAGAGGTTCTGGCGCACCTGTTCTCTGTACCTCTCTTCTCTCTCTCCCTCCTTCAAATAAATATTTTTAAAGGATATGTGATCAAGATTTTATGTGTCCCACAAAGCCTAAAATGCTTCGTATATGTCACTTTTTACAGAACAGTTTGCTGAGCTTTTATAAGAAAGGCTGGAGGGGTAGGGAGACCTCTATCATAGTAGAACTCTGTTTCAAAATGCTTCTCTCTTCTTGGGTTCAAAGGAAGTGAAGCGGCGACTACAGCCTGCCTGTAGCTGCATGGAACATTCTCGTACACGGGGATGCAGGGGCGCTGAGATGGAGAATGGCTTTCCTTTGTGAAAGTGGGTCTGGCAGCGCTGGCCCCCTGGCCTGGGACACGTGGAGCAGAAGGCACAGACAGAGTGCTTGACAGAGGTGCAGCTCTCCAACTGAGCCAGAGAAGCGCCGTCTCTGCCAAGCTCAGAGGGCCGAGGCCGCATGGCCAAAAAGGCAGGGTTCTTCTGTCTTTTCTTTGCCAATTGCCCATTGGAAAAGACTTGGATTAGTGAGAAAATAGCAATGGACATCATTTTCCTGCTCAGCAACGCTAGCTATCCTTTCCCAAGCCTTTGGGATGCCCCTTTGGCATGGTGGCATGCTTTATGTTAGGTGCTGGTCATGAGCAGTGCCATTTATTATCTGCGTGGCTTTCTGACTGTCTGTCAGCCTTCTCGTGGCAATAAATAAGTGACTGCGGATCTCTAGAGATCGAAAGTCTTCTCTTTCCGTGTAATGACCTGGTGAAAAGGAGCTGAAATACAGCTCTCCCCTGTTCCTTTATCACCCTGCTGTTCCATATTTAAGTGCTATTATCTGGAAGTCATTCTTCTCAGCCATAATCTGAAAGAAAGTTGCTTACAAAGTCATCAAGCAGAGGGGGCAACTTGGATAAAATCAAAATGGGAGAATGCTATTGAATTCCAGGTTGAATCACCGGTCTGTCCCTTGAAACTGAGGCATGTAGATGAGAATGCAAATGGAACACAGTGGGTAAATGTGCTGGGCTGTACAGTGGGTGATGGATATTGAGCAGTGATCTTGCCATGCATGCTAAACCTATTTTTATGAGTTTAAATTTAATTAGCACCTGGAAATTAACAAGACTAGAAAGAAGGGCAATGTGTTTTTAAGTGATGGCGATGGATAGGTACTGTTTGAAGCATATAGATAAATGAAGATTTAATTTGTGATGCATAATGAGCCAGGTGCCTACGAAAGATTTGTTTTTCATGTTTTCATCATGGAACAAAACAATAGAACATGCAAGGTCAGACAATTACTATCACTGCTGCTAAAATCAGCTTTATAAAGTGGCATTGCTCAAATTCAGTAATATGATTTCACTATGATAACCTCTGTTTTCTCTTTAAAAGGATGAGGTACAAAAGTAATGTTTTGGGGGCTGGAGAGATGGTTTACTGGTTAAGTTGCTTGCCTGTGAAGCCTAAGGACCCAAGTTCAATTCTCTGCACAAGGTGGCACATGTGTCTCAAGTTCGTTTACAGTGACTATAAGCCCTGGTGTTCCAATTCTTTCTGTTTCTTTTTTCTTTTTCTTTTCTTTCTATCTTTTTGTTTTGTTATTTTGGTTTTTCAAGGTAGGGTCTCATTCTAGTCCAGGCTGACCTGGAATTCACTATGGAGTCTCAGGGTGGCCTCAAACTCATGCAATCCTCCTACCTGTGCCACCTGAGTGCTCTGATTAAAGGTATGCACCACCATACCCAGATCCTCTCTCTTTTCTATCTGCCTCTTTCTCTCTCTCAAATAAATAAATAAAATATTTAATAAAACAGTAATGCTTTTGCTCTTACATTTTTTAATCTTTTAGTTATTTATTAGAGGTGGGGGAGAGAGAGAATGGGTATACCACAACCTCTAGCCACTGCAAACAAACTCCAGATGTATGCACCACCTTGTGCTTCTGGCTTAGGAGGTTCTGGGGAATTGAACCTGGGTCCTTAGACTTCACAGGGAAGCACCTTAACCTCTAAACCATTTCTCCAGCCCTTCTTCCATCTTTTGAACATTTGCCTTAAATGTATGTGTGGGGCAGGAGTAGGCTCATGGAGGGAAGTTCTCATTCTCTCTTTCTCTCTCCCAGTTGGCTTTCAATTCACGATTTCCCTGCCTCGGCCTGCTGAGTGCTGAGATAACAGGCATGCCTCACCATGTACCCTGGCTATGTCTTTTATTTTTGTACCTCTAAGCATTTGTTATTTTAATACTGGAAGATAGAAGTACATTTTCTTTCATTTATTTACTTTTTTGGTGTGCGTGTCTTTGTGTGTAGTATACATGGTGTGCTGGTGTATGTGAAGGTTCATGTGCCCCATACACATGCATGCAGAAGCCAGAGGAGGATGTGGGGTGTACTTCTCTATTGTTCTTCGGCCTTATTTTCCTGAGACAGAGTCTCTCACTGAATCTAGAGCTCAACACAAGCCCTAGTGATCCTCCTGGCTCCACCCCACTCAGTGCTGGGGTTGCAGACATCATGACCATGCCCAGGGTTTTTAGATGGTTTCTGCGGACCGAACTCCGGTCCTCATGCGTGTACAGCCAGGGCTCTTACCAAGTGCACCATCTCCCCAGCCCCAACCTTCGGTTTTTGTTGATCTTTTTGAAGGGTCTAGAGAGTAGGAGAAAAGATCCAGTTCACTTAGAAAATGCTGTAATTGCTGCTCTTCCTTGATTACAACTGTATGGATTATGCTATGTCATAAATCGAGCCTGCCCTGTGCAACCCAAATGGCGCTGAAGAAGGATTGAAGTCAGGGTGCTATGGCAGGCAAACCACATGCTTGTGGGTTAAAACAAAAGTCAGGGGCTGGAGAGATGGCTCAGTGGTTAAGATGCTTGACTGCAAGGCCTGACGACCTGGGTTCAATTCCCCAGTACCCACATAAAGCCAGATACATAAAGTGGTGCATACATCTAGAGTTTGTATACAGTGGCTAGAGGCCCTGGTGCACCCATTTGCTCTCATTGTCTGTCTGTCTGTCTCTCCTTTCTTTCTCTGTGTACAAATAAGTAAATAAAATATTTTGAAAAGTCAGTTCCCTAGGAGAGTTGTTCTGAGATTAGCTCGTGTGTTCAACACCGTTTGTGTGTGTGTGCTGAGTGTGTAAGTCCTCTACTTCCTGGACTGAAGGAGGTGAGAGGATAATGCTAGTCTTTACAGTTAGTTGATTAGGAGTTGAATAGCTCAAGAGTTTATGGGGCTCCCATGCAGATAATGGCTCACAGGGAAAGGGGTGCCCACCAGTACAGGTACAGGGCTATGGAGTGGAACCTGGTTGCAGCATCAGTCTTGCAAGTGCTGTTCTCTTTGCTCAACACGGGGCACTGGGAGCTGGGCAAGAGTTGCCTGAGGCAGAAGTGGAGGCCAGGACTTCAGTGTCTTTACTTATACTGGGAATGGATTGGCATTTGTTTTTACTATTTTTTCTCTTATGCCTGAGGAATTTTATGACAGTGTATGTCTAAGAGATGCGCACCGACTGTTCATTCCATGGAAACTCAATTACTCATGTAGCTCTGGGGCTGTAGAAGGATGCAAGGGGTTAGCAGAAGGTCATCTAGTGCGGTCATTTCCAAACCTGGCTCTGTACTAGTCTCTTATTAGGGAGCATTAAAAATTCATATCCCAGGGCTGGAAAGATGGCTCTGCAATTAAGGCAATTGCCTGCAATGCCTAATGACTTGGATTCAATTCGCCAGTACCCACATGAAGCCAGATGTACAAAGTGGTGCATGCATCTGGAGTTCATTTGCAGTGATAAAAGGCCCTGGTGTGCTCATTTCCTCTCTCTCTCTCTCTCATTGCATATAAATAAATAAAAATAAAAATAATTCAGATTCCAGGTCTCATGCATAGAAGTTCTGATTTTAATCATTTTGAAGTTCTAAGAACTGGTAGGTTGGGATTGGGAATCTCTGAGCTAGAACTATTCCAACCTATAAGCAGGAGAATCTTAAATCTTATTGTGTGGAGACTAGATGCCAGGTGATATATGAACTCATGAATGTGGATCTTAGAACCACATTATCATATTTGGCCCTTCGTTGTCTTTTTAAAAAATTTTTAATTTTTCTCCATATTTTTGCTTTAATGTGGTATGTGTGTATGTGGTGGATGAGTGGTATATGCATGTATATGTGCCCTTGCGGTGCCCCATACACTTGTCTGCTGTGGCTGGGGTGGAATGTCAGGTGCCTCTTCTGGCTGGTCTTGTTTTAGAGGTCCTTTTAACTGATTCCAGAGCTTTCTCTTCTCCCCTGTGGGACTGAGGTTACAGATGTGCATGGTCATGGCCTGCTGTTTTATGAGGAGTCTAGAGATTTGAACTCAAACAGTCTCAGACCCTCTCTGCCTCTCTCCATGGCTGTGCAGGAAGCATACCTACCCATCTTTCCAGCCCCTTCATGTCTTCTTAGAGCTTTCTAAAAGCACAAACTCTATGCCTCGTGCTGCCTCTTCTACCTGAGCCTGGAAAGGAGCATGAAAGTGGCTGGAAAACGCTGATTTCAAATGCATTAGATCCTCCCACACACCTACACCTAACCCCCCCCCACACACATTTAATAACTTGTTTTGTCATTGTGTCTAAAACTCCTGGTGAAGAATCAGTGGCTAATTTCTAAGGTGAGAAGCCCTTTGAGCCTTTAGAATGGGGTCTCTGGAGGCTGAGGCTTACAGAGGGAGGCCTGGAGGAGATGGCAGCTGCCTTCTGAGGAGCAGATACAAGACCTGGAGATACACACACACACACACACACACACACACACACAGGGAAGAACAGTCCAACTCTTTGTTTTGTGATAATTTAAACAGGACCATAAAGAGAGCTTCACATTTATACAAGTGCCTTTTATGAACAATAGTTTCCATCCATTTAATAATGACCTTGGCACTCTCATAAGGACAGCTCATTTCTCAATGTGTTCCTGGCTTTACTGAGGAACGTCACACTTCCTGTCCCTTTAATCTCTTCTCCCATCTGGGAAGCACTGGCCTTTCCGGAAGACACCTGTTTTCTTGCCTCTTATTTTCAAAGCTTGGGCGTCTGCTGGCCCTGCATGGTTGTGAGTGTGGAGAAAGGGGACAGAGGGACAAGCCTGTTTGTCTTGAGGGACAGAAATGTTGATGTTAGTATGAAAGAACTGAGTACCTCAGACCCTGACACTGAATTACCAAGTGAGAGGGGACATTGTTCATGTGCTTTTTTTCCCTCTTAGTAAAAGTTACATATGTTCATTTTATGAAAAAGGAATCCATGGAGAATAAAAAGGAAAAATTTTAAAGGGTTATAAAAGTCAATGTTAGAATGAGACATGCAGAGTCAGCAGAGTAAAAACCTTATTTAGCTTAGAAAAATCTTCTGTGTCTTTAGAAGCGTAACACCCTTCTTCAGAGAATTATCCTGGTTAGGCCTGAGAATATTTCTTGGTATTTGGTAAAGACAGCAAGACTTAAACGAGCCAAGGAATGGCCTTGCTTTAAGTGAAGGACTCCCATGATCATGGGATGAGAGGACTAGATGCCACAGGGGCCCAGGGCAGGGTGGTTTGGGGTTAGTTTTCTGGCCTTGTGGGTTCGTTCAGTGGAGGTTACTGATGAAACAGCCTCAGGCAGCTGTCAGCAAGGGATCACTGGCTGCATTCTCTTTCTGGAAGCATTGTTCACTTCTCTGCATTGGCAGCTCTTGCTGGGACAACTGCCCTCCAGAACCTCAGTGCCCTGGACCTCCATTGTTCCACAGACAGGAGCTGTGGGATAACAGCGTTCCTCAGTCACAGGCATGGCCCTGCAAACGTCACCGAGGTGTGGGCCTGGGGACAGCCGAGAACAGTGTGGGAAACAGAACAGTGGAAAACCAGCCTGTTGTCCCCAAGTGGCACCTTCTCTACATGGGAATTTTCCAAAAAATAAAATTAAAAAAAAATAAAGTCCATGAATGTGAACAGGTAAGTAAAAAGGGAAATATACCATATTTTGTATAATAGCCTTTCTCATCATTTGAACCTCAGTATTTAGAGGGGAGATTTTTTTCACCTGTGTCATTTAAAGCCTCTTGAGGTTTTTTTTAAAAAATATTTTATTCATTTATTTATTTCTTTGAGTAAGAGAAAGAAAGAGAGAGAGAGACAGAGAAAGAGAGAATGGGCACACCAGGGCCTCCGGCCACTGCTTACGTGGGTCCTGGAGAATTGAACCGGGATCCTTTGGCTTTGTAGGCAAACACCCTAACCACTAAGCAATCTCTCCAGCCCTGAGGGTTTTTTTTAAATGTTATATACATATTTTAAGTCAATAGGTGGAGTAAAAATAGAGACTACTACATGATTATACCATTGAAAAGCACTTTTAGTCTGTTGGTGCTTTAAAACCTGTAAATTGTCTGAGTACTCTAAGGGTTTGTTTGTTGCCCTTGTATTCAAGGAAATCCCAGAGTGTGCTTTTTAAATCCATCCTGGGGTTGCTACCACAGAGCCACTGGGTGCCACTAGGGGCTGCCGAGAATACTTTTGGCCTCAGAACTCATTTAGTAGCAAGCCATTCTGATGGCTGGAGTGTAACATTTCTTATGTTTTTGTTTTAATTGATTTTAAAAATCAGAATTGAATTTGAATTCTAGTAGGATAAAAATCATTTTATAAGTGGTTTTTGCAGAATCTTTATAGAGAATGCATAAAAAACACTTTGAGGGGATGTTATCTGCTGTTTGGGGCATACCTGCCTGGGTGTGCTTGGAAGGAGGTAGCCCGTTTCCCACAGATAGCCTCTATAGAACAGAGCCACAGTTTTGTCCACTTTGCGAGGATGTGAGAACCAAATATCAAAGCTCATGATGTTTTCATTCAGAAAATATATACTGCTTTTGGCATTGTGCTATGAATTGGAGATTCAAAGATGAATCACAAATCACCTGCAATGCAACCTCTGTGTGAATACAGATCTTTAGATTTCCACAGGACATATTCTTTTTTTTTTTTCTTTCAGAAAGAGTGAGTGAGTGAGTGAGCAAGTGAGAGACAGAAAGAGAGAGAGAATTGGCATGCCAGGGCCTCAGCCACTGAAATCAAACTCCAGACGATTGTGTCACCTAGTGGGAATGTGTAACCTTGTGCTTGCTTTACCTTTGTGTGCTTGGCTTACGTGGGATCTGGAGAGTCAAACATGAGTCCTTAGGCTTTGCAGGCAAGTGCCTTAACTGCTAAGCCATCTCTTTAGCCTTCATAGGACATTTTCATTTCTGAATCTAGCGCTTGCCTCAAGATGTCACAGCTATCTGCTTAAGAATTCCCATACAGGAGATGGTGAACATCATATGGAAATCCTTGAATAAACTTCCTGTCTGTGGGCTGAGTGAATGAATGAACAAGCTTATGAGAGGCAGTTATGCCTGTCCTACAGAGAATGGAGGGAAAGATGCAGGTGAGGCAGAACATGGAGAAGAAGATGACAAGATGTTTGTCACCTCTGCCCTGTCTTCAGTTTCTGTCACTGCTTTTGGCCACCTGCTTGTCCATAGGCACCTGGCATGCATAGAGAGAGAATTCTTTCAGAGAGGTAACTGCTGGGTCATCTTTAAGGAGTGAGAGAGGATTCCTGATGAGCTGAGACTAGAATGAGTAGGTACTTGAGAAAGCTGCTGGGTTTCCACATATGACATATGAGGACAGACATCTTCATCATTCTAACTTCTTTAAGACTTGACCCTTTTGCCTCAGAAGATGAGCTGGCATTTATTATCGCCTGCATAAAATGAATACAGACTTAGTTAAAGAATTCAAATGAGCCTTTGTATAAGACTCTGGTCTCAAAAGAAGATAGGAGCAGAGGCCAGGAATTTATAGAGGGCCATGAGGGAGAGGTAGAGGAGGGTTTAAGGGGAGGGTGTCATAGATGTGTAAGTAAAGGGGCAGAATATGGGGGGATGATGATCTAAGGGGAGGGGATGGAGGAAAAGAGGGGTGGGAGGAAGGTTAATCAAAATTTAAGATTTGTGAATAAGCCATATAGAAACCCATTTCTTCACTAGTTAATAATGTATTTGTCAAACAAGAGAGACTTGAGGCAGAAGTACACTGTGGAGGTAGATAATGCTGTGCCCAGCAGTCATAGATTGTTATTAAATAAACTTTCAGGGTCAGGAGTGGGATACCTTCTAGATAGTTGTTAGCCGGGAAGGCCCCTGGTGCCCCCTCAAATACCATAGGCTATTGCCAAGGCTCTTGGTTGCTCATTAGAACTAGATGATAAGACCCTATTGCTAAAGGCTCCAGATTACTGAGAAATCAAGCTGGAGCTGAGCTAGAAGCCTTCTCTCTGTTGGCTATCTGTCAGGATGCTGGAAAGACCTATGAAGCATGTTGAGGTAGAAAAAAAAATCACCAATGATGTTAACCAGCAGTGGACCCTGCAAGCTTCATGGCTGGCCAGCCCAACTGTACCAACTAGTGCAGTGGTGGTATGTATGTTATGGGAGAAACCAACTTATGTCTGGTTGGACTTGAGGCCTGCTCCATGGGAGGGAATTCCTGCCTGGTACTGAAAATGTAATCAAATGCCTATGGCTTGGGAGGTCATAAGCCCTAAAGGGGGAAACTACTGCTGTTGTCTGGCTAAATGGCTATATTATGCCCACCAAACTGCCCTTTAAATATTTATGTGTATGCCCATATATCAATGTTACTCTTACTTTTGGTTAGAGAAGCTTCTCTTTTCAGATGGCATGACCACTGGAGTGACAACTCATCGAAGTTCTGAGACATGACAGTGGAGTGTTCAGCACTAAATGAGACCTCTCTATCACACCCTCTAAGGCTTAGGGACTATGTCAGAAGAGGTGGAAGAAATAATGTAAGAGCCAAAGAAAGGAAAGGAGTGCTTACAATACTGTCTTCCAGATACAAAGTTGCCTTGATATCCATGACCTCACAGTGTCTGATGCTTCCTACACAAGACTTGAATAATAGGAGAAAGAAAATGATGACATCAACATAGAAGAGAGACTAAATGGGAAGAAGAGATTCAATGAAGGGGGAATTTGGGAGGAAGAAAAGGGAGAATAGTAGAAAGGGGTAATGATCAAGGTATATTGCTTATATTTATGGAAGTTGTCAATAAAAATCTTTTAAAAAGATTCTATTATCAGAGTCAGCAGTTTCCTCTTAGTACCTGTCTTCCCCTTCTTCCATAAAAATAGACTCCCAGGTTTTTGTTTTGGAACCGAAATATCCAGAATAAAGATTATATTTCCTAGCTTTTTCTTTTCTTTTCCTTCCTTCCTTCTTCCTTCCTTCCTTCCTTCCTTCCTTCCTTCCTTCCTCCCTCCCTCCCTCCCTCCCTCCCTCCCTCCCTCCCTCCCTCCCTCCCTTCTTTCTTTCTTTCTTTCTTTCTTCTTTCTTTCTTTCTTTCTTTCTTTCTTTCTTTCTTTCTTAGCTGTGTTGAACATCTAAGTTATGGCCAATGAATGTTAAGGGAAGTATTGAGTATAACTTATAGGAGAGATACTTACAGGAAAGGGAATGTATACTATTTTTTTTTGAGAGTGAGAGGAGAGAGAGAGAGAGAGAGAGAGAGAGAGAGAGAGAGAGAGAGAATTGGCACGCCAGGGTCCCAGCCACTGTAATCAAACTCCAGACACTTGTGCCACCTGGTAGGCATGTGCGACCTTGTGCTTGCCTCATCTTTGTGTGTCTAGCTAACATGGGGTCTGGAGAGTAGAACATGGGTCCTTAGGCTTCATAGGCAAGTGCCTTAACCACTAAGCCATCTCTAAAGCCTGGGAATGTGTACTTTTTATCTTCCTTTTCTACTCCTGTTTCCAGTGTAGATAGATGTGTTCACTGAACCGGCCATTATGGGCCATGAGGTGGCTTTGGGAATGTAAACTGTCTGGATCACTGAAAGTGGCACACCACTCCAGTTGTAGACAAACAAATCTCTATACTTTCTTGAGCCCAATCAGAAGTGACTTAGATTATGGTGAGGTCTTTGGCCAGGGAGAAGCATAGTGTGGGGGAGAGAGTATGGGCTTAAGGTCAGAGAAACTTGGGTTAAAACATTGAACCTGTCAACAATCTTGTAACTTGAATGCTAGTTTGTTTTTTGTAGTTGTTAGAATCAGGTATCAGATATTGGGAGTATGTTGGTGTTACAGTTAGTTTAGCATTTCTGGTAGAAATCACCCAACCAAGAGCAGCTTGTGGGAAAAAAGGTTTATTTTGGCTTACAGACTCAAGGGGAATCTCCATAATGGCAGGGAAAATGATGGCATTACCAGAGGGTGGATATCACCCCCTGGCCAACCTCCTGTGGACAACAGGAACGGGGGAGTGTGCCAAACACTGGCAAGGGGAAACTGGCTATGATACCCATAAGCCCACCCCCAACAAGTACACTGCCTCCTGGAGGCATTAATTCCCAAATCTCCATTAGCTGGGAACCTAGCATTCAGAGTACCTTAAGTTTATGGGGGGACACCTGAATCAAACCACTACATTCTGCCCCTGGTATCCATAAACTGATAGTTATCCATGATGTAAAATGCAGTGCATTCAGTCCAACTTTAAAAGTCCCTGTAGTTTTTATCAATCCCAACGATAGTCAAACATCCCCATAATCCAAGGTCTTTTAACTGAGCTATAATACCAAAAATCCGCCCCCCCCCAAATCTGTAATGGCACAGAATAAACACTCACACTACAAAAAATGGCATTGGGTATAGCAAAGGAATATTCAACTAATACAAGATTTAAAACAACCAGGGCAAACAACAAACTCTATAGCTCCGAGTCCAACAACTCCTGCCAGTAACAAGTCTCTGGAGTTCCAGTTCTGTCCCTCCAGCTAGGCTATTCATAGTCCTGGAAAACTTCACTGGGGCCTGGCAGCTCTCCTTAGCAATCATCTTGTGGTCCTGACATCTCCACTATCTCCACTGGGCTTCCACTGCAACCCATAGTCCTTCCTCATGGCTCCACCTGGGTCTCCATGCAGGTGTCCAGCAAACCTGCTTCACACTGCCCATGGCTGTTTCCAAAACACAAGACCATGTTGTAAATTCAATGACCCTTTCTTTCCTGCATTTCTCATACTCCACAATATCAGGTGGGGTGCCAATTTGTTAATCCAGGGGGGAATAAAGCAGACTTTGAAGAACAGGACACTCCTTCTGCATTTAGGCCCCTTCAAAAGAGTGTAAATTCTTCCTGTTGCCCCAGTGCAGGTCAGCTGGCCCAATGTCAAAGTTTGTAATCTCTCATATAATTGCAGTTGAACGGGCAGAAGTTTCAGCCCAAAGATTTTATTTCTATGCCACATCCCTCTGCTCACAGCAGTCTGTTTCTATGCAAAGCAACCGTGCACAAGTTCTCAGGACACAGGCATGACAGCAAGCCTCTCACACAAACTGCTTCCAAGCAAAGCTCTTTCTGACCCTCATAAGCCAAATCTCACAGTCCTTAGTTCTTACTGCATTCAGATCTTTCAATTCTGATCAGGATAGTCCACCAAGCTGTACTTACAGCACTAAAAGTTATCTCTTAGGCCAAGGTTTCAAATCCTTCCACATTCCTCTTGAAAATCAGCTCCAAAAGGCCATAGCGACATAGTCAGGTGTCCAGCAGCAATCCCACTCCTCTGGTACCAAGTCCACCCCCAACAATACACTGCCTCCAAGAGGTATTCATTCCAAAATCTCCATCAGCTGGGAACCTAGCATTCAGAACACCTTAAGTTTATGGGGGACACCTGAATCAAACCACCACAGTTGGCAACTAGCACATAATGGTCAGTGGAAATGTAGCTATTAGCCTTTAATCCAAGCACTTGGGGAGGCTGAGGTAGGAGGATTGCAATCAGTTTGAGGCCAGCCTGGGGCTACAGAGTGAGTTCTAGTTCAGCATGGATTAAAGTGGCACTTTGCCTTAAGAAAATATAGCTATTATAATTAAAGTACACTGGATGTTAATCGGCTCTTTAATACCCAAAGTTTACGCAGTTCTTGCTTATGATTAAGAGCAGCACATGGATTTTGCTATCTACATAAATCCTCATAGTTAGAAACATAAGCAAAACATAAAACAAAGCCTCCTAGTATAAGCATTTCTTTTAATACCTAAGATAGTTTTGTTTAACAATATGTATGAAGTTATTGCCTTTCCCTTTTATAACAAACTAAAAATAAATCTCTATTATTGAATGAGACTTTAAATAGCTGTGTTGGGTTAACTTCAGAAAACAGAACCATGAATGCTAATTTTAATAGAAAGGAATTTATTACAAGGTCTTAGTAGCATGTGGAATTTTCCAGAAGAACAGAGAAGCAAGGCAGAAAGGTATCTAGCCCAGAACAGTGCAGCCCATAGTAGTTCCAACCACACCAGATAACCATTGGTTTTGTGTGAACCCTACTCCAGTCTCATCCCTAACACTGTGGCAGCAGGAGCAACTGCAAAAGAACTTGAAGTTTTAAAAAAATATTTTCTTTATTAATTTATTCATTTATGAGAGACAGAGAGAGAGAGAGAGAGAGAGAGAGAGGACACACTAGGGCCTCTAGACACTGCAAATGAACTCCAGATGTATGTACCACTTTTTGCATCTGGCTTTATGTGGGTAACTGGGGAATCAAACCCAGGTCCTTAGGCTTTGCAGGCAAGTGCCTTAACTGCTGAGCCATCTCTTCAGCCCTAAAACTTGAAGTTTGTTTTAAAGTGGGAGAAAACTTCCAGTGATTCTCAGGAAGTGAGTCAGCTTCAAAGTTAGTATTATTTGGAAAAAAAGATTGGTAACTAGTGTCAATATTTTCCAATCAAAATTTTATATTAACTAAATTCTTTCCTTTTGACAAATTTACTGTGCGTCAAGTTACTTTCTACCACATGAACTTGTGAAGAGCTTGAAGTTGGGTTTTATAGGACAGATGTAAAATTTGGACAAATAAACAAGAATGCTTATGGACTTACATTTAAAAATGTCATTTTCAAGCCACGTTGTTTATTTATTTATTTTTTTGGTGTGAAATAAAAGGAGTTTGGTAGCTAGAAAAACTAAGGTAGCTGTTCCTTACTTGGAAACAGAGTATCTAATTTGGAAACAAATCTTTCCTATCCACACAGCTGAGGACTCAGTGCCACACAGCTGTTGACTATTCAGTAGGATTTCCAGCAATGTCTCAGAGTTCTGTGACATTCACTGTGAGAATTCTATGTATGGTAAAGGAATGATCTACATTATAAAGCCCAAGCAGATGAAAGGGGAATAAGAGGTATTAAGAAAAGGAGGGGAGGGAAAAGCCAAAGGGAAACAGGTGACATTGAAGTTGAAAACGGCCATAATGGAACCTCACTCTTTGTATGCTAATAGAAGTAATCACATGACAACAATAGCAGCAGCAATAAAATTCAAGCAGTATATAATTCTAGCAGCAAAGAAGAGGGCACAAACCCATAAAATATTGAGTTTTAGGGATTTCTAAAATAGAAATTGTTTTAATCACCTATTTCTTTTTTCATTTTGAAATTGAGTTCATTGTCATGGTGGCTAAGTTAGTGCAGTAACAAGTATGTAAAATTTTCTGTTTTGCTGGAATTTTTTTTTATATGAGCCAGTTATCTACTTCCTTTCACTACTCCCTAAGCTGGCAGAAAGCCCACAGGAAATGTATATAAGCTATGCATAAATGGACAAAAAAGTGAATGCCTCAGTTAGTATTCATTTTAGGATGATGAATAAAAAATCCCAGACTTCCATGTGGTAGAGTTTCTCTCCTGGGTATGCTATGAAGAAGAAAACCTGGCTCTTGTCAGCAGGATAGTTCCCGCCCAGGGCCCGTCCCTTGAACCATCGGTATTATTTCCACTAGATCTAAACAAATCAAAAAGTATCTTTCTTCACTTGCCTCTGTTTCCTGTCCAGATACTTGGTTTACCTATAGACTTATTTTTCCGTAGAACTGGAGTTACTTGCCCTTTTCTGGAGAGATTCAGAAGTCACTCATGTCGAACCATTTTTACTTGGCCTATGAAAGAGGACGTCAGCAGAGCGTGCAGCACACCCAGGAGCAGAGTGGGGATAGAGCGAAGATCGGATGGCAGCCCTCAGAGCCCCCAAAGCCTTCTTCACTGTTCTTGCCACATACCCTGGGGTCCTTTTGTGACACACACTCATGTCCTTCAGCCTCTTTGGCACTTGGAGAGGAAGCAGGATACACACTTTCCACCACTACTTTGGATTTGTTTAGAGGTTTTGTTTTGGAACTTTCCTCTCCTGTCTTTATATTCATTTATAGAAAGCTTCTCTTCTAAACATCTCCAATGCTTTATTTTTAAAATCAAAGAATACATGACAGTTATAGCCCTTGTATCTATATTTAGTACCAGCAGTATTCAGATAAATTTCCTTAACAACATTTTGAATTTAAATTTCTTATTACTGTGACCTGGCTAGCTCCTACTTTGTTCCTTGGCCAGTTCTGTTTTAACTTCTATTTAGAAACTTCTATTTGGAGGACATAGTGGTGGTTTCAATCAGATGTCTTCCTTAAAGTCATGGGTTTTGAATGCTTGGTTCTTAGCTGATGGCAATTTGGGAGGTGGAGCTTTTCAGGAGGAGCTATGTTGTTGGAGGCAGACTTACAGGTGTTACAGCCAGCTCCTCTTTGCCAGAGTTTGGCTCACTTTCCTGTTGCTCTTTTCTATCTGCTGTGGCAAAGAGGTGATGTTCAGCCTCTACTCATGCCATGCTTTCCCCTGCCATCATGAAGCTTCCTCTTGAAACTGTAAGCCAAAAATCTTCTTTACTTCCATCAGCCGCTTTTGTTCAGGTGTTTTGTGCCAGCAACAAGAAGATAACTACAAGGAAATTGATAACAGAAGAGTGGGGTCATTGATACTAGAAACCTTAATATGTAGCCTTTGGCCTTTTGGAACTGATTTTCAGGAGGAATGTGGAAGGATTGAAACTTTGGTCTAAGAGACACCTTGAAATGCTATAAGCAGAGTTTGATGGACCATTCTCGTCAGAGTTTGAGAGACCTACATGCAGAAAGAACTATGGACTGTACAGGCTTAGTTTATGAGGGGGAATTAAGACTTTTTCCAAATAGGCTAGAGGCAGTTTGTGTGAGAGACTGTGTTCTGCCCGTGTCATGAGAAATTGAGCAGGGTTGAGTTTAGAAGAAGTGGAATGGTGTGACCAGAAGGATATGACACAGAAATAATTGGAAGTTTCAGGCTGGAGACAGCAGCCTGTTTCAGCTACAGTTGTTTGAGAGATTACTACCATTGAGATTGAGCCAGCACTTCTGTATTGGTACAATAAAAATAATACCGACTCTTTTGAAAGTAGGGAGCTTGAAGGAAGAATACCAAAGGTGTCTTCCTGTTCTTCAAGTCAGCTCTATTCCCTGCTGGATTCACAATTAATAGCCCTTCTGGTATTGTGGGAGTATAACAAATGCTGGAAATAGAGGGTCATTGGATTTGCAATATAGTATTTTGAAGAAAGACACTAGGCAATGTGAGACAGGGTTGTTGTAGTCCCTGCATATAGACCCAATGGAGGCGTGAGGATGCGCCATGGGTTACAGTGGTGACTCTAGGAGTTTTGAGATGCTAGGACTATGTAGAACAGCTGCCAAGAAGAGCTGCTGGCTCAGGATGGAGTTTTCCCTGGGCTATAAGTAGCCCCGCTGGAGGTATGGAATTGGAACCTCAGAGACTTCATCACTGGTTACAGGTATCAGACTTGGAGCTATAGGATTTGATGTTTGTTTTAGATGTTTCATTAGTGCAATCTTTCTTTGCAGTGCCATCTTTTGCAGTGTAAATGTTTACACTGAGCCATATGTGTTTTTGGTTTTACAGGCTCACAGGTAAGAGACCTTGGATAATGGGTATGTTTGAACAGTGTTGGGATTGATAAAAGCTATGGGGCTTGCATTTTACATCATGGATGGTCATCAGCTTATGGGGGCCTGGAGCAGAATGTGGTGGTTTCAATCAGATGTTCTCCCATAAACTTATGTGTTTTGAATGATTGGTTCCCAGTGAATGGCAATTTGGCAGGTGGAGCCTTCCTGGAGGAGGTGTGTTCTTGGGGTCGGGCTTAGGAGTGTTATAATCAGCTCCTCCTTGCCAGAGTTCAGCTCAGTCTTCTGCTGCTCTTTTCTACCTGCTGTGGCAAGGAGGTGATATCCAGCCTCTACTCATGCCATGCTTTCCTCTGCCATCATGAAGCTTCCCCTTGAGACTATATAATATACCCTTTCTTTCCATCAGCTACTTTGGTCAGGTGTTTTTTTCCCAGCAATGAAAACATAACTACAACAGACATTTTTCTTAACAAATTTTCCATGATGTTTCATTTATCACAGCCCATGACCATAGACTCCCCTTCTAGTAAGTTGCTATTGTTTGTATTGCCCGGCCCAACAAAGTAACAGTTGTGCTGTGAGTGAAAATGGTATGATGTTCAGCTAACCAATCTCTGGCATGTTAGTGGTAATGCTGACTATTCCTTAGCAAGTAGGCCTCAGCTCAATGCTGCACACCATCAGTGCAAGGAAGCATTTGAGTTATGTGTCCCCTGGGTAAGGGGAAGTCAGAGTGAGATTGATATTGGATTCTCTAAATTTATTTTTTTCCTTCAGTGATTGTGAATCAGCCATCAATCACCAGTGAGAAATTTTCTGGTAAAAAATTCTGCAAAGTAATTCCATCACCTGAGAGTCTTTAAGGCTCTCATTACCCAGCCAGTGTTTGACACAGTATGGGACAAACCCAACCCTCAGCAACTACTCAGATGTGCTGTACTCTAGAAGTTTACTGAGATGGGGCAAGGTTCAGTTTTTGCTCATAGGAGATATAGTTGGGGAAGACAAACATGTTTTTTTTTTTAATTTTTGTTTTATCTTTACTTATTTATTTGAAAGTGACAGACAGTGAGAGAAAGAGGCAGAGAGAGAGAATGGGTGCACCAGGGCCTCCAGCCACTGCAAACAAACTACAGACACATGTGCCCCCTTGTGCACCTGGCTAATGTGGGTCCTGGGGAATCAAGCCTTGAACCGGCGTCCTTAGGCTTCACAGGCAAGCGCTTAAACACTAAGCCATCTCTCCAGCCTGACAAACATGTTTTAAGTGCCATGGTAGTGCTAACTCCAGCTGAAAGTCCTTAGGAGTCTACCACTTCACAGTGGTGGTGGTAGTGGCAGTTTTTACTTTTTATTTTTTTTTTGAGATAGGAATTCATGGAAACTTTGAATTTGCTACATACCTGAAGCAATATACCAATTCTCCTAACTTTGCCTCCGCTGAGATTACAGGCAAGTTCTCAGTTTGGTGGTGTTGTTTTTGTAGATTAGGCATGGAAGGAGAACTAGGACTTTGTTTGGCAGTATGGGAAACTGTGTTTGAATAGTGATAAGATTCAATAAGAAACCTGTAACATTCCAAATGAATGGCTTAAAAGGCATGTTTTAGTTGATAGTGCTAGATTTCAACATATATGGACACATCTGAAGTCATCTTTCTACTGTGAATCCTAATTCTCTGGCTGCTAACCTTGCCCACTCATCAACCACATGGTTCTACTGGCCCCTGTATTTTGCATAGCACCATATCAATTTGGTTTAGGAAGGAGCCCAGGCTTAGCAGTTGTAATCCTACCCCACGAGAATGGGTTCACACATGAGAAATACATCACAGATAAAAATGAACTCAAAGTGGATTATTGAAGAAAGCTACAAACCTTGATTTTGGCAAATGTTATTTTGATAGGACATGATAAGTAGGAACTACAGGAGAGATAATGAATTAATTTAATTTCATAATAAGGATCTAGGATGATTGCTCAGTGGTTAAATTCATTTGCTCACAAATCCTTTTGGCCTGGGTTCAAATCCCAAGCCACACACATAAGCCAGCAATTGTCTTTGGAGAATACCCCCTTCACAGTCTCTGATACCACCTTCTCCCCCTGCTGCATCACCAAACCCCACACTGGATCTTCTTCACTCTCTGACTGCTCTGCCTTCTTTGGCTTGATCTTCTTTTCGTTCCAGTCACAGAGGATCAGAGTCACATGCCTGTCAAAGCCTTAAAGGTACCAGTGAAAATTCAGCCATCTTGTAGGACACATTTATTCTATAGTCACTGTGTGACAGCATCTCACTCCTCCTGTCCACAGTCATAGTTGCTGTTTGACCAAATCTCATGTCTGGTCTGGTGTTCATTTGCAGCAGCTACTGGGCCTGGCATGCAAACACATGCGTGTGTGTGCACGTGTGCATACATGTACATGTACACACACATAAAAAATAAAAGCAATAGATTAATTGAGTTTATGAGAAATCTTTGCAAACAATATTTGATTAAAGACTCCTATCTAGACTACATAAAACCTCCTTCATTTTTGTGGTGTCAGGAATGAAAGCCAGCACCTCTCATATGCTAGGCAAGCACTCTACCACCAAGCCACACCACCAGCCTCTGTAATACAGAAAAATTCCCAACAATAAGACAAGCCTTCAAAGGTCAAAAGAGTCAAACAAACCCTTCACCAAAGAACTCTGACTGGAACACAAATACAAGAGATGCTGCTAAATGGTTTACTAAGAAAATATAAACAAGGGTTGGAGAGATGGCTTAGCAGTTAAGGTGCTTGCCTGAGAACCCTAAGGACTCATGTTTGACTCTCCAGATCCCACATAAGCCAGACACACAAAGGTGAGGCAAGTGTAAGGTTGCACATGCCCTCTAGGTGGCACAAGCATCTGGAGTTTGATTGCAATGGCTGAGGGCCTGGTGCGCCAATTCTCTCTCTCTCCCTCTGTATCTCTCTCTCTCTCTCACTTCTCTCTCTCTCTAAAATTAAAAAAGTAAAAAACAAAAATAAAAAGAAAGTATAAACACAAAATTACAGTGTTATCCTATTGCTTATCTATTAGAATGGCTAAAATCAAGAAGACTCACCCTACCAAGTGTTTGAGAGGCTGGGAAGCAGCTGGAATGTTGATTCCTTGCTGTGGAGACACTAAATGGTATAGCTACTTTGGAAAACAATTTAAGTTTCTTACAAAATCAAACATATTTAAAGTATGACCCAGCAATCCCATTTCTAAGTATTTACTCAACAGAGTAAAACGTAAACATGTCTACACAAAGACCTGTGCATGGATGTTCACAGCAGCCTGCTTCATCATAGCCCCAAACAGGAAACAATCCAAACATCCATCAACAAGGGAGAAATAAATTGTGGTATGTTTACACAATGTAATATTACTGAGTAACAAATAGAAACTAACTGCTGGTACTCATAACAGTAATATGATCTCCAGAACATCATGTTGAGTGAGAAAAGGCACCCTACATACTGTGTGACTTTAGTTACATGAAATTCCAGACAAGCTAGACGTGCAGGAATAGAAAACAGGTCAGTGATTCTGGTGTTGAAAGTGTGTGTGTGTGGGGGGGGGGGAAGGGCTGATAAGAGAACAGAGGAACTTATAGGGATGATGGAAATCTTTATCAGGTGGTGATGGCAGTGTGAATATTACACAGATATGAAAATTCATGGATCATACACTTTACAAAGAATACTTTTTACCATATGTTAACGATATTCCAAAAAAATTGATTTAAAAGAATGAATGTGGGGCCAGGAGTCCAGGCAATAAAACTCGGTAGGACCGTATCTTCTACCACAGGGATAGCAAAATAGCAAGTAGAAAAATATGATCTTCAGAAAGTAGGAGAAAATAAAGTGGTTGTGTAGAAAAGCCAAAGGAGAAGATGGAGAGAGATTCTGAAAGCTGTTTGAGTCCCCGGTTCCAACATGTCCCTGCTACCCAGCTGTGCTCCTGCCTGGGCTCCCTGGCCCTCTTGTTAGTCTCTCTTTTTGGTCTAACATGTCTCAACGAGTTTCTTTTTTTTTCCACTTACAATCAAAAAGAGTCCTAAGTTAGGAAACAGACACATTTGCAGCATATTTTCTGTGGATGATATCTTCAGGGATAGGAAATTTCTTGCTGTGTTCCACGAGGAAGATAAATTGAAGAAATTATTCTTGTCAGGAATTCCCAAGGCTTGTCTCCATGACACACTCATTGTGCAATTTTGGACGAGTTCTTGTCTCACTGAATTTGCCCTTTCTCACATGTAAAGGACCGTGGCTTGAGAGCTTTATTTTCTAACTAGCTAAAAAATCCTCATATTAAAACAGGTGCAAGCAGACCTTCTCTGGTTTACTGGAGGGAGTGCTCCATGTACCTACTTCGAGGACAGGAGTGCACAGAAATTCAGCGAATTAGAGTGCTTTTTTTGTGCTGGAAGATTAAAGACTGGGAAGTCATCTGTCTTCCTGGGAATATAAATATGGAACAAAGAATGTAAGCATACCTCTAAAATGATGGTAGAAGCTGGGCCTAAAAATAAATGTTTAGAGCTGAAGCAGAAGCCGGGCGGCTGAGACAGCATCCAGAGCGCACGGATCTGTTATCCTTCACGCCAGCTCCACTTCTTGTCTGCATAGCCTTGCTGGGCCACTCCTAATGGAGTCACGGGTTCCACAGGACTGAAGCTGAGTCTGGCTTGTTGACTAAACTTTCATGCTCGGATTCCCCAGCTAACCCCAAAGTCCCATCATAGCCCCTCTGCCATCAGAAATTCATTTAAGAAGTCAGGACACTGAAGCCAGGGCGTGGTGGCGCACGCCTATAATCCCAGCACTTGGGAGGCAGAGGTAGGAGGATCACCGCAAGTTCAAGGCCACCCTGAGACTCCATAGTGAATTCCAGGTCAGCCTGGGCTAGAGTGAGACCCTACCTTGAAAAACCAAAAAAAAAAAAAAAAAAAAAAAAAAAAAAGAAGTCTGGACACTGGCCATTGGAACACCCACAGGAAGCCCCTCTCAGAAGCACCAAGCTCCTCCTGCTGGTTCTCTGGGTCTAATGGTCTCATCCAGATCCATTCCCCTTGGTAAGAAGTTCGTTCCTCATGAGCCTTATTGCCCTACCTTACCCGACCAAGAGCAGCTTGGTGGGGGGGGGGGGAGGGGAAAGGCTTTTGAGTCTAGCATTCAGAGTATATGAGTTTATGGGGGACACCTGAATCAACTCAACTCAAGCCTCGTGTGGAGATAGAACTGCTAATGGGTTGAGAGTGTGTTCAAGCCTAACTGTGGCAGAGATGGCTAACTGCCCGCTGAAAGTGTGTGTTCCAGCCAAGAACAGCTTTTCCCAGCAGCCTTGCTTATTGGTATGGTCTGGTAATGAATGAACCCTTGCTTATAAAATGTGAACATGAGTTGTGTAATTCATGGGATTCTGCCTGTCATTTGCAAATGTGCCCCAGGTCCACTTCCTTGTCCCTTCCTGCCCACTAATTCTATAGGGGATTGGCCCTCCAACTACAACTTCCTGGACTTCCTAGCCTAGCTCTGGCTAGGCTGGGCCAGGGAAGCAGAAGAGAGAAAGAGGGAGGGAGAGACAGGGTATTTTAGGTCTGATCCCTTGGCTTTAGGTGGTGTCTCTGTAACCTTAGATCAAATATTCTAAGCATCTATGACTATAATCTGAAAATATAACTATGTCTAGAAGGGTAATATTTTAAGCATTTATCAGTTGTTTATATTATGAAAGTACAGAGGGAAGCAAGAAGCCACAAAGCAACTGCCTTGAGGCCACAGTGAGGTTAAGAAGGAAGAAATCCATCCTGTGTGCGGGACTGAGTGAGCTGCCCTCTTAACTTCTTGCCAGGAGTCAGCTACATCCACTGACATGCCTTACCCTTCTTACCTCTGCCTGGGAGTCCATTTCTTCCTTTTATTTCAACATAGTTTGCTTTACACAGACCTATTCCATTTAATTCGTGTGCGTGTGTATGTGTGCTCGCGTGTATTTGTGTGTGATGCTAGTAGTAATTCACCTAGTTAAAGTGCGTGATTACTAGCTTTTAGCATATCCACAGGGCTGAACAACTGTCACTATAACCGATTCTAGAATGTTTTTATTATCTAAAAAAAAAAAATCCTCAGACCTTAAGTGGTACTTCCCCACATCCTGCCATTTCCAGACCCACTTTAATTTTATTTTAATTAAGTAATTTACTTGTTGTGTGTGTGTATGAATGGGTGTATGCATGTAGAGGTCAGAGGATGACTTTGGGGTGTCAGTCTTTGCCTCCTACGTTATTTGGGGCCAGGCCTGTCTCTTGTTTAATCACTGAGACGCCAAACTAGCTGAACCACGAGCTTTGGGTTCCTCTTGATACTTCCTGCCATTGCTGTGGGTATGTTGGGATTACAGACTCATGTGTGACTCGCGTGGGTTCTGAGGATCTGATCTCTGATCATCAGGCTAGTGCGGCAAGTACATTTAACTACTGAGCCATCTCCCGGACTCTCATTCTAATTTTATATAAGTAAAACCTAAGTTTCTATCCCAAAGAGAGAAAATTAACCTGCATTCAACAGGAAGGAACCGTAGGCTCTGAGGCCCGCTGTGGGGTCTGGCTTCTTTCACTTGGGATAACTTGGTCAAAGGTCATCTGTGCTGTACATATGCCAGCACTTCATTCCTCTCCGAGGCCAATGCAATTCCCACGGATGGATACATGAACCATTCATCCACTGACGGCCTTTGACCAACTCTTTAGCTTTATGAATAATGTTGCTAGAATGTCCATACATGAATCTCCGTGTGGTCATAGGTTTTCATTCCTCTTGGGTACCTACGTAGGAGTGTGATTGACGCCTCACAGGGCACCTCCATGTTTAACTGTCCAGGACTGCTTGGAGAGTCCTGTGTGTTAGAGAGACCACTTCGTGTTTTGAGAATTTTACTCTCAGAATCTTGGCTTTAAATGTGTGTGTGCTGATTTTTACCAATGAACTCTTATGCAACTGCACCAGTATTGTTGATTTGTTTTGGCCCATGTCAGTATACATACATCCTGTTTTTGTGTTTTGTCTTCAGAAAGTCCTCCTCATACCTCCTTTCCACGATTTTGTTCAGGGAAGGTTAGTTTTCTCTCTTGGTGTCTATGTATTTTCTTTTCTCCTCCCACCCCTGAAATCTTTTCAGTTACGAACATTAGGGGTTTCCTCAATTCCTATTTCATTAAAGACTGGGGTTCAAGGTGAGGGTCCCAAGACAGCAGTGAGGTGTGTGGGAAGAACTGTAATTCCTGGAGGCTATCATAGTCTCCTGTGCTGGGAGAGGTGTGTGGGGAGAAAGGTAATTCCTGGAGTCTGCCCGAGTCTCCTGTGCTGCGAGAGGTGTTTGAGGAGAAGTGTAATTCCTGGAGCCTGTCTTAGTCTCCTGTACTGGGAGAGGTGTGTGAGGAAAAGTGTAATTCCTGGAGCCTGTCCTAGTCTCCTGTGCTGGGAGAGGTGTGTCAGGAGAAGTGTAATTCCTGGAACCTGTCTTAGTCTCCTGTACTGGGAGAGGTGTGTGAGGAAAAGTGTAATTCCTGGAGCCTGTCCTAGTCTCCTGTACTGGGAAAGGTGTGTGAGGAGAAGTGTAATTCCTGGAGTCTGTCCTTGTCTACTCTTCAGGGAGAGGTGTGTGAGGAGAAGTGTAATTCCTGGAGCCTGTCCTAGTCTCCTGTACTGCGAGGAGTACTGTACTGTACTGTGTGTGAGGAAAAGTGTAATTCCTCGAGCCTGTCTTAGTCTCCTGTGCTCGGAGAGGTGTGCGGAGAGTAGTTTAATTCCTGGAGCCTGTCATAGTCTCCTGTGGTGGGAGAGGTGTGTGGGGAAGTGTATTTCCTGGAGTCTGTACTAGTCTCCTGTACTGAGAGAGGTGTATGAGGAGAAGTGTAATTCCTGTAGCCTGTCCTAGTCTCCTGTACTGGAAGTGGTTTGTGCGGAGAAGTGTAATTCCTGGAGCCAGTCCTAGTCTACTGTGCTGGGAGAGGTGTGTGAGAAGAAGTGTAATTCCTGGAGACTGTTCTAGTCTCCTGTGCTGGGAGAGGTGTGCGGAGAATAGTGTAATTCGTGGAGACTGTCCTAGTATCCTGTGGTGGGAGAGGTGTGTGAGGGGAAGTGTAATTCCTGGAGTCTGTCCTAGTCTCCAGTGCTGGGAGAGGTGTGTGAGGAGAAGTGTAATTCCTGGAGTCTGTCCTAGTCTCCTGAGCTGGGAGAGGTGTGTGGGGAGAAGTGTAATTCCTGGAGTCTGTCCTAGTAACCTGTGCTGGGAGAGGTGTGTTAGGAGAAGCGTAAGTACTGGAGCCTGTCCTAGCATGCTGTGCTGGGAGAGGTGTTTGAGTAGAAGTGTAATTATTGGAGCCTGTCCTAGTCTCCTGTGCTGGGAGAGGTGTGTGAGGAGAAGGGTGATTCCTGGAGCCTGTCCTAGTCTCCTGTGATGGGAGAGGTGTGTGAGGAGAAGTGTAATTCCTGGAGCCTGTCCCAGTCTCCTGTGCTGGGTGAGGTGTGTCGGGGACATGTAATTGCTGTAGCCTGTTCTAGTCTCCTGTGCTGGGAGAGATGTGCGCAGAATAGTGTAATTCTTGGAGACTGTCCTAGTCTCCTATGGTGGGAGAGGTCTGTGAGGAGAAGTGTAATTTCTGGAGTCTGTCCTAGTATCCTGTACTGGGAGAGGTGTTTGAGGACAAGTGTAATTCCTGGAGCCTGTTCTAGTCTCCTGTTCTGGGAGAGTTGTGTGGAGAGTAGTGTAATTCTTGGACTGTCCTAGTATCCTGTGGAGGGAAAGGTGTGTGAGGAGAAGTGTAATTCCTGGAGCCTGTCCTAGTCTCCTGTGCTGGGAGAGGTGTGTGAGGAGAAGTGTAATTCCTGGAGTCTGTCCTAGTCTCCTGTGCTGGGTGAGGTGTGCGGAGAATAGTGTAATTCTTGGAGACTGTCCTAGTATCCTATGGTGGGAGAGGTGTGTGAGGAGAAGGGTAATTCCTGGAGCCTGTCCTAGTCTCCTGTGCTGGGAGAGGTGTGTGAGGAGAAGTGTAATTCCTGGAGCCTGTCCTAGTCTCCTGTGCTGGGAGAGGTGTGTGAGGAGAAGTGTAATTCCTGGAGTCTGTCCTAGTCTCCTTGTGCTGGGAGAGGTGTGTGAGGAGAAGTGTAATTCCTGGAGCCTGTCCTAGTCTCCTGTGCTGGGAGAGGTGTGTGAGGAGAAGTGTAATTCCTGGAGCCTGTCCTAGTCTCCTGTACTGGGAGAGGTGTGTGAGGAGAAGTGTAATTCCTGGACCCTGTCCCAGTCTCCTGTGCTGGGAGAGGTGTGTGAGGAGAAGTGTAATTCCTGGAGCCTGTCCTAGTCTCCTGTGCTGGGAGAGGTGTGTGAAGAGAAGTGTAATTCCTGGAGCCTGTCCTAGTCTCCTGTACTGGGAGAGGTGTGTGAGGAGAAGTGTAATTCCTGGAGCCTGTCCTAGTCTCCTGTGCTGGGAGAGGTGTGTGAGGAGAAGTGTAAGTCCTGGAGCCTGTCCTAGTCTCCTGTGCTGGGAGAGGTGTGTGAGGAGAAGTGTAATTCCTGGAGTCTGTCCTAGTCTCCTGTACTGGGAGAGGTGTGTGAGGAGAAGTGTAATTCCTGGAGCCTGTCCTAGTCTCCTGTGCTGGGAGAGGTGTGTGAGGAGAAGTGTAATTCCTGGAGCCTGTCCTAGTCTCCTGTGCTGGGAGAGGTGTGTGAGGAGAAGTGTAACTCCTGGAGGCTGTCCTAGTCTCCTGTACTGGGAGAGGTGTGTGAGGAGAAGGGTAATTCCTGGAGGCCTGTCCTAGTCTCCTGTGCTGGGAGAGTTGTGTGAGGAGAAGTGTAATTCCTGGAGCCTGTCCTAGTCTCCTGTGCTGGGAGAGGTGTGTGAGGAGAAGTGTAACTCCTGGAGGCTGTCCTAGTCTCCTGTACTGGGAGAAGTGTGTGAGGAGAAGGGTAATTCCTGGAGCCTGTCCTAGTCTCCTGTGCTGGGAGAGTTGTGTGAGGAGAAGTGTAAATCCTGGAGCCTGTCCTAGTCTCCTGTGCTGGGAGAGGTGTGTGAGGAGAAGTGTAACTCCTGGAGGCTGTCCTAGTCTCCTGTACTGGGAGAAGTGTGTGAGGAGAAGTGTAATTCCTGGTGCCTGTCCTAGTCTCCTGTGCTGGGAGAGGTGTGTGAGAGAAGTGTAATTCCTGGAGCCTGTCCTAGTCTCCTGTGCTGGGAGAGGTGTGTGGGGAGAAGTGTAATTCCTGGAGTCTGTCCTAGTCTCCTGTGCTGGGTGAGGTGTGTGAGGAGAAGTGTAATTCCTGGAGCCTGTCCTAGTCTCCTGTGCTGGGAGAGGTGTGTGGGGAGAAGTGTAATTCCTGGAGTCTGTCCTAGTCTCCTGTGCTGGGAGAGGTGTGTGGGGAGAAGTGTAAGTCCTGGAGCCTGTCCTAGTCTCCTGTGCTGGGAGAGGTGTGTGGGGAGAAGTGTAAGTCCTGGAGCCTGTCCTAGTCTCCTGTGCTGGGAGAGGTGTGTGAGGAGAAGTCTAATTCCTGTAGCCTGTCCTGGTCTCCTGTGCCCTGGGCTTCTCTCCAGGCCTCTGCCCAGGGTTCACTGGCTCTGCGTGTGGTACGTGCCGCCCAGCACTTGTGTGAAACACCTGCACGCTGCCAGTGCCAAGGGCCCAGGGGCTGTTTGAGAAGCCATATCCTGTTTTCGGAATTGTTTTAAATGAAACAAGTGACTATTCCCTGTATTAAGATAATGTTTTTAAGGATGGAAAAGGAGTGAGGAGGGGACCTACAAGTATTCTCGCTTCAGACATGAAGTGAAGCACTGTGCCCAGCAGCACTTGTGTGTGTGTGCATGTGCCTGTGTGTCTTTGTGCCCTGTGTGTCCGTGTGCCCTGTGGTCCGTGTGCCCTGTGTTCCTGTGTTTCCGTGTGCCCTCTGTTCCTGTTTGCCCTGTGTGTCTGTGTCTGTGTGTGTCTGTGTGCCCTGTGTGTCTGTGTGTCCCTGTGTCCCTGTCTGTCTGTGTGCCCTGTGTGTCTGTGTGTCTGTGTGTTCATGTACCCTGTGTGAAATTTTCTAGTAGTCCTAGGCCCCCCTTAAACCTGGCCCTCATGCTTTCACAAGAGTCACTCTTTGCTGTTCAGCTGTCTCTTCATCCCCTAGTCTCCTCCCTTGAAGAACAGAAAGCAGGAGCCATCGGGTAATGTGGTAACCATGCATCTTCCATATCTGATCTATGCTCTTGTTTCTTGCCTTGAGAGAAGGCCGTACTGCCCAGAGAACTTGGATAGCTCCATGGAGGTATGATGATGATGACCATGAGCGTGATGCTAATAATGATAATGATGGTAATGATGTGGGGGGGGGTGTAGTGGGGCACAGGGGACACTGACTAGAGGCATTGAGAGTCCCCAGATCCTGTTGGGCTACTTGGTTAACCTCTGAATCCAATCCCAAACTACCCTTTCTAGGTGGCTCTTGGCTCACTCAGAGCACTCGGTATAAACCCCACCAGGGTTGTGGGTTCTTTCTATGGTCTTCACTCAGATGTGTGCAGAGGTTGAATGCCAAGGCCCTGACACTGACCTGACTGATCCAAAGCGGGTCCTCCTCATAGAATCACAATGAAGCCGGGCAGCCACAGGCCTTGCCGTTGCCTGAGTCCTCTCTTTTTCCTGTAGGTAGCACAGGTCTACTGCTACCTTCCCTAAATAAGTTACTTCCTGCTGGATGGCAGAGGGGCCTGGGCAGTGTGGAGGGGAATTGAAAGCAGTGCCCTTTCAACTTTCGGTAATGGAAAAATACAGTATTAAGAAATTTCCAGTCATTCAATTTTTTTATTTTGAGAGAGGGAGAGAGAGAGAGAGAGAGAGAAGGAGGGAGAGAATGGGTGCATCAGGGCCTCTAGCCACTGCAAAGTCATTCCAGACGCATGCACCCTCATGTGCATCTGGTTTACTTAGGTTCTGGGGAATCGAACCTAGGTTCTTTGGCTTTGCAGGCAAACGCCTTAACCACTAAGCCAGCTCTCCATCCCCTGGTGTATCACTTTTTAAGCAAGGGAGATATTTAATCATTAAATTGCAGGGACAAATCCCTGGCTCCGTCCTGAGCACTCAGAGCATCCCCCCTGGGTCTCTAAGTGTGCTAAAATGTTGCTTCCTTGCTCCTGGTGTAACTACTCAGCCAACAAAATCCCCATGGAAGGTGCTGACCTGTGATTTATGTGTCATAAAAAGGGTCGGAGTGTTTGATGCCTATACTTATCTGCTGGAGAAAAAACATTAAAAGTGAGCTAATGGACCCACCGTGCCTACTGCTCAGCGCCTGCGTCTTCCAGTGCAGTCTGGCACCCCGGCTAGGCCGTGCTGTCATGCGGAAGATCTCCGCGAGGCTCAGTCTCAGCCCTGAGAAGCAGAAACAAAAGATGCGGAAGCTGCTGAGTTCACCTTCTCATACCTGTACTACTGAAGGTCTCTGGCAACGAAAGTGTTTTACGTACAACCTTTCTGAGTGAAAATCCCAATAATACGAAGCCAAACTTCAAGCTGGTGACACCATTTAAACTCATAGTTCAACAAGCCCCAGATGGACTTCCAGAAGAAAGGCCTCTTTGACCTTATATTGATCAAATTCTTAGAGAGGAAGGGTCTATTGATAAAAGCCCAGGAAGTGAGATTTCTTAGAGAGAAAAAGCCACGCTGGTGGGCTTAAGGAAGTGCAAGAAGCCAGGCAGTTCCAAGGAGTTTATCAGACCAAGTTCATGGACCTTCACTTACTGTCTCATCAAATGACTCGGCTCTCAGCTTCCCAAGTCTCTGTATCGCTTGGAACAAATTGTCAGAGAGAGAGAGAGAGAGAGAGAGAGAGAGAGAGAGAGAGAGAGAGAGAGAGATTTGTGAATTCTATGTGGGAAAAAAGCACACTGTTGAGCCAGCTGTGGCTCTGGGTCTTTACCAGAAGTGACCTCTAGGTGGCACTACAACGCAACTTTAGTGCACTGCAAAGCCTGTTGGGAGTGCAGCAAACCACCTGCGATTTAGTGCTCAGAGAAATTACCCTTTAAGAAAAAGAGGACAGTCACCACAAAGAGGTTGATGTAGAACTTTCGGGAGGTGTGTAGGGGGCACAGACTATCTTCTTCAGACACCTGGTCTGCAAAGTCTTGACAGGTCACCGTTGTCTTACTGCATGGGGAAGTAAGAAGGCAGGCAGAGAGAATGGGAAGACTTAGAAAAGAAAAGATAGGTATGGAGGGCTTTTTTTTTTTTTTTTTTTTGGTGTGTGTTCATGTGTGTGACTGGAGGTGTGCACACACCCTGAAGCACTTGTGGAGGTCAGAAGACAGCTTGCAGGTTTTAGTTCTTGCCTTCCGCCTTCTCTGAGGTGTGGTTCCTCTCTGAGGCATGGTTCCTCACGGTCCACTGCTCAGGTCTCCACGCTAGCTGGTCTGCAAGCTTCCAGGAAAGTCCCCTGTCTCACTTCCCATCTCACCAAAGGTGTTGGGAGTACAGATGCTGGCCACAGCTTCTGGATTTTTTAAAATTTATTTTTAATTAACAACTTCCATAATTGTAGACAATAATCCATGGTAATTCCCTCCCTCTCCCCCACTTTCCCCTTTGCAACTCCACTCTCCATCATACCCCTTCCCCCTCTCAATCAATCTCTCTTTTATTTTGATGTCATCATCTTTTCCTTCTATTATAATGGTCTTGTGTAGGATCTGGGGACCCAAACTCAGGTATTCACACTTGTGTTGTGAGTCCCTTATCCAGAGTCATCTCCCCAGCCCAGATATGGGTTTTTGAAGCATTACTGAAATTGTTTTATTTTAAAGAGAATATGGTCTGAAATACATCCTCTGGGTTTATACTCATACCCGATTAAGGAGAGTTGTTAATAGCGAGAATTGTGGCAAATATTAAAGATATTTATTCGTGAATGATAAAAGAATAAAGAAAGGAAAACTAAGAGGCACGTCATAACATGTCTTTGATCATGGGACATGTACTCTAGTATTTGGGCTTATGTTACGTTTATGGTGTAAGGATTAACAGTCCACCAGGTTTTGGAGGTACATGTAAGGTTATAATCAAAACCTTGCTGACTCTTGATTTTTAAGGACTTGTTCTGTTTCAACTTCTAAGGGTGCTCTAAACCAGCGGTTCTCAGAGTGCCATGTCTACACCAAACAACAGCGCCAACATGCACATGGTTAGAAATGCAGATTCCTGAGCTCCGTCCCCCCCCCCCCCCAGGCTTCCTGGGCTGATTCATCTTCACTGTCAGACTTGACTAGACTTGGAATCACCGGGGAGACATACCACTGGGTGTGTCTGCACAAAGTGCTTTCGAAGAGGTTTAACTGAGGAGGGCAGACTCGTTCTGTATGTGGACAGCACCATAGGTTGGGGGGTACCAGACTGAATCTTTTTAAGAAGGAAGCTGATTTTTAGAAATGACGAACCACTTTATATTTTTAATAAGTTTAAAAATATTCTTATTCATTTATTTATATGTGTGTGTGCACATGTGCACGCATGCATTTGTGTATATTCTAGTTTCTACAACTTCCCCAAATGAAAACTAGCTAACAAAGTATAATCTTATTTAACTTGTTTTTTATCTTTTTTTTTGTTTTGGGTATGGTATTGATGACTGAACCCAGGGTCTTGCACATAGCAGACAAACACTGTACCACTGAGCTATATCCCCAGCCATCTTTTCTGTCACAGAGTCTGACTAGTTTGCCCGGACTGGTCTTGAATTCACTCTCCAGCCCAGGCATCTGTGAACTTGTGAGCCTGCGTCTTCAGCTTTTCAAGTAGCTAAGACATCCAGCTTGCACCATCTTTCTCTCTGCTCTTAGCTAATCTTGTTTATCTCTTTGCTTGCAATGTTCAAGTGCTAACTTCTATCCCTAGTGGAACTCTGAGTTTCAGAATTATGTAGTCCGTGTCTCATCGCTTGACCAATGGCAGGCACTGTAACGTGCTCAACATCAGGTTCATACTCTTCTTTTTCCTGTATTTCCTGTCTTGGTCCATGCTTTCCCCATCAACTTATCACCAGAGCCAGGAACTTGGGAGCACTTGTATCTCTCATCTCTCCCTCCACCTAGTCAACAATATCTCTTCCTAACTGTCACTTGTCCCACCTTTGTCCTATGACCACTAACCTAGGCTTGTGCAGGGACTTTTTTTTAAATTGCTTTATTTATTTATTTATTTATTTATTTAAGAGTGACAGACAGAGAGAGAAAGAGGGAGAGAGAGAGAGAGAGAGGAAGAGATTGAGAGAGAGACAGGGAGAGAATGGGCGCGCCAGGGCTTTTAGGCACTGCAAATGAACTCCAGACGCATGCGCCCCCTTGTGCATCTGGCTAACGTGGGTCCTGGGGAATCGAGCCTTGAACTGGGGTCCTTAGGCTTCACAAGCAAGAGCCTAACCGCTAAGCCATCTCTCCAGCCCTGTCCAGGGACTTTGAAGTAGTTTCTTCACAGGTCTTTAGGCAACTTGGCATTTTTCCACCCACATCCGGTGTTTGTATTCTTGCCAGAATGAGCTTTCTAAAATGCCTGTTGCTCTCCAGCTACCCTGCTTCAGTAGTGCTGTAGACAGCTTCACACTGCTGAGATGAACATCCAAACCAGGCACAATTAGAGGAGGAAAGAATTAACTTAAACTTATATATCCGGGGGGGGGTCCATCAGTGGTGGAAGAAGCTGCTCCCATTCATAAATCCAAGCAGAGAAACACCACCAAACAGCACCACAGACAAGCACAGCCAGAGCTCAGAGCCTCTGCACACCTTTAGGCTGGAATTCAGGTCCACCCCCAGTGATGCTCCCCCACCCCCAGCAGGAGTCTGCCTGCTAGGGGCTGAAGCTGAGCTGCAAACTCAATTTTAACAAAACACCTGAGTCTATGGGGGACATACATTCAAACCACCACAAATGGTTCTTGATTTTTCTGGAGAATAAATCTCAGGCTATTTATTCAGCACATGACATGCTCTGTTTCTGGACTTTTTAAAAATTTCCTACTTCTGTCATGTGAACAATTTCTGGTTCTTCTGTCTATAACTTCTTTATGCCTTTAATGGCCTGGATGACACCTATTGATTTATTGAAACACATATAAGGACCACTTCAGGAAATTGTCTTCTAGATCTGAGCCTATGTTTATCTTCTCTACCCCTTCACATATCTCTGTGGTAGCACTGGACATCTTCATTGTTAGAAATGTGTATTTGTGTTTAGTAGTATAGGAGTGAACAAAGCTTATAGAGTGGAAGAGAATATTTACTAGTTATATCTCAGACAGGGGACTGATATCCAGAATATATAAAGAACTGCAAAATTTAAACACCAAGAGAAACTTAAAACTGCCAATCAACAAATTAATTAATGTAATGAATACACAATTCTCAAAAGAAGAAACAAAAACAGCATACATATATTATATATATATTATTATATTATAATATATATTATATATTATATTATATATATTATATATATTATATACATATATACTTTTTTTGAAGCAGGGCCTCATTCTAACCCAGGCTGATCTAGAACTCACTCTGTAGCCCAGGCTGGCCTTGAACTCATGTGATCCTCCTACCTCAGTCTCCCAAGTGCTGGTATTAAAGGCATGTGCCATCATGCCCAGCCCCTATAATTTTTAAAAACATGTTTAACAACTTTAGCCATCAGGGAAGTGCAAATTAAAACCACTTTGAGATTCTGTCTCATACCAACCAGTGGGGCTATCATCAAAACACCAAATAATAAATGCTGGCAAGGATATGGGGAAAGGAGAATATTTATTTGCTGTTGGTAGGAATATAAAGAGGTACAGCCACTGTGGAAATCAGTGTGGAGGTTTCTTAAAACACTAAAAATAGAACTATTATTGACCCAGCTATTTCACTCCTCAGCATATACCCAAAGGACTCTATATCCTGCCACAGAGATATTTGCATATCCATATTCATTGCTGCTCTATTCACAATGGCAAGAAAATGAAATCAGCCTAGATGTCCATCAACAAATGAATGGATAATGAAAATGTGGTACATATATGCAACGGAGTTTTTTTCAGCTGTAAAGAAAAAATAAAATTATTAAATTTGCAGGAAAAATGGATGGAGCTGGAAAATATTCTTTTAAGTGCAATAACTCATGCCTGCAAAGACAAATGCCCCATAGTCTCTGTCATATATGGAGCCTAGCTTCTAATTTTTATAGCTGCACATTTATGTGAGAGTGAGCATGGGTAGGCATGAAATAGAGACCCATGGGACAGAAAAAGGTTTTAAGGAAGGAGATGGGAGGATAATAGAATCCATGTGACATGAAAGTGGAACGAGGAATAATGAGGGTGGAAGGGGACAGCAGAAGGGGCAGAGAGATGGGGAGAGGGAGCAAGGATCAACCAAAAGAAAGTATTATGAAAATGCCCTAAAAAACTTGTTACTTTGTATGCTAATTTAAAGAAAGAAAATAATAATAATAAGAAAAAATAACACTGTATGCTACACAGTTGGTTTACAGAGACTATAAAGTAGATAAAACAATTCTGGTACATCTCTTCTTTAGACAACAAAGCGCAGTCCCTGCCTCCCTGGGGCACAATTGGACAAACACTGCCAAATTCAATAGTGCTTCATTTTTTCTGAACTCAGGGCAGACCACCTCCCTTCTGTGGACACATTCTTTCTTCAGATATGGTAATCCTATTGATTAACTTATCGTTTTCTCTTATAACAGTCACATTTAAGTTATGTCTGTTTAGGTGGCATCCTGGACTCCCTAATTGGATTTCTTCATTTCTTCATTCAATAGTTCGTTTTTTCTATTCATGGAAACCTGCAAGGTTAAGGGGGCATGTACTAGATTTTCAGAAAAAAACAGTGCCTTTGTATTGCTGGCCTTCATTGTGGAGCCCAAACCATGAGTCCTGTGGAGGTTTCACAGAATGGGATGTGTCATGAGGTGAGAGGGCAGGAGCCCTGGACGCTCAGGCCCGTCTCAGCCCAGAGCCTCTAGTGCTTCAGAACAGACCAAGGTGACTAGAGCTCTGGTTTTGGAGTGAGCCAGACCTGGCTTTGGATTTCCAGAGAACAGCTCAGTGAACAAGTTCCTTATGGTGAACTTTATGAGGTTGTTTTGAGAATTCAGTGACCCCTGTTGAGATGTGGTGGGCAGATGCTCAGCATGTTAGAAAGAGTCCCTACCTCAACTACCTCGCCTTCCTCTTCTCCTCTAATAGGAACACAGCCTCCGAATCCCAGCTTAATCTGACCATGCTTTGTGTTGGCCTCTTCTTGGGATGCAATTTAGTAGATAGCAAAGGCAGCCGGGGAAAGGCCTTGTGGTCATGCCAGACAGCAGTTGCCTTTTTCTCCTTCCTCCGTTGAGAGATGCTTTGTGTTTTCAGGGACTCTGTTTATAAAGGGATTATTTAGCATTTTTATTCTTTGGAGGTGTTGGCGTAGCTTCAGTGTGCAATTCTAAAGAGAAGGTGTGTGGCTGTGGCTTTCTTTGTTTGTCAGGAACATTTCTGTAGATAAGCAGCCTGCACAGTAAATAAACTGCATTGTTATTACATTGCCTAGCAATTTACCTGTAACAGACGGCTGTGCCTGCTATAATGACATGATAGCTAATCCATAGCCCTGCATGATTTTATCTCCTACTGAAGGAGGCTGGCAACTTTAAAGGGGATGCCCTCAAGCATCAGTCAGGGGAAACCAGTTCTGGTTTCTGTGAATGAAGTTTTTAAGCAGGAGATACACCAACAGTTTGGTGCCCAGATTTTGAACAAGTACTTAATTTCAGGATCAATTACCTTAAGCTTCCCACAAGTAGGTTTTACCTAAAGCGTCTGTGGAAAAGCAGTTTGATTTAATTAAGGCATCTCACAATCCGGGAGTTTGTGGTTAATACACAGGATAATTTTTTTTGTGTTTCTGCATTAGAAGTTTCGGATATGCAAATGACCTATCATCCAACTTGCCTTAAAAGCAAAAAACAAAACAAAACAAAACAAAACAAAGAAACAATTGCCTTGGGCAATAGACAAATAACCTTGGTTTCATTTATTTAACATCCTGTATGCAGTCTGATAATGCCCTCAAGGTGATGTCATTGGATCCAGTGGCAAGGACTATTTTATAACACTATAAGGTAAGCTCAATGCTATTTACCAGAGGCTGAAACAATTTATCGGGTTACCAAAAGTTTCCATGTAAACTATCAACTAGACTTTCGGCTATGCCTTGTTTCTTGGGTTTTGCTGGCTCTTCTGATTTTCTGATTAGACTGCTTCTGAAAAGAAGGGGTGGAGTTTGGATTTCTTGGTAGGTTGTGGCTGCTTTTGTAAAGCATCCAGACTTGGAGTTAAACCTAGTTCTATGCCTTACTTTTTTTTTTTTTTTTTTTTTTTGGCTTAGGGCCTAGGACCCTTGGCCAGTTACTTCCCTTCCTGTAATGTTTGTTGTTGTTTTGGTAAAGTTTGCTGAAGTTCTTTCTTGAGCATTTGTTTGTTTTGAGGAAGGGTCTCACTTTAACCCAGGCTGACCTAGAACTCTCTGTAGCCGAGTGGCCTCGAACTCACTGCGCTTCTCCCACCGCAGCTTCTTAAGTGCTGAGACTAAAGAAAGGTGTGAGTACCATGCCCAGCTTGAGCAGCTTTTTCTTTTTAGTAATTACTTGATCTAAATCATATCAGATACCTTTCACAGTTTAAATAATACTGGCAGTGCTTAGAAGCCTCTCATGTCGGCACCAATGGCTTCTCTCCACCCAATCCTGATGTGTCTCCTATGAAAGCAGATGTGTGTCACTCCTCCTTGTGAGGAGCTAGGTAGGGTGATTTCTGGCTGGTAGACAATTTCTCTTTCTTTAATCTGTCTATTTCTGTCCATCTCCAGCACCATCAATGGCTAACATTTATTGAAGGCTTACGGTGGGCTGGGCGATCCGAAGGCGCCATCTCACTTAAGCCTCACTAAAACCATTATTATTGCCATTTTACAGGTGGGGAATTTGAGGCTTAAAGAGGTGAAGTAAATTATCCAAGGTCACACAGCTAATTAGTATGAGATTCCTGGTCCAATCTCTTGCCTAGGCTTCCTCAGGGGGCTGGTAAGGGCTGGTGACAGCACTGACAACCGTCTTCCTTCCCTCAAGTCAGCGGGTTCGCCACAGGAAGCAAAGCAAGGTTTGGGAAGGGAAAGCACAGTGCTCTGTCATAACCTCCGTCCCACATTGATACTCTGCCTGGTGTGGCTTCCATCCGCCTAAACCGTGGTGTTTGGGATCACTCCCTCCTGCCGTCGCCCCTTGTGAGCTTTACCCAGTTCCTTACCCCTACCATGTCTCCCTCTGCTCTCAGTGTCTGCACCCGTGGTTGTCTTTCTCCTTGCCTCGGTCCCAGTCGCAGTTCCTCCTGCGTGCCCTCAGCCTTCTCCAGAGCAGGAGGGTCTCACTGCTGCTGCTGTGGTGGGATGTTGCCTGCTGGGGGTAGGGGTGGCGGCTACTGCTTCTTCTCTAGCCTCTGTTGTTTGCAGTGGCTCAGAGATCCACCAGTCCTTGGTCTCCTCAGGTCGTTCATTGCTCTCATTGCAACTTGGGCCTTAATGGCACTTATAAGGATTTATAATTATAAAAGGCTTACATATGCATTATGTTTATCTACTCTGTCCTGACTAAGTTTTACAAGGATAGGATTATGTCCATTTAACCTCATTAAAAAAAAAGCATTTTATTTATTCATTTGAGAGAGAGAGAAAGAGGCAGATAGAGAGAAAGAAAGAGAATGGGCACGCCAGGGTCTCTAGCCATTGCAGATGAACTCCAGACCAGACGCATGTGCCACCTTGTGCATCTGGCTTCACATGGAAACTGGGGAACAGAACTCAGGTCCTTCAGTTATGTAGGCAAGCAACTTAACCACTGAGCTATCTCTCCTGCCCCATTTTTACCTCATTTTTTTTTCCCTCCTGAGTGTCTATCATAACAATTTGGTGCCTGGTAATTACTTCCCATACTGAGTGACAACTGAGTTCTGGAAACTGGGAAATACTAGTGGTCAACCCTGTAGTTTATTTGCCTTCTTGTATTGGAGGAGCAAGCAGCATACACACGAATGGCCTGTGGTTTCTTTACAAGTTATGTATGTGTGTGCATGCATGGCCTGTGTATGAAAATCTGAAGATGTGTGTCTGTGGCGCGCGCGCGCGCACACACACACACACACACACACACACAGCCTTCCTCTTTCTCCATTATAGGAAGCTGAACCAGGAAGGTGAAGAATATTTTTCATGGCGTTGTTTTTATGATGATCTATTTCGATGGTTAATTTGGTTTAGGACACTGATTTATCGCCAGTTTATGGATCTTTCTGCCTCTCTTCTCATTGTGCTGTCTGAGTTATAAGACGGCCTGTGTGAAATGGAGCTTCTTACCCTATTGTTCTGCTTCTCACGCGGCCCAGTGTGGTGCAGACAATAAAAAGATCTATAAAATTAATGTATACAGAGTGAGAGAGGAAAGAGAGGGACAGAGACAGAGAGAATGGGTAATGCTTTGGAATCAGATGCCACATTTATCTCTCTCCAGTGAAGTTCAGAATTAAAATTTACATGTGGAGGAGGCATAAATGAGGTATGAAGGTGTTGTTCTCTCGTGTGGAAAGAGGTCTAGTGAGTCTTGCTTCCCTCTGTTAGATGGAGGCATATTTTCTGCTTGCTTTGTCACAACTTAAGGACTAACAGCTGCTAGACTCGCTTTAAGATACGTGTTCCAAAGATATGGCTTAAAAGAAAATAAATACTGGGTCAATTAGATTATTATATATCATGATATCCACCAATTATATCCTGATGGCATCACCATACAGTCTAACATCTAACGTGAGGACTTGTGTGTGGATTTTCTCCACCCTCCCCCCCGTGCACATTTGGCACATAGTAGGTGTCTGATAAACTGTTGTAGATAAAAGTCCTACTCAACAAGTGCCAAGACAGTGTGTCTGATACCTGGGTATCCCGAGGGATTAGGCATTCACAGAGGATTGGGGCCTTTTCCCATCATGCCCTCTGACACATGGCATCTGTTTCCTTCCAACTCTTCTACTTCTTTCATCTCTCCGTGGCCTCTTGAATTTGTTACTCTTCTCATACTATCTGTTAACCTAGTCCTTTAAAAAAGAACTGAAGCGGGGAAGATTCTAGTAGAACATTTGATCCTGACAAAGTGTCTTGGGAGTGGAAAACAAACAGCAGCCTTCCTACCTCCTGAGGAAGTGTTCTGAATGACCAGGTGGCAGCTCCCAGATGTGCTTTCACTGGAGGTTCTTGGACTGACTATTTACTGCCATGCTTGAAATGATGGTTATTATTGTTACAAGTATTATTATGCCGAGGAAGCCAGCTTACCAGCACAGACAGCTGCATTGTTTACAAACATAATTAATGAGGTGATTTTTAATATCAACAGCTCAGCACCAGCCTTTTTAAAGACTGTTTACGGCCTAGGCCACAGGGCCATTTGTAATTTCCATGGCACTTATATGACAAGTCTGCTTCTAAGAATCATTTCCTTTGGCCAGGACCTGGTTTATTTTATGAATGACAAAAATAAACCTCTACTTGTTGCTGCTGACGAATGCTTTATGTCTAGCGAGTCCAGGCCTACCAAAAGATAAACACAGGAATGCTTTTCTAAGAAGCGAAGGTGCAGCTCTCAGCAGCTAACTTCTGTATTTACAGAAAAATCATCCAACTGAGTTGGCTGTCCTGTGGGACTGGGAAGCAATGGTACATTCTCTTTCTAAACATGGTGATGTTGTGTTATGATATGAAGCTCTGTGAAAGCTTGTAATATATCAATACTTATAGAAATGGTTTATACTTATAATTAGGCATTTATTATTATTGTTGTTGTTCTTTGGAGACACAGTCTTGCTATGTGTCAGGCTGGCCTGGATCACACCTTGGACACCATGTTGGCTTTGAACTCTTGATTCTTTTGCTTCAGCCTCCTAGAGTGCTGGCATTGCAGGCATGCTTCAGATAGGCTTTTGAAACTTGTAGTATAACAATTAGGGCCTGTTACATGACCTCAGACTTTTATTTATATATGTGTGAGCAATTTGAGTAAGTGATTTTCTCTTCTTTATAGCCTATTGAAATAGATTCTTTAAAAATTTTATCTTCTGGGACAGAGAGATATCTCAGTGGTTAAGGCACTTGCCTTGCAAAGCCTAAGAATGCTTGTTCCAATATCCAGGTCCCACGTAGCCAGTGACGCAAGCATGCAATGTCGCACATGTACACAAGGGGGCGCACGTGTCTGGAGTTCGTTCACAGTGGCTAAAAGGCCCTGGCACTCCCATTTTTTCTCTCTGCCTCTCTCTCAAATTTTTTTGTTTTTATTTTTTGAGCGCGCGCGCGCGCACACACACACACACATACACACACACATTATATATATATATATATATATATATCACATTCACCTGTAATTACCCTTGCCTTGCTTATCCTCTTTCCACTCTTTCCAACTAGTTTCCCCTTGCTTTCGTGTCTACTTTTTCTTTCTTGTGACCCACTGAGTTTAATTAGCGTTGCTTGCATGAGCATGGCTCTAGGGTTATTTACCAGAGCACTGCATCTTACGAGTGGCTGCACCACTGAGGAAAATGTCTCACCCTCCCCTGGCATCCATTAACTGCCAGTAGCTCTTCAGAGACCCTCCCCCATCCACGACGGAACGTTGATGGCCCTAGCTTGGTAAGCAAGCCTATCTTCTTTAAGAGAACCAGATTGAATTGAACTCATTGTGTCTATTTCTTCCCTTGCACCCCTGAGTTTGAATTTTGAGGTTCGGTCAGGGATCGGTAGTGGCTGTACTCCAAACTCAAAACATAAGCCCGTTCCTCTGAGATGCTGTCGTGGGAACAGCTTCCCAAGCAAGTAGATGGAAGACACTGTCATGCATAACAGAACAACTCACCTTCTAGGCTCCCTGGGCTCAGGAAATGTATGTTGGTCTGGTTTTCTGGCTTGTTTCTTACATTTCACAGGGCAGGCAACTTAATAGTTTCTCTAAACATCTTACCTTTTTGCCTACACAAATTCCAAGGGGATTATTGTTTTATTCTCTCTTGACCATGGAATTACCTGGTTGTGCTAGTTCAGGAAAAGGGAATAAATTAGAGATATAAAGACTAAAAGTGGGCTGGAGAGATGGCTTAGCAGTTAAAGTGCTTGCCTGCGAAGCCTAAGGAACCAGGTTCTATTCCCCAGAACCCATGTAAGCCAGATAGATGCACAAGGTAGCGCATGAATCTGGAGTTCGTTTGCAGTGGCTGGAGGTCCTGGCATGCCCATTTTTTCCCTCTATCTGCCTCTTTCTCTCTCAAATAAATGAACAAAAATATTAAAAAAAAAAAGATTAAAAGCAATGAAAATGACCTGAGATAAGTAGGGCCTGCCATCTTACATATATTTTGTAATTCCCAAGCAAATGCCTTTGACACTCAGTTTTATGATGTAGACGATGCCAAGTGTTTTTGTCTATTACCCTAATCTACTATACGTGGCTTGCATCTACAGATTGGGTGATGAGAACTCAGTGGATGGCCCAGGTTTCACAGTGAATAGCCGAGGTTGTGTAACATTAAGAGTTGAGTAAGAGTGCTTATTGCGAACAACTCCACATTACCAATTATCTGGGCTATGTAGGCCTTACTTCTCAGAGGATTTAGGAACAAATAATTAGGTTTTATCTCTGTAAGTGTACTTATAGTCTTCTAAAGAGAGTTATTTGTTTGGGATTTTAATTTTACTGATTATATAAACAGAGAGAAAAAAGGAAGGTACGAGAGGACACTAAAGCTACTAGTGGGATGGAAAAGAATAATTCTAGAAAGTATGAGGAGAGATCAAAGAGAAGGAGGTGACATTTGGAGCAATAGAGAAGAGTTTGGAAAAAATCAGTGTGTACTATAGTTTGAGGGGACAATGAAAAATTTTACTCATTAAAAAAATTTTTTTGTTCATTTTTCATTTTTCATTTTTATTTATTTGAGAGTAACAGAGAGAGAGAGAGAGAAGAGAGAGAGAGAGAGAATGGGTGCGCCAGGGCTTCCAGCCACTGCAAACGAACTCCAGACACGTGCACCCCTTGTGCATCTGGCTAATGTGGGTCCTGGGGAATCCAGCCTTGAGCCGGGGTCCTTAGGCTTCACAGGCAAGCGTTTAACCGCGAAGCCATCTCTCCAGCCCAAATTTTACTCATTTTTAACAACCGAGACATGACTGATATGAAGTATACAAATGTTATGTGTACAATTCACTACATTGTATATGTGACTATACTGTGTAACTGCTAGTCACATTAAGACATAGGGCATTTCTACATGTATACATGTATACATGACTATACTGTGTAACTTCCTCTTAGCCCAGGATGATCATTATTCTGATTCTTGCCCCATAGAGTACTTTCACATGTTTTTACACTTCATGGATCATGTATGTACTTTTTGTTTCTAATTTTTTTTTTGTTTGACATGTCTGTGAGATGTGCTCATGTTTTTACCTGTTTTGGTGACCCATTCATGTCCATTCTTGTATAGTATTCCACTGAATAAATACACCACAATGGGTATGTCCTTGGGCAAGTTCATTGCCATGTCCACTGCCCATGTTAATGAAGTGTGGGGTTGTTTCCAATTTAGGGGCTATTTTAAGCAACTTTTCTGTGTTGTTATCATACATATTGTTTCTGTTTGGCATAAACCTAGGAGTACAATTGCTGGTTATGGGGCACATGCATATGTTGAGAGTTGATGGCACTGTCAAACAGTCTTCTGAAGTAACTGTGTATCCTGCTCAGTGGTGTGAAGTGCTTCAGTTGTTCCACACCTTGGGGACCTCAAGGAAGTCTTTCAGGGTGTTATGTGGTACACTTTCTCCCTTTGCTGACTCTTAAGAGGCTTCGGGAAAAATTGGTTTTGGAGTCATTCATGCTGAATTCCTCACAATCTCTGCCAAGGGGAGCAATCTTAGGTTTTCCTGATTTGAAGTCTGGCTTTGCCACTTGCCATGTGTTCTTAGACAAGTTTATTTTTGCTTTTTCTTTTCCTTCTGGGCCTTTTATGCATGGACATCAGAGAAGCACTGTGGAGGGTTCTTATGAGGCTTAAAGTCCACAGGACCATCACTCGTATGAGAGAGAGAGAAAATGGTGGGGGCGGGAAGGAAGGAATACAGTTTTTGTTACTATTTAATTGAAGTATAAAAATTCCAAGGAAAGGGTTAACTTTAGGAGTATACAGTTTGGAGATCTGCACAACTTTCCATGTTCATCTGGAGATTTTCCTTTTATAGCCAAGTCTTAAAAACTTGGAGGTTGACAAGTGTAGGGAAGAATTCCCTTGCAGCAGAGCTCGCTGCCCCCTTTCCTGCAAGCTGTTAGTTACATGAAATGTTTCATGCGTTGTATTTTTAAGCTTTTACAAAGACATAGGGGTTCTAAAGCTGTATTTGGCATATATAATACCATTAACCACCACCACCACGAGTCATTTTAAAACGAGACCTCCACTAATTAGAAGCTTCTCTGAGGACATGGGTGATGTGTAAGGCAAGAGAAGTCGGAAGAAAAACTTTCAAAAGAAAAATGAAGCAACCTCTCCTATTTAATTTTATGGTTGATGCAACATGTGTGTCCTGCCAGAATAGATGGGAACATCTGATTTTCAAATTGCTGGGTATATTGTTTCAGACATAGAGGACGTAAATAATTTCAGTGTAGTCTCCTGGATCTGGACCTCTCTCATCCAGAACTGTTATCAGCATTAGCATAATTTATGGTGCTATCTAATAATGAAATCACTGAACACTGATTGTAGCTTCTTAGAGCTATAATTATTGCTCATTAGGAATGGATTTCATATTGTTTGCTCCTGGCACATAACAAGTTATTGAAAGAGAAAAGTTGTTAGGAGAAGTGAAAAACTAGGGAAGGCACTTTTTTTTTTTGTTCCTGAATATTCTCTCTGATGAATTTGTCTGAGAGTCTTTCATAATCATAGAGAACAACTGGCCCCTGGAACTGCTGTTTATTATTGCATTTCTTCTTCTTTATGGGAAACTTTGGTGTCACTCTGTGTTAGTTGTTTTTCTCATCACTGTGACAAAATACCTAACAGAAACAACTTAAGAATTTTCTTTTAGTTCATGGTTTGAAGGGGTACCCACCCCTCTTGGTGGGGAAGACATAGTAGAACGCATGGAGGTGGGAGTAAGTGGCTTGGACTCCTTACATCTTGGTGACCAAGAAGCAGAGTGGACTGGAAGTGAGGCAGGGTCACATGCCTCAAGAGCCACCCACTGGTGACCTACTTCTTCCAGTGAGGACACATCTCTCAAAGCTTCCATGATCTCCCCAAAAGCACTACCACCTGGTGACCAAGTGTCTAGACATGTGAGCCTGTGGAGGACATTTTATATTCTAATCACAACATCATGCTTCTTTTTTGGTCTATAAGGAAGTACTCAGTAACTGTTTCTGAACTGAATGAATATTCAAGGAAAGCAGTGAGTGAAGACAAAAGGCACAGTTTTGGCGAGTTACACTCTGAACGTTGCCTTATATCAGACATTAACAAGGGAGGTGCCCTCAGAGGCCTAAATCTGAAATAAATCTTAGTTTATTCGTCTCAAAATATCTTCTAGTTCATTTGTGAAAATTATAGAAGCAGTGCTTGCCTTTCCATTGTGAAAGATATGGACAACATAGAGAGACGCTGCATTAGTTACCTTCCTCCTTGCTGTGCTAAAATGCCTGACAAAAGAAACTTAAGGAGGAGGGTTTATTTTGGCTCACAGTTCAAGGAGTAAGGAGATACACTCCATGATGGTGGGGAAGGTATGGTGGAAGGAACTTGAAGCAGCTAGTTACGTGACATCTAGAGGCAGGAAGCAGAGAGGTTAATGCTGCATTTATCTACTTATTTATTTGAGAGTGACAGACAGAGATAGAAAGAGAGAGAGAGAGAGACTGAGAATGGGCACGCCAGGGCCTCCAGCCACTGCAAAAGAACTCCAGATGTGTGCGCCCCCTTGTGCATCTGGCTAATGTGGGTCCTGGGGAATTGTAGCTCTCCCCTTTTTAATTTTTTATTATTTTTCAGTTCAGGATGTCCATCCCACAGGGTGATGCAGCCTACACTTCAGGTGAGTCTTCCCACCTCAATTAACCCAATTTAGAAAATCTCTCACAGACATGCCCAGCCATTTGTTTCCATGGTGACTCTAAATCCTGTCCGGTTGACAGATGACATTAATCATCACAGATTCTGAGTAAAATGGGGAGTCCCTTTCAGTTATCTGGTTGGTTCTCTTCCGTAAGCAAACTACATGTGTATGTGTCCTATAAATCTGGATACTGGCAATACTGAGAGCTCATTGCCTAAGATGACATCAAGCTGCGGATCTGCTTTTTTTTTTTAAGTTAGAAATTACTTCTAGATGAACCATAAGGTTGTAAAAGCCTTAGCATTAATTAACTCTGAAGAAGGAGCCTTTGTTAGTGATTTCTGTTGAATGTATGGTTGGGGAGAATTATGCTTTTCAATGTGGGAAGGAGCAGTAACATTGACATTGCAAAACAGAGGACGTTATCAATATGTTTAAGCTTTTAGGAATGGAGATGAGAGCTTCTCAGAGAAGCCTGAAGCTCTTGTGAATGGCATCTTTGGCTTGGGACATGATCCAGTTCAATGGAATCTACCTTGGCTTTGAAACCGCTATAATTTATTTCACCTTCATAAGTTCAATGTGACTTCTGTGTTTGCTGATTAATCCCACCTGGTGATTTATCCGGCTAGATTTTGTAGCCTGGCTTTTTCTTACATGTTTTAACTTCCTTGGGCCTTTTGGCATGGAACATGAAGAAATCAAGTGAGTGTTTCTTTAATAGATTATTTTCCTTACTTGATAACTGGGCTCTCTTTTTAAAAAGTGTCCTCTTATCTGGGGCCTTCTAGTCCCTGAAAGTTCAGGGAAAATGTCAGTTATGCAGAAATAAAGAAAACCTTATTCTTTCACTGGAAAATTTTCAAACTTTAGTAAAACTGTAGAAATGTTTAAATTGCCTTCCAATTTCTGAGAGAAATTGGTTTCCTTTAACACTTAACGAGATAAACTGCAATTCGATTCAAGTCATTTTTCTGCTTCTTCTTGTTGACAATCTGAGCTCAGGTTTTTTTGGTTCCCTCTTGCTTTCTGATTGACTTTAAGATTGCATCTAATCTTTTTATTTTATCTTGCACGAATGCAGCCTGCAATGTGTTGTGACAAGGAGCTAGACCTCCTATTAGCATATATTTATACCTTGCCGCACACAAAGTGGTGCTTGGGGACTATTAAACCAGGCTGCAGCTCTGAAGGCACATGAAAGGCATCGTATCACCCCCTCCCCCTAAAAGAACCCTTGATCCCAACTGCCTGTCCATGTGGAGATCTAATTGTCTGGAGAAAAGGACAAATGGGCGGGGGGGGGGGGGGGGAGAGCAGTTGTGGATGAAGTTAATGTGATGGAGGGATTATCAGCTAATTATAGGCATGAGGAGATGCAGGAGATGGGGAGATGGTCACTATCCTTGAAGAGACCTTGGAGGAATTTAAGGGCCAATGATAACATAATCAAATTAGTCTGCTAAAGAAGGAATTGGGAAGATGAAGAGGTTCTTATGATTTGTGGGATTCACAGTCCTAGGTGACAGCAAATGAGGACTCCCAAAACAAGGCTCCTAAAGCAGGATCCCTGCTGAGGTGCCTTGAGGAGAGATGATAGGTGGTATTTTGCCTGGCTGTATTTATTTCTCTGTAAGTCGAAGTCAACGGACCACGCCTTGAGCAGCAGCATTGTGACACGCACCTGCAGATTCTGTGGGGTCTCATTTTCTTTCAGTAACATTCCCAGAGCCTCCAGGGTCTCAGGGTTTATCAATTTCTAGGCTCTGTTCCCTTCCAAAATGACAATGATTGGGCTGCAGAGATGACTCAGTGGTTGAGGTGCTTGCCTGCAAAGCCTAAAAACCTGGGTTCCATTCCCCAGTACCCACATAAAGCTGGATGAACAAAGTGGTGCATGCATTTGGAGTTCATTTGCAGTGGCTAGGCGCCCTGTTATGCCCTCTCTGTGTCTCTCTTCACTGTCTGTTCCTGCTTGCAAATAAATAAAGAAATAACTAAAAATTTTAAAATGGCAATGATCTGGTATTATTAGTTACTCACACATGAGTGCAGTCTAATTTCCACTTATTCTAGCCATCCTATAATTTTTGACACTTTTATGCATATATACAATGCAGTTTTTGAGGCAAGCCCAACAGACTGTTCTTTTCTTTTAATGAGAAAGAGTTTGAGAGTTGGCATGCCAGGGCCTCCAGCCACTGCAATCGAACTCCAGATATATGTGTCCCCTTGTGTGGCCTCACATGCTTGCGTCACTTTGTGCATCTGGCTTATGTGGGATCTGAAGAGACAAACATGGGTCCTTGGGCTTTGCAGGCAAGTGCCTTAACTGCTAAGCCGTCTCTCCAGCCCTGTACAATGCACTTTAATCCCACTCTGCTTCAATCACTCTCTCTCATCTTGCTTCACTCCCAGCTGAAACCCTTCTTCCCATTTAATCTTCCTACCTTCATGCCTTTTGTTTTTGACCCACTGAGTAAAACTGGGGTCATTTCATAATCATGAGTAGAAGATTACTTACTGGAAAATGGACAGCCTACCAGTGGCTCCACCACCAAAGGACATGACTCCTCCTCTTCCAGCAATCACCAGCTGCCACTTGCTAGTCTGGGAGGCTTAGGGTCTCATGAATCTGGGTCCTACCCATGATGAAATATTGACTTGTTGTTGAAGCTTTTTATCTCTTTTTAAAAAATATTTTCAAGCTGGGTGTCGTGGCGCACTCCTTTAATCCCAGCACTTGGGGGGCAGAGGTAGGAGGATTGCCGTGAGTTCAAGGCCACCCTGAGACTACATAGTGAATTCCAGGTCAGCCTGGGCCAAAGTGGGACCCTACCTCGAAAACAACTAAAAATATTTTTTTTTTCTGTATTTATTTGAAAGAGAGAGAGAGAGAGAGAGAGAGAGAGAGAGAGAGGCAGAAAGAGAAGAGATAGACTGGGCATGTCAGGGCCTGTAGCCATTGCAAATGAACTCCAGATGCATGTGCCACCTTGTGCATCTGGCTTTATGTGGGTACTGGGGAATCAAATCTCAGTCCTTAGGCTTTGCAGTAAGCACCTGTTAAGCCATCTCTTCAGCCCAGAGCTTTTTACCTCTAATTGAGAAATCCAGCCTTTGTCTCCACTGAAAGAAATCTGGGCATTAGTCAAAAGTAAAGGAGATGATCTGGGGGAAGGGCAGCCTTTTGGATGATTTGCATGCTAAGGAATGATTAGAAGACAAAGTATTTTTCCTGTCTCTCAATTTGCTGGTGGTTTTTGTCCCACTAGAATAGGGAGTCCTAGTAACTGCACTTAGAAATTGCTGCATTTTAAGAAAATTATTTTTGTGATTTTCATCTGACAGTCCTGTATGTGTCTTCTCCAGTTGTCTGTGAGCAATCTGCGGACAGGAGCAGTGTCTCATTCACTTGTGTTCTTTCATTGGTAGTTGATGTCTGATGCAGTGTTTGAGTTGTACACACAGATGTCACAACCTAAATTCTTCAGTTAGCCTTTGAGACAAGAAGCCATGCCTTTTGAGTTGGACACTGAAGTGAAATGGGATGGCTTAGTCTCTCATCGTATCTCTACAGTTGTGTGGAATGACAAGTTGACTCTCTCTTGGGTCCCCTCTATAGACCCAGGACAGCTATCTCCTGCCCATACCTGCTTTGCTATAGTCAAAATAGTGCCATTGTTTGACTTTTTCTGGCAAATGCCACAGATGGTATACATATCTAAAATGGTCTTTTTATTTATTTATAAGGAGAGAGAGAGGAAGAGAGAGACAGAGAGAAAGAGGAGGGAGAGGGAAACAGAATAAGAATGATTATGGATGTATCAAGGGTCTCTTGCCACTGAAAACAAACTCTAGATGCATGGGCCATTTTGTGAATCTGGCTTATGTAGGGACAGGAGAATTGAACTTGGGCCTCCAGGCTTTGCAAGCAAGTGCCTCTAACCACTGAGCAATCTCTCCAGCCTGTTATACAATTTTGATTCAACGTGACTGTTTGTTTAGACAAGTAAAAGGCTGGTATGAGAAACAGGACAGTGGGGCTTGTTCAAGTCTTCCGGGTGGATGGTAGAAGCTGTCAAAGTGGGGTGCCTCTTGGGCTACCTTTTAGTTTGATTTAATTTAATTTAATTTTTTTTTCGAGAGACAGAAAGAGGCAGAGAGAGAATGGGCATGCCGTGGGGCCTTTCAGCTGCTGGCAATGAACTCCAGATGTGTGTGCCCCTTGTGCGCATGTGTGACACTGCACGCTTCGCATCTGGCATGTGGGACCTGAAGATTTGAACAAGCGTTCTTAGGCTTTGCAGGCAAGCGCCTTATTTGCTTCACCATCTCTCCAGCCCTGGCCTGCCTTTTTGATGAAGTTTTTCTCTGTTTCTGTGTCCAGCTAACATGAGTACCAGTGTGTGGAGAAAGCCCAAAACAGTTAGAACAGCACCCAGCGCTAGTAACAGGTCTCCTCAGAGAGTGGGGTACAAGCTTATGGGTTTGTGGGGAAGCCCACTTCCTGCTGGGTCTATGGTCTTGGGCAAAGAATTTCACTTCTCTAAGCCCTTGGTTTTCTCATCTGTAAGGTGGGTTGTTGTTGAGAATTGCATGAGCTAACTGTGAAATCCCTTGGAACATGGTCAGTGCGGACTTGGTTTCCTTTAGAGTGCTCTCAGCCAGGGTCCTCTCTGCCCACCCTGGAGGCGGGTGCAAAGAGGCAGCTAGAATTGCTTCTTTGTCTTACTTCCTGTGTATTTCTACTCTAACAGATAAATTCCCATTTAATAATCTTCACTCACAATTATCTGTCCTCATAAGGATTATTTCTATGCCCAAACTACAGATTGGGGTCATTTCCAAGTCTTTTGGGTTAAAGGTGATATCCTTTGTCAAGTATAGCTTTCTCCCCCTAAAATCAATCTCTGTCTCATCTTGATTATTCTGAAAGATGTATTTTTAATTTAAAGAAAAAAGAAGGAATTAGAGATAAGGACCCTAATATTAGTCCAAATTTGTCCCTAACACTTTACCTTTGATGTATTTGAAATTATCTTCCCCAGCCCCTTCACACTCTCACTCTCCTTTTAATTCTCCTTTAGTTAGGAAAAGGAGCTAAGATGGAGAGCATTCTGAGAGGCTGTAAAGGGTGAGATCCATTTCCATGGACTTAAAGGCAAAAATGGAATGAAAGATTTCAGAAAACAAACATCAGAGCCACTGATCATGATGACTTCATTTGGGCTGAATCTATAGTCAAAGAAATGTACAAAATGTATTTCATGCGGGGCGTTGTAGCACACATCTTTAATCCCAGCACTCAGGAGGCCGACGTAGGAGGATTGCCATAAATTTGAGTCCAGCCTGAGGCTACATAGTGAATTCCAGGTCAGCCTGGGCTAGAGCAAGATCCTACCTCACCCCCGCCTCCAAAACAAGTATTTTATTTGGCACAGATAACTATTAACAGTGGTTTTACCTCAATAATTTTATACTACTATTAATGGTTGCTTATATTATTTATAAATATAATGATTGTTTTACTTATCCTGTAGCTGTTTTTCCTCTGCAAAATACATATTAACTAATCAATTATGATACCAGAGAGCTGGAGAATCACCTTGGTCCTTGAATGGGGTTGCCTAAGGTTAGGGACCCTTTCCTTAGAGTGGCTTAATGATATAGAAACCAGAGGAGAGCATGATGGGCTTTTAATAAAGTAGAAGTAGAAAGATACACCTTGGAGTGTCAAGGTGGGACACTGGGGGAGGACAAAGAACTGGGGGCTTTGAGGCTCTGTCCAGTTTGGCTTTTATTAAAGTGGGCACGTGTGATGGTTAAAATTGTCAACTTGACAGAATCGATAATCACATAGGAGACAAACCTCTAGGCATATCTGTAGGGGGTTTCTAGATTGGGTTAATTAAGATGGGACTACCCACCCTAACTGTAGGTGACACCATTCCATGGATTGGGTCCTGGATTAAACAAAAAGAAGCTAGGTACCAGCCTTCATTGCTCTGTTTCCCGACGGCAAATGTAATGTGACCGGATGCATTGTGGTCTTGCTGCTGTGATTTCTTTCCCTTATCATGAGGGATTTGTATACTCCAGCCATGAGCCAAATAAGCCCTCCCTTCCTTAAGCAGTTCCTGTCACAGCAGTGAGAAAGGTGGCTAATACTTAGTCATAACTCCTCCTGTTGGGTCTAGTCAAGAAAGAGATAATTACTTCACTTTGTTACTGTTGGTTTTCACCTTGGGTCAGCTAAAGGGTATTCTACGTGGCCCAAAACTCAAGATAGATGTTTAACATAGATAACCACGTTTATTACCACCAGCTTACCTTTGAGCTCTTCTGGCTTTGGGCCAGGAAGGGATAGCTAATCATACTGTCTTCAGTTTCCCCCTTAGCTTTATAGATGGTTTAAGCTACTTTTCTGGCTCAGTTTTAACAAGCTGTGACAGGCAGGTTGAGGGTAGCTTGTTGAAATTGAAAGTGATGATAAGTGGCTTCTTTGAGAATTTTCTTCTTACCCAATGCCATAACTCCTTGCCTACTCCAACAATTACAGACCAAGTATTTTGTGCCACACATCATCCTAAACCCTGGGAATATAGTTATACCTAAACAAAAATAGATGTCAAAGGTCAAAAGTTCAATGAGAGAAGACAACACATCAGTTCAAAAAACAGACATATTGTATTGGGTGGTGGTAAGATGGAAAAATAAAGCTGGGTAAGATCAATAGATAAGTAGTATAAAATAAATAAGAAAAAGGGGAATAAAGCTGGGTGAAAGTCTAGAGTGACATTTGAACATGGATGCGTACTATGTTTGACAGACTTTTCTGGGGAGATCTCTCTAGGCTGAGATATTAACATACCTTCCACCCCACAGCCTTTTCAGTCCTTGTCACCAGGAGATATTTTATGAAGAATCCCTAGCATTTCCTTGGGAACAAAATTTTTCCATATATATATCTCAGTCACATCCATTAGAATTGTTGCATGCAGCATGCTATTTAGATTATGTTGGTGACTACCACAATATTAGAAAGTTCTTCATATATATATACATATATATATATATATGTGTATATATATATATATATAAATATATATTAATTGTCTCACTCTGTGAAAAGTAGGAATGGGCTGAAAATAACTCAAAGTATTCCTAAGTTTGTGTATGATTATTTAGCACTAAGGTTTATATTGGTTTGAAAAATTCAGGTCTTTATTCCCTCATCTTTTTTAAAGGCTAAGATTCAGAACTGTATTAACAAGAGGGAGCCAGGCTGGGGCTGTTGGGACTAGCAGTGCCAGACATTTATGGATTTTCTTGTTTGATCTGTGTGTCCTTTGTTGTGGGGGCGGGGTGTTTTCTAGATCTGGGGTCTGCCTCATTCTTCACATTTATGTCTCTCTTGTGGGCACCTTAACACAAGAAAATCCCCACGCCTTTCTAACAAAGTCTGTATAAAGGAGACAGAGGACCTGCTGAGTTGGATATTTGTATTATATGATGATGTCTCATTATGCCTTAAATTCTTACCATGGTGTTTCCTGTCATCCCAAACACATTCCATCAAAGGGTGAAGCTTTTTCTCTGCCATGATGCTTGTGTGTCTATGACAGAAGAAAGACAATCTTCTGGGGATGGCTGGCTGGCAGGCCTCAGTCCAGGTTCACCTGCAATGTGGGCAGGCTGCCTCTTCCGTGTGCTGTCCCGTTTCTAGCTTGTTTTACCTCGACTAACATCATTTCCAGTGGGTGACATAGCTAGGCTGTGCTTGCACTGGATATTGAGGCCTAGAAAAGAGGAAAGAACCAGCCTACATTTCTAATCCATGGCCACTGGATGGGATGCTCTCCAGGGACAACCTGAGGAGAGTAGAGACAGGTTTGAGAAAGGTGAAACAGAGGCACTTGCTGTGGCACTGTTAACTTCTGTCTCCTCTCCTGAGGCCCCTGCTTCCACACCTTCCAGAGTAGCTTCCCAAACACATTTGATTTTTATTTTCTTGGGACTTATGCATGCTATGCAAGCACTCTATCACTAAGCTATATCCCAAGTCCATAAATTTTATTTTTCAGCATGTACCAAGAGCAGATTCTCTGCTAGGTTTGTAATGAGGGGACCAGTATAAAGTTACCTGTGGGATGCAGGGATGTGACCAGAACAAAAAATGACGAAACAAAAAGTGAAAGCAAGAGACAGTGGAGAAGCAGAAAGGATTATGAAACCACTCTCCGTTGTATACCCCAAACATATTTGAGGAAGAAGATTCTAGAAAAGAAGAAATTCTGGTGGTGATGTAAACTGTGGTAGAAATGGTTGTTCAGATACAGTGGAGGTGATGAAGAAAGTAGAATAGCCTCCTAGCCAGTGGAGAGATGGAGAAAGAGGTGGTAGAAGAAATAGTGGAGACAGGGGTCTGGGGCGATGGTGCAGTGTATAAAGTGCTTGCCATGCAGGCATGAATATGTGACTTTGAATCCTCAGACCCCGTGTAAAAGATGAAAGTTGTGGTGGGAGGGGGCCTTCTGAACTCCTAGCATACCTAGGGCAAGAGGCAGAGATAGGAGAATTTCCCAGAAGCTCATAGCCAGCTAGCCTTGTGAATGCATCTGTGAACAATGAAAGAGAGACCCTGCCCCATCCCCCCCACACTAAGAGGGAAAGAGTGGAGAGATGGTAGTAGAGGTAGTGGTGCTAACAGAGGAGGTGAAGGTTGTGTTTGGCATGGTAGAATTGTGGAGGAGGGGATGGGGAAGGTGATGTAGGTAGTGGCGGTGGAGGAAGAGCTGCTAGTTATGGCGAGTTGGTGGACTGGGTGTTAGTAGAAAAGGCAATGGGAGTAACGGTGATGATGGTATTATGAAGAAGGTGGAGGAGAGGGGTGGGGAAGAAGATGGTGGAGAAGGGTAAGGAGGAAGCAGAGATGGTGGAGAAGGGGCGACGTTGGTGGAGATGGTGGACAGGATGGGGAAAGGGCAGTGGAGCTTGTAAAGGTGGTGACGTATTTGTAGTGGTAGATGTGGCAAAGCCATGTGCGTGACAGAAGTATCCAGTATTTTTTGTTTTGCGTTTTTGGGGCAGAGTCTCACTCTAGCTCAGGCCGGCCTGGAACTCACTGTGGTCTTGAACTCCTCCTGCCTCAGCCACCCAAGTGGTTGGATTAAAGCTGTGGTCACCATATCCAGCTTCAAATATAACTATAAGTTGAGATATCCATTCAGGTGTCTGAAGACTGCAATATCCTTCTTGGAGGACAGTATTGAACCCAGAGCTTCCCAAATGCTAGGCAGGCACTCTGTCACTAAGCTATATTCCCAGCCCTTAAAATCTTAATAGAGGGCCAGAGAGATGGCTCAGCAGTTAAAGCACTTGTCTGCAAAGCTTGATGGCCTGGGTTTGATTCCTCAGTGCCCATGTAAAACCAGTTGCACAGTGGTGCATTCATCTGCAGTTTGCTGCAGCTAGAGGCCCATTCTCTCTCTCTCTTCCTCTCTCTCCTTGTGTCGCTTCTATCTCTCTCTGCTTGCAAATAAATAACTAAAATAGTTTAAAAGGTCTTAATAGAAAGGCAGAGTGAGCTAAGTGCACTAATGCATATGCCAGGAAGCAGTCCTGTGTAATTCTTTCTCATAGTCTCTTACCAAGCTCTTTCAGATATTTTGTTCATTTATCCCATACATCTTTACTTGTAAGTCTAAAATTATGATTTTCTTAACTCAGAGAGCATCACTTTTCAGTCTGCCAAACTGACCCAATGTAGTCAACAAAAAGTGAAAAAAACTCAGTTCCTATCTTCGTTGAAGAAACAGACCTTTAGACAGTAGTTCTAACACAGGGACATTAAGTCATTGTTGGAGATACAGGCAGCTCTTGAGGAGAGATAGACAACCAAGGTGGGAAATGTTGGAACCACAGGAGGCTTCCTGGAACAGGCAACACACTGAGGGTCAGAGATTTGCGGGTCAGTTGGGTGAAGGGGAAGATGGGCTCTCCTGGCAACAATTAGGGGATGAAAAACAGTTCCTGGCAAATAGGTAACACTAGAAGTAATTCCAGCTTTGACCTCCTCCCTTCTACTTTCTACCTGGGTATATTTACTTCCTTGAAGTATACTGGGACTCAGTGAATTTTGAAAACATCCATGGTTGCAAAAAGTGAATCTCAAGTGGAATTGGGAAAATCTGGTTCCTTAATGGTGAGGTGTTCAGAAGTAGAGACACTGGGGGCTAATCTCAGAGCTTGTGCCACCAAATTTTCCAACCCCACCCCTCCTCTTAGCCTAAAATGTAGGTGTGAAGAGAGAATTTGAGTCATTTTTCCTAGCAGAAGGAGCTGGGCAAGCAGCATTTGGGCTGGGCTGGGTCGCTGTGCCATGTAACATCTATGTGGGACTTAAGCTAGCCCACTCTGAGAGGACCTGACATTCAGGAAAAATCAGCCCAAAGGATGAGTCACTCATTTGCCTCCTTAGGAGGTGGGACATGCTAAGGCAGGGAAGGTGAAGAGACTCTTATTAACTTAGATTAAGATGTGCCCTTAGATATGCTTCTCTGCAAATGGAAAAAAATCCTCTCCAAGTTCTTAACCAAATTATATGAAGATTCCAAGAACAGGCAGATAACATATGGTTTGTCAAATGACTGAATAGAAATTCATGAACTATATTTAAATATTTCACAAGTTGTCTGTAAAATAGAAAATAAAAACAAAAAATAAATAGGAAAGAGTAAAGCCTATGAAACAGGCTTTGGAAATTGAATCCCTATAATAAATATTGTACACATCTCCTGAAAGATCACACCAAGGGGGTTTGCTGACCCACTGCCCTAGACCAGAATGGAGAGGAGGAGGGGACACCTGTGAAGCCTCTGTGCTGAGCAAGGGAAGGCAACCTAGGAGGCTAGGGGTGTCGTGATGGTGTTTCAGAGACTTTCCAGATCTGAGAAGCCCAGCACCCCAAGGCTTGGTGTCTTTGCCTGCGTACCCTGGGAAGCAGGATGTAGGTTGCAGAAGGGGACAGTGTTAGGAGTTGACCTCTGATCCACATATTTCAATTCATTTCTTGCTTATTCTTTCCAGATAGCAATGGAGTTTGACTACTGTGACTTCACCATCTGCAGCCGGTGTCTATACTTACGCATGCTATCATTGTCTCTGAGATTTTCCTGGTTAATGTTATTAAGGGGTGGATATATAATTTCTTGGGTGGTTCAATTCACTCTTCTGGCCCATTTTGATAAGAAAGTGTCTGCCTGCAGCACCAAGGGGCTTTTATTGGCATTTTGAATTTTTGCTTGTAAGGAAATAATATAGGAGGACAGAACCTCTCTACTGGTCGTCTTTCAGAAACCAAATCCTGTTTAATTTGCAAAAACCATTTATAAATCCTAACCATGAACACAGCCTTCCTTGCCTGCCTTACAAAAACAGCTCTCAGGAAATAAAGCACTTGGAACCCAGTGGGAAAGCTTCCAGCTCATACCTCCAAATCTCCCGAGTTCCTCAGACTCCCACCTGAGATTTGGGGATTTGCTATTAAGGAGGAGGGAGGAGTTGGCTCCATCTGAAGCCTAGATGAGAGAGTAAATAGACTTGTCTGTTTTTCAAAGATAATTGCGGGTGATGAAACAAAGCTGAGTAGGTAGCAAAATCCTACGCAGATTACAAAAGTGATCTTACATCTCTGCATTAGCACAAGTAATTTTAAGCCCCGAAGCAATGTCTGATGGACCAGTTGAACGTGCTGGGGCAATCGTTTAATGACTCTGAGAGAATCAATGGTTGGAATTAGATCATGGGCTGTAGGCTTTTAGAACTGGAAAGGGCTTTGAGGATTGTTTTTTTTTGGGGGGGGGGCAAAACTTCTGTTTTATGGCTAAGGAAATGGAAGCCTGCAAGAGCACAGCTATTTCAAGTGATAACCATGGCTACCTTGACTTCTAGTGCTGTGAGTTGGTGTGGGACGACCCTCAGCTTGACCTCCTGTGATGGGTCTGATGCCTTCACTGTGGCTGTTCTCCATTAAATGTGTCATGAGTGACACCTGATTCCTGGCAGCTAGTTCTGTGCTCTAAGACCTCATGGCATCTCGATCTCATTACTTCTGACCGTACTCGGGCTCTGGTAGTGCACTCTCCCTGTGGATGGACACAGGGCTCCTTCCTGGCTCTGCCATTGGTCACAATGGAGGTTTGGGGAGATCTTTCCCCAGGGTCGTGCTTTCCCACAGAAACCTCTTATTTCCTGGATGGGACACTTCCTCAGGCCAAGGGGGAAGAGCTTCCTGATTCCAGGGATTTTGTTTTGCTGTAAGGTTGGTGTATCAGACAACTTCAGGTTCACTGAGATGAACTTCCAGACCAGGCACAGTTATGGAGGAAGGGATATTTATTGAAGCTCACAGATCCAGGGGAAGTTCCATAATGGCAGAAGAAACTGGCCTGCCTTCACAGGCCCAAGCAGAGAGAGAGAGAAGTACAAGCCTAAAGGTCAAAAGCCACAGCACACTTCAGGAACTCCAGCTAGGCACACTTTGCATATCTTTAGATTGAAATCTCAAACCCACCACCACACCTTAAGATCCACACAATGGCATTGCCTCCAACCAGATGGCTAGAGATGCAAACTACTAACAAATAAACAACTGAATATATTGGGGGCCATCTATTCTATTCAAACCACCACATTTGGCTAAATTCATAAAAGTCTTGGTCAAGTCAGTCAGATTCTCTGTGCTTTTGTTTCTTCTTCACAAAAGCAGAAATACACAAACATAGTCCTCTTTATTCTTTTGCCTTTAGTAATACAATTTCTGAATATTTTTGGGTTTCAGTAAGTCTAAAATTTTTTTTCTACTGATGAAGAAAATACCTCTTCAGTGCAGAACATCAAACAATACAAAAATCATAAAGTCCTTTCAACAACTGCCATCCAGAGATAACTACTCAACCTACTTTTACAGCCTAGCTCCATTCATCTAATCATAGAATTCTGCATTAGTATTCATCTTTATAATGTTGCATAAAATGAAATAATACAGCCACTTGTTGCAGTCTGCTATTTTCATTTACTAAGAGATCAGTTCAATGAAAATGCCAACAGATAATTTCTTCCCAGATCTTTGGAGCACTTAAATCCTAAACTCAGGAAGCAAAGGAAAAGGCAATGCCACCTCATAGGTTGACATTTTACTAAGATCTGACTGACACTCTTCCCTCTAGTTGTTCTTTTCCTCTATTCTCCACAGGCAAAGAATATTTTCCAGTATTATCCACAATGTTATTTATGGAATTTTCAAAAGATAGGCCAACCAAAGAAGTCTTTACTTTTAAAGGCTGGGGTAAGTAAGTACTATCTACTACTACAGTCCCTTCTGCAACCCTCAGATTCCACTGATTGAATTTTTCTTTTATTTTCCATGGGAAAAACCTCCCAGAGAGGCATAAAGTTTTTTGTGTCTTAGCTCATTGGGTCTTGTTGACCTGTAACTATGGCTGACTATTTTTTGTTAAGATTGGTCTCCTTGGTAGCCCAATGTCTTGTCCTTGCCAGACAGACAGATTGCTATTACCCATGCTTTATCCCTCAACCTGCCTCTCAACTTTGTTCGAATTCCCTGTGTCTTGGAGATATTATAGGGTAAAATGAGTGGTGACTTGGAAACAAGCATTAGGAAGACCTGTAGAACGATTCTTCCTAGAATTATAATTGTTTGTTGCTACCAACACATGCATATGAGCATCTGTTAACAGAAAACAGAGCCATTAAAAGTCTTTGGGTGGGGGCTGGAGAGATGGCTTAGCAGTTGAGGCACTTACCTGCAAAGTCTAGGAACTCATGTTGAAATCTCCAGGTCCCACGTAGCCAGATGCACAGTGATGCAAGTGTACAATGTTGCACATGCGCACAAGGGGGTGCACATATCTGGAGTTTGTTCACAGTGGCTGAAAGCCCTGGTATTCCCATTCTCTCTTTCTAAAAATAAATAATAAAATAATAAAAAAGACCATGGGTGTTGGGAGCTTTGGATCATAGTGAGCAGGTGACAATTGGCAGCATTACAACCTTGTGTAGAATTATCACACACCCACTCAAAAGAATATCATCCATGAAGAGAGGATGCTACATTCTTGTGGTCCTAGATTTCCAATACAATGTGATGGGGCCTTATGTGCTGGATGCCTTTGGTTAGCGTTGCCATTGTAAAAATAACATTTTCAAGCTGTTTATTGTGTCATATTTGGGCCAAATTCTCTCACAGAGACTGAATTTTAGTTTCTAGCTCCTTTACTTCCCACTACACTGATTCATTTGTTCCAGATGTACCCAGGTGTTTTGGGTCAGGCAGCTTTCCTCCAGGAAGAGAAGGGCTGACTCCACCTACTCGTTTCCCACCACCTCCATGAGGAGCAGCTCGAGTCTGACTCAGTGACCCAGGGCTTCTAACCGTGACGTGAAGATGAAAAGCCCCACCACTGCTTTTATCTACTCATCAAAACCAGATGGTAGTGGTGATGCACAATCAAGGCTCCCCGGCACCTCTAATCCCTGCTCTGAGAGGGTTCTGCCAGGCCTGGTGTGGAGATGAAGACATGCTGACCTTCTTGTGCCAAGTTTCTATCATCAATTGAGATTAGACATGCTCCTGTTGGGGGTGTTGATAAATCAGACAACAAGTAGAGAACAGAATATATTCAGTTAGAACTTTTCTCTGCTGGATTTATCTTTCAAAGGAAAATCTCTAATTTATGGAGAGTCAACTCTCCAAGGATGATGATAATGTGTGGTGTATTTTCTCATTTGCTGACTAGTTCATGCTCCTCCTCACAGGTAGCTAATCGCTACATAAGGTGCTGGAAAGGAAGCTGAAAACTGAAAGAATTTTTGGAACTCTTGGAAGATGAAATATAATTTCATTTCCATATGTTTGTATTCCTATATGCTTTAGAGGGATGACTTCAAACTCTAAATTCTGACAAAAAATCCATGACTAATTCATCTTGCCCATGACTAACTTACCTTACTTATGACTTAGACATTGGTGTTATTTTGTAATTAAATGAATTTCTATTGAATATGATAATATCAAGTAAATCTCCCAGGAGTAAAGCAAAGATAAGTAAGTGATAGAAATCAGGGGGTTAGATATTAATTAAAAAATTAAGGACCAATTTAAGAGATTCAAATCTTAACAATAAGCCAAACATAGTGGCACATACCTTTAATCCCAGCACTTAGGAGGTTGAGGGAGGAGGATCACCATGAGTTCAATTCCAGCTTGGACTACAGAGTGAGTTCCAGGTCAGCCTGGGCTACAATGAGACCTTGACCTCCCCGAAGACCCCACAAATCTGAACAATAAAAGTTGCTAAAGGAGGGAAAAGATACAATAAGAGAAAGTCATCAACCAAGTGATTCAAGAAAATTTTCCAAAGAAGGACATACATTTCCAGTCCAGAAGGTTCATAGACTGACTACGTTCTGAATGGATAGGAATAGACTTATTCAAAGGCTACTTCATTAGGAGATTTTGGAATTCTGAGGACAAAGATTTTATTCTAGAAAGAAAGTAGACCACAAAAATAACAGGTTCTGAATAGCTTTGGTTTTTCCGAAGCAAAACTAGAATAGAACAGTTGATATTCAAATTCTATGGAGAAATGATTGTCAACATAGACTCTGATAGTCATTCAAAATGCCCAGTAGGGAACTGGAGAGATGGCTTATCAGTTAAGGTGCTTACCTGCAAAGCCTAACAACCCAGGTTTGAGTCTCCAGGACCCACATAAAACCAGATGCACAAAGTGGCACATGCATCTGGAGTTCTTGGCAGTGGCTAGAGGTCCTGGTCCATCCATTCTCTCTTTCTCCCACTCTCTCCTTGAGAACAAATAAGTAAATGAATTAAAAAAAAAAAAACATCTAGTAGATGTGAAAGGAGAACAGAGATATCATCAAACCAAGTAATCAAAAACAATTTCCTTTCCACAAAGTTTTTGTGAAGTGGCTGGCAACTGTGTTTCATGAATATACGGCTATAAACCAAGAAAGAGGAAGTTTGAAGACCCAGGCACCTAGGGATGCACTAGGAGGACAGATTGTCTGGACATAGAGAGATTGGAGCATTTTTAGTAAGGCCCTGCATGAACCTAGTCAGGAAGATGAAATTGATTGAGGATTCCTAGGCACTGAATGTCCTGAGAGATTTATGGAACTGTCAAAACAGGCATTCAATTAATGATAAGTACACAGAAAATATAAAAATAAAAGCAAGGCAATTATTAATTTTAGGAAGAATAAAAAATTGTACAAAAAAGGAACAATGATTATAGTTACTATCTGGCTCATCTGTGCCTAACATTTACAATATAAATTCCAAATATTGGGCTATATAAGGCTATAAAATTACATTGGAAAGATGTACATGAGTATGGTAGCATATATAAAAATAAAATATTAAATTTTATAGAAGGAAGTCAATAAATATTGCCTAAAGCTGGAAGAAAAAGAAAAAAAAAGCACCAAGTAGTATAATGCTCTTTAGACACCTAGGGACCAATTTCATGTATTAGTGAAAAGATTGAAAGTAATTACCTCATGAAAGGGGGAAATGGGGCTCAGGGAGATATGGAGATACCATCTTTTTGTAGAATTATTTGACTATTAACTTTAAACATGCATGTCTTTCTGATTAAAAAATAATAAAAAACAATAAAAAGAAAAATAATTAAATAATTTAAAATATGCATACACCCCAGGCAGCCATTGCTAAGCAATTGGAATTGGCAAACAAAGCAAAACTATCCTTATTTGGGATAATATGAAAACTGCACGAGTAGGAAAATCATCTTTATGAGAGTCATTACAGCAGTGCTTATTAAAGAAGGCTTGGAAATTGGATTGTCATTGGATGTCTGTCACAGCAAGGTGTTTGGGACATATGCTGCAGCATAGTTTCAACTCATTGTGGGCAGATGGAGGCAGGACAGGCCAAGAGGCAAGGGACTGATTCCAGCTGAGAAAAAATGAGATTTTAGGTTTAGACTTATGAGGAGCATTGTCTGTAATTTGGGAAGGTGAGCCCTAGAGATCTGGACAGTGGCAGCCTAAGGCTGGGTACTCGGAGACAGGAAAACACTGGTTTGGACCCTTAAAGGGTCCATGCATTGGAAGGTTGGCCCTCACTGTGGCAAGGTTAGAGGTTGTGACCTTTGTAAGGGTTGGGTGGGTGTTCTTAGGTTATTGGATATATATATATATATATATAAAACTCAATTTCATGAACTTTATCATAGCAGTAGTAAATGGATGAATACAAGGAGAACCAGAAAGCAGGCCTCAATTCTAATCTTAAGGGGAGGGAATTTGGGCTGTGTGGTCTGTTATACATTGCTAGTTAGGTATAGGTATTGTTTAGATCCAATCCCCTTAGAGCTTTGTTTCTTTAACTATTACAACTGGATTCCTCTGTGCTCCCTCCTCCCTTTTTCTCTCCCTCCTTCTCTCTTTGCTCTCCTCAATGTCTTATATATCCCAGGCTGCCTTGAACTCACAGCCCTCCTGCCTCAGCCTCCTGAGCTGGGACTACAGGCATGTGCTTGGCATCTTTTATCCTTATGTGTGGCTAGTTGTGCTTCCGTATCTGGACCCAGTCTTGCCTCATCAGTTCCCTAAGTGTCATTATATTTTCCTCATCATGCTCTGATGTGAGCAGCAACAAGATCCTTTCTTCTATGCCAGTTTCTCAATAACTGAGTGCCTTGCCTGAATCCCAGACACCCCTGTCTATTTCAATGCCCAATTTCCTAATGGCTACCACATAGTAAATGAATGTTCATAACATCTGACTATATTTTGGTTTTTGTTAGGCAAAAAATATGTATGTCGCCTTCCTTTTCCCTATGAAAATTACTTCCCCAAGCTTTGTAACCAAATCTTCATCTTATTTTCAGGTTAGAAAGTTGCTGAGTCTTTACAACCTATTTGAAATCTTCCAAACGTACTTTGCGTGGTTTACACAGGCTACCTCATTCGCACCTTGGAATAATTCCCTGTAGCCATAGCTATGATCACAACACCATTTAATAAAGGTGAAGAAGTTGTAGTTTAAAGATATGAAAGGATGTGTCTGTGGCCACAGTACAAAGGAGGGGCAGGAAGTGAAGCACAGGTCACTGGCTCCTTCGCTGGTCTGGGATTACAAGCTTCCTTATCTCCTTTAGGCTTTGCTCAAACTTCTTCAGTGACTGATGAACTTCTCTGCAGCTCCCAGCCCTGGATCCAGCAGCAGGTGAATCCTGTTTCTGCCTGTGGTGGAGTAGATGTGCCTGTAGCTCACATGAGTCTTTGCTTCCATGAAGTCCCCACCATCCTGTCAGTCTGCCCCGTGCCCTAATGCCCAGGCAGTGGCTCTCAAAGTGTGCTTCCCAGACCAACAGTATTCATGGCACCTTGGAGCTAGTTAGAAAATTGTAGACCCTACTTCAGGCCAACTGAATCAGAAACTTTGGGATTGGGACCCAGCAATGTGAGTTTCCACAAGCCCTCCAGGTGATTTTGATGTGTGTTATAATCTGAGGACCATTCCCTAGGGTCACAGTCAGAGGGAATATCACAAGCTCAAGTCTTTGCTTAGACTGTTGAGTGTGTTTAAACTAAATGTGTTTGGGAAGAAGAGGGGCAGGAAGATGACTTTTTATCTTAACTTACCACACTCTCTTTCTAGTAGACCTCTCCCCACCCCTATGTCACTGGACGGGAAGATGCAATGCGACAAGTCTTTGTTCAACCTCTGACTTTGCACCAGAGAATTGTGTTGACACTGATGATATCTCCAACAAAGAGGTACTTGGAAAATACAGTCATGCAAGAGGGAGGGACAGGTCACTATAGGAAGGAGTCTTATGTCACTTGCTTGACATTTGAAGTTACGCAGTAATTTATATCCTCTTCTCACCCTTGGAGGCTTGACATGCCTTAGGGTACATGCTAGCAACCACAGCGCCGCTCAGAGCATGTTTGTATGTGTCCCTTGTTTGTGGCTGACGGCTTTTACCTCACTCTTAGAACCAGGTATTAAAATTGACAGTTTTTCCTTTTACATACTTCAGTGATCTAAGTAGAAACATAACAACTGCTCGTTCCCCTTCTTCTTGGTGTTTAGGTCTAGCCACTTCCTATTGTTTGCTCCTTGGAATCCACATGGTTTGGGCTGTCTGGTACCTGTTCTGGAGCACACAGCCGCAGAAGTCCTGGCCCCGGGTGTTGAGCCAACGTTCATCCGAGCTCTGGAGCTGCAAGCTTGCTGAGGCTGCCCAAGTGCTTTATGAGCAGGGCGTCTTGATTGATGATGAGAGAGTAAATAAATTTCAGTAAGTACACACAAGAGTGGATCAGGACAGTACGTGTTTACTATGTACAATCAATGGGCATTATTTTAGAGGAGATTAAAATTTCCTGGACTTAATCCTCCCGCTTGAGCAGAGTTGGTGGCAGAAGATGAGTTACTGTTTTCTCTGGGGAGGAACTAGTGGAGCATCTGTACCTTTCAAGTCAGAACATGCAGAAAAACATGTAGCCGTTTAGAGACCTGTGTGGAACTGTGGGTGCCTCACACGTGCAAAGCCCTGGGTTTGAACCCCAGTACAAGAAACTTCTTCCAAACAAAATACACCTATCTCCTGCCCCCTCCCCCTGAAAAAAATCAGAAATTAGTTTGGTTTGGAAGTCAGCTGTCCTATAAAACATGGGTTTGTAGCATATGAAGTTTAAGAGGTGCTACTGGCTGAGAAGGGAGTTGTTTCTCTCTCCCTCTAAGTTTCTTGGGCTCTGAGCCGGCTTCTCCATTTTTACAATGTGTGTGAGAGAATCGATGTTCGGTGAAGTTGGCATTTGACTGTACTCTGGATTTGGTGACAGATTTGAACTGCTTCTGTCAGGAGTCTGGCAATCCAAACTCTCCAAGAGTGAGCTGCAGATGGAGTATGGTACCTTGGCAGAAACTGGAAATCTACATTTTTTTTTGTTTTTTCGAGGTAGGGTCGCGCTCTAGTCCAGGCTGACCTGGAATTCACTATGTAGTCTCAGGTTAGCCTTGAACTCACAGTGATCCTACCTCTGCCTCCCAAGTGCTGGGATTAAAGGCATGCACCACCACACTGGGCTGGAAATCTAGATTTTTTTTTCTAAACTTTTTTTTTTCCCCAGAAATTGGAAAAATTGTTAATTAAAATTTAAAACACTGTCTGCTTCCTAAGAAGCCCAAGCCTGCACTGTGGGACAGTCATGGAAGAAGATCTTGAAGATCTAGCCAAGATTTCCTCAAAAGTAGGTGTTTATATATTATTAATGCAAATTATATGTATATTTTTAACAAGGTAAAGATCGTTTTCAGAAGTATTTCTTATCTGCATAGATCTGAACTGCTTATATCAGGAGTTGGCAAACTGGCCTGTAGTAAAAATCTGGCCCACTACTCATTTTGTAAATGGCTTTATTGGAATATAGCCATAATGCTACAGTGATTTATTTGCATATGTGCATGTGCCCCCCCCCCCCCCCGTGTGTGTGTGTGTGTGTGTGTGCATGCCTCTTGTTACTCTAAACAGAACACCAGACACTTGTACCACTTTGGGGGTCTGGCTTTACATAGCAGGCTGTGGAATTGATTCCAGGCCGGCAGACTTTGCAAGCAGGCCCCTTTAACCATTGCTCCATCTCCTCAACCCCTAGTGCACTTCTTATGTGCATGCTCTTGCAACAGCTGCTTACAGACACTGGATCCAGAGATCAGAAAATGACAGGAAAGATATGTGGGCCCAAACTTCCACCCGGCTTGTGAAGGGTTTGAAGGTGACCTGAGCTTGGCTTGATGTAAGCTATGCTTGGCTGCTCTGTTAATCTTCTACATCCTGATGCTGGCTCTCACATTGAAGAACCTTGTTTCAGATTGTTATGATTTGAAAGTGAAATGTCCCCTCAGATGTCGAATACTTGGCCCCCAGCTGGTGGTGCTACTTTGGGAACTTGTAGATCCTTTGGAAGTAGGGCTTACCTGGAGAAAGTGAGTCTGTGGGAGGGATTAGCCCGTCCCTGTCTCCCCATCCCTCCTCTCCTTCTCTCTTCTGTGCTGCTGAGATGTGAGCACGCCGCCTCATGCTCCTGCCACCCTGAAGCCACCTGTCACCGTGTCTCTCTGTCATGATGGACTACACCCTCAAGCAGTGAGCCGAAATAAATTCTTCCTCCTTGAATTGCTTCTTGGGAGATATTTGGCCATGTCAATGAGATAAGTAGCTAATACACTGACTGATTGTTTTCTGATGTGATTGTCTCAGGAGAGCCACAGGATCGGCCTTTACTCTGTCATGTGGGTGAGTACAAGCCGGAGTTCCCCGGAAAGGAGGGAATAGCTTACTGCCACTCACCTGGAGGAAATGACAATTCTGGGATAGGAAGGGAACACTGCACCAGAACCTTGATCTGCTTTCGGATGGTGACAACCTCACGTGAGACCCTAAGCCGAAGTTCTGAACTACCCCTGGATTTCTGACCGTATCAACTTTGTGAAATAATAATTGCTTGTTGTTTTAGGTAAGTAGGTTTGGGGGTAATCTGTTGTGCTGTGATGGAAAACCCCATGCTATCCTTCACAGCGGACTTGATAAACATCTCTAGCACCATTTGCAGGTAGGTATAGGACTCTTGTTAAAGTGCTCACTTGTGGTCAATTTAGGCTATTATCATCTTTCAGCTTAGGTCCCCAGGTCACATAAGAGGGGGCAGTTTGAGACTGCAGAGACTGTACATGCATGTGTATAGTGTGTACACTGTGAGCATTGTTGTTCTCTGTGCCCCATAAGGAGCAAAAGGGCTTCTGCTTCCAAGGTGCCTAAGAGCCCTACTTTGTTTGGGATACCTCTTCAGTTTTTACTTCTTGTGTGTTCTTTTAAAAATATTTTTATTATTTATTTATTTGTAAACAGAGAGAGACAGGGAGAAGTCTGAGGGAATGTGAATGCCATGGTCTCTAGCTACTGCAAACAAACTCCAGATGCATGTGCTATGTTGTGCATCTGGCTTTCCATGGGTACTAGGGAATTGAACCCCAGTTAGGCTTTGCAGGCAAGTGCCTTAACCGCTAAGCCATCTCTCCAACTTCTCTTGCTGGTTCTGATCCTCAGTGGTCTTCCTCTCTGTATGTATTCTATGAGAACTTGTTCAACAGTGCTCAGAGAAGGCCAAAGTCATGTATTTTTTCCCTACTGAGCCTTCTGGGTTGTGTGTATTAGAAATCCTTGGTAGGTAGCAAGTATAACTGCATGGTAAATGGGCTTGGAGTCTAGGCAAACGCACACACACACACACACACACACACACACACACACACACACAGAGAGAGAGAGAGAGAGAGAGAGAGAGAGAGAGAGAGGGAAAGTTAGTGTTGAAAAGGAATTGACAGTAAAAAACATAACAATGATTAGCTTCTGCACAGTATTTTCATTGGGAGATAAGAAAAGAATCGGGCAGGAGAGCACACATCCCCCTGCACCTGTCTCCTGGTCCTTCCTCACTTTTCCTAGCTGACAGCCTAGCAGGTGAGTTTGTAGTTGGAACTTGAGACCCTGGTTATCTTTAGCAGCTGATCATTTGTGCTTATATGGGCAGCTTAGCTGTCTGTCCTCCGGGCCTATGATTTCCCGTTTTGCAATAAAAACTTGCCTCTCTAATCTTGAAGGTATATCTTGTATCAGGATGTGAACTTCGTCAGTGAGCTGCTCCCTGCTCCTGTCACCCATAATTCCTTAAGCTAGTGTCACCTCTCACTGTGCACAGGAAAACATTCCCAGCAGCTCTCCAAATCCTAACAGTTGGCTAGTTGGCACTGTGTTCTCCTCTAGCAAGGTCCATTGGGCAGCAGTGGGGGGCTAACTGGGCAGCAAACTTCACTTCCCTGTATCATAATCCATGCAGTTAACTCAAGGCTGGAAGTGTTCAGGATGGCTTCTTGGAACTTGTCATGTGATGGAGAGATAATTTTGGATATATATGTAGTGAGAATATATTTACAAAGATATGGGGTTCAAAGAAAAGAATATGCGCCTTATACTTAAGCAGGTATGGACATCGCTCAGGACACCTAGCTATTTAAAAGAAAGCTTTTTAGTGGCAACCTCCATACATATAGATGGCATAGCATGATCATAGCCCCTTCCCACAGACATCCCTTTTCCCCCTTTCAAATCTCCCCTCCACTGAATCCCTTCTTCTTTCCAGCCAGTCTCCTTTGATTTTGATGTCATCATTGTTTTTCCTCCTATTATGCAGGTCTTATGTAGATAAAATCAGCCACTGTGAGGTTATGAATATCTAGGCTACTTTGTGTGTGGAAGACAGTATTGTAAGCACTCCTCCATTTCCTTTGGCTCTTATGTTCTTTTTGGCACCTCTTCTTGAATTGATCCTGAGCCTTGGAGGGTATGATAGAGATGTCTACTTAGTGCTAACACTCCACTGTCACTTGTCCACACTTTGGTGAAAGGAATCTAGCTTTACGGACAATGTAGTGAGGTAAGGTTTAGGGTGAGGACCAGTTTCCATTTCAACACTTGCTCAGTGTACTGAAATGGGTTACCAGCAGTGCCTGCTTCACAGGTGGTTGTGGGAGTGAAATTAATTAATACCTATTAAAATATGTGGAATGATGCTCAGTTCAACCCGGTAATTATTACTCTTACTATTATTATTAGTTTTTTTAAAAAAATTTTTTTGGTTCATTTTTTAATTTGTTTATTTGAGGGTGACAGAGAGAGAGAGAGAGAGAGAGAGAGACAGATAGATAGAGAGAGAATGGGTGCACCAGGGCTTCCAGCCACTGCAAACGAACTCCAGATGTGTGCGCCCACTTGTGCATCTGGCTAACATGGGTCCTGGGGAATCGAGCCTCGAACCAGAGTCCTTAGCCTTCACAGGCAAGCGCTTAACTGCTAAGCCATCTCTCCAGCCCTTATTATTAGTTCTTAACCACAACAGCAACAATAACAAAAACAAGAACCCAAGAAAGTAATAACAATCTTATATTTTGGGGAATTTACATTACTGTATGTTAAACTTGTAGCCCAACTTCAGGTATATGTACAAAGCTCTGTGATATATATTTTATTTTAATATATGATTAATAACTGCCACCTGATTTGCTATGTTTGGGGCATTGCAGACTCAAATGAAGAGGTCAGATTGTAGTGGGATGACACCATTTCATGGTGCATGGAGCTGAAATTGCCTTCAAGGCTGTGTCTCTGCTCTACAGTGGCATTCACTCCCTTAAATGTCATTTGTCTCCTCATTCTCAGCCAGGTCTGATTTCCATCACTGTCTCTTCGCTCTTTGTGGAGCAGGTGAGTCTGACTCAGACATTTACCCCTTAGTCCTTGTGGTTAGCGAAGGAGACTGTGCCCTTTATGAACTCTGAGACCCACTGAGAAATCTGGATTCTTTCTGTTAAGATCTTGTAACTTGCTCAGTGCACATTAATATGTAGTGCTGAGGCCCGATTACCATGTGATAAGTTCTCCATTAGCTCATGTTGCTGCTGTCATTCTTCAAAACCTTCCTTGTTATTCCCACACCTCTCGCCCTGACCTTCCTTTCCAGGTACATTTGCTGTATTTCCCAGGTTCCTGCTCAACTTTGCTCATAACTCCTCTATGACTCGAGTAATCTCTCGCCATCTCTGCAACTTACTATTCTGTGCATCCCATGCTGACTCACCCTCCTCTGCTATGTTCCAGATGGTTTTGCACCAAGCAGAGCATATGCCTCTTTCTTCCCCTTGATTACACTGGGCATTTTTTCATTCCTTTGCCTCATCCTCTGTTTGATTTACTTCTGGACTATTTATCGCTGGGGTGGTGTGCATAATGAATACCCATGGGCATTCATTAAGCTCAGCTTTGTGTAGCTTCAATTTCCCCTCATGTCCTTGGTGTTGGATGTGTTTGGTCATTTGCTTATGTAAACATTACAGTTTGCCAGCATTTACACCACAGAAATCCATACCTTTCTCTTTTGGATTATACTTAAAAAAAAAAAAAAACTCATGGGAGTTCTTAGTTAAAAAGAGTAAAGGAAAGGTGGAGGGAGGGCTAATCAAAATCTAAGAGGATATAAATAAATCACATGGAAAACTTACTTTTTTGAACAATGAAACACTCAGAAACCATGAATTTTTAATAGAAAGTTTCCAGTGCCAGGGACAGGATACCTTCAGTGAGTTGTTGGCCAGGGAGGTCACTGATACCCCAAAACATTACAGGCCATTGCTGAGGCTTTTGGTTTCCCACCAGGAATAGATGGTAAGACAATATTGCTGAAGACTCCACATACTTGGGCTGCAAGGTTGCTGAGAACTCCTGCTGAAGCTGAGCTGAAAATCTCCTCCATGTTGACCAGCTGACAGAAAGCTGGAAAAAGCCATGCTGCATGCAGTTCAATGGGAGAGAGAGAAATCACCAGTGAAGATACTCAACAGTGGTCACTGTAAGCCTTAAATTTGGCCAGCTAGGCCAAATGAGCCAATGGGTGCAATAGTGGCATGTCTGTTATAGGGGAAACCAACCATTCTCTAATTGGACTGGAGGCCTGCTCCATGGGAGGGAATTCATTTCTGATACTGAAAACCTACAATAGGGGTAGTCATGATCCCTAGGGTTATAAAGTCTGCATGTGTCTGGCTAAATGTGTATAATATGCTCACCAAACTGCCCAGTAAGCACTTCTCTTAATGTTCATACCCGTGTATTAATGATACTCTCACTTTTGGTTAGAGAACCTTCTCTTTTCGGATGACAGTAACTTTGGGATGACTCAGAAGGCACCATGGTGCTGGGAAGAAGTGACAGAGGAGTGCTTAGCACTGAAATATCTCTATCACACCTTCCAAGGCTCAGGGTCCATTGCATAAGAGGTGGCAGAAAGAATGTAGGAGCCAAAGGAAGGGTAGGACTCCTTACAAAGTACTCCTCCAGATACAAAATGACCTGGATATCCATGACCTCACAATACCTGACACTACCTACATAAGACCTTCGTGATAGGAGGAAAAGATGATGACATCAAAATAAAAGAGAGACTGATTGGGAGGGGGAGAGGATATGATAGAGAGTGGAGTTTCAAAGGGGAAAGTGGCAGGGGGGACGGAGGGACTTGCCATTGATTATTGTCTACAATTATGGAAGTTGTCAATAAAAAATAAATTAGATTTAAAAAATGATATTCTACTGGTGACTTTTATGGTTTCCCTGTGCTAAAGATCTTCTGTCATTGTTTCCCTCGCTCTTGGCTGCTGTGGGGGCTGCAGCAGGGAATGTGACTCTCTGGGCAGACTAGCCACTCAAGGAGATGGTTATTCTGTTCTTCTTTATTTTAGAGAAGTGGATTGGTTTCTCTCCAGGGTGTTTTCTTTTCTTCCTGGTGCCTCAAGTAGTAGGTCCAAATAATTTGCCTTTGTAGCAAACCTGAGTCATGAGGTTCCTAATGCCTTCTGCACCAGGTGCCTCTGCTGCTGCAGTCTCTGTCCTCGTGACTTTGAGGAGGGCAACACTGGGCTCACCTAAAGAGATGATGTCCAAGGGAAGGAGTAGCTGTGTCTGACCTCCAGAACATGTGTTCTAGTCTGGCTTTGAAGCATTGTGGCCAATCTTGAATGAGTCACTTATTCTGTTTGGATGGTCTTTTGTGAAGGCCTCTATGAGCTCTGAATGCCACGAGACTAACTGCCACCTTCTCTTGGATCAAGTTCTCTGCCTGAAACCCGGAACTGATCAAGCCCAGGTTTGGCAGCTGCTAGAGAGAACTGTTACTGCCCATCCTAATGTTTGTGTACAATAGGCACACAGCACAATTTTTGAAGGTGAAATTTTAATCTAGAAACCTTGATGATACTACTATTTTTAAGACCTTGATGGTAGACATTGCTAGAAAATTTATTCTTCTTGTTTTAATTTTTAAAAATCATTACTTTGCATATGTGAGGTTTACTTTTAGAGTTTGAAATTTCTTGTTGACACAGTCTCTGCAAGCGTCCCTTTGCCATTTAACCAGCGGTCCTTTGTGTTGGTTGACAGATTGATATTTTGCAAGTCACCCTCACACCCTGTTCCTGGTTGTGATTACCTCAAGCTGCAGCAGCTGGAGGGGTGCCAGGAGCCCATGGTCATTTGAGTTTGTGCTTTTATATTTCTTATAAATAAATGCTGGAACCTTGAGTGCTGTCCCTCTGGAATTGTAGAGGTAAGAGAAAATTAGGAAAATCCATGGGAGTGGAGGAAGAACAGGTCAAGAGTAAATGAAATATAGGGCTGGCCTCCTGGCTGAATGCGTCAGTTCCTAGGCTTGCTCCAAGTCCAGGCTGACTCTGGGCTTCCTGCCCTCCTGGCCTGTTTGACATTTGAGATTGGACAAAGGGATTTGTCAGGAAAAGGCTTAACCCTGCTCCGGGAGAGCTGGGATCCAGACGAGGCTTTGCCTTCTTTTTATTTTAGGAGAATCAAGTTTCCAATGAGATTGACTTCCCACAGACCCAGGATTTCCTGATAATTTGGGAGGCTGCTGGTCTGAAAATGGTCTATTACTATGCTTCCTCTATCCATCAAGAAGACATCCCCCTCCCCCGGGAAAACCAGCGCCCGCTCCTAACGTGACCTGAGGCTGAAGAAAGCAGCACGGATGGCCGAACTGATCTGTGTATTTTAAGGACAAACAGAGGAAAAGTGAAACAGCAAACGTTTTCAGCTGGCATGAGTAGAACAAGCGAATGTTTCTAGCAATTATTTAAAAACAAAAGTGGACGGATTTTGGGGGTGAGGCACAATGCGTTGTGGCCTCTCCGGAGGTTGTGCTGGAAGAAGTCTTTTACCACCCTGACTCACCTTTCTGCCAGTCATATATATATATATATATATTTCTAATTTCAACTTTAGCAAACACTTTGTATCATTTGTACTTAAGAAAATAAAACCTATCACATTCTGAGCTGGAGGAACACAGGTCAAGTAGCACCCTCCTCTCTCTCCAGCCTTTGCTGAACCCTGTTATGCAGCTACAACCCCAGCTCCCCCCGCGCCCGAAAGATATCCTTGACAATGTAAATAGCTGTGACCCCTGTGGTCTAGTATTGCCCCCCACCAAAAGTCTCTAAAGTAAGAAGGAAGGGACTGTTAACCTGGTGCCTAAGGTGAAACTTTGACCCCAGACAAAGAGGAAGGGCAGAGTAATTCTGCCCAGACAGGACAGACCATACACTTCAGCCCAGGAAGAAAACAAGGATTATTGTTGTTTGCTTGTGGCCTAAGACCCTTTGCTGTTGTGCGGTGAGCACGGCTACAGTACAGAGGTGGGGCTGGAGGATTTATGACAGGTTGGTAGGAATTAAGAGCCTTGGCTAGTTAGACGAAGGTTTTGTTTGCCTGGCTCTAGCAGTGGTGAACTAACAGTCTTGGGTTACAATGGGCCTCTCTCAGGAACCATGAAACTAGTTTTCCTTACCTCCAAAAGTATAATAAACCCTACCAGGAAATCCTGGGTGTTAATCTCATCAGAAGAAATCCTGAGAGATCATCTGCTTCTCTAGTTTGCCCAAGGGCTAGAGGGAATATTTATATCTTCTTTCCTACCAGCTTGATTTAACAGTACCTAAAGGCCTCTCTCTTTGTTTATATTCTAGGGAAATCATTCCATCACAGAATAAATTACAAGACATTTCCAATAAACTCTTCAGTCTTTTTTTTTTTTTTTTCTCTCAGATTGGGAGAGAGGCAGGGTGGAATACGGATTGAGAAAGACAAAGCTGACCAGAATGATATAAATAATTTTAGTCAACAGTTTGAAGGGGTTTTAAAAGTCAAAGCTTTTATCATGGTGATGAAGAGAAAAGAGCTGACTGGCTGGCAGCCAGAGCCGAGCCTCAGGAATACATTTTCTGTCTAGAATCCTGCCGGTATCTAGTCCTTCAGGCCCGAGCAGGTGGAGTACTCAAGGCCTTCCACCAGCTGTGCAGCCCAGACTGGGCCTGATCATGTGTCCAAAGTGCCATTTCCATTAGCATGTGAAGTCGTTGGGTCCCCTTCTCAGTTCTTGCCTAAATAAATCTGGCACATATTCCTGACATACACAGGTCAACCTTTGCCCCCAACCCCATTGTCCAGATGTGACAAGGAGGATGATGACAATACCTTCTACCTTAGAACGTTTCCTCAGAGTGAGGACACTATATTAAGCACTTTATCAGTTCCTTATCCATTAATCTTTGCAATGACCATGTGAGGTACTTACTACTATGGTTCTTGGCTTGCTGATGAAGCTTGGGGAAGCCAAGGGACTTGTCTAGGAGCAGGCAGTGACTAGAGGTGATGGGACCTGAAACCAGCTTTAGCTGGTCTCAGGATCATGCCCTTGAAGTCTATGATATGTTTTTGGACTTTAAAAATTTTGATTTGGGGCTGGAGGGATGGTTTAGCAGTTAAGGTATTTGCCTGCAAAGCCAAAGGACCCAGGTTCAATTCCCCAGGACCCACATTAGCCAGATTCACAAGGGGGTGCACGCATCTGGAGTTTGTTTTCAGTGGCTGGAGGCCCTGGGGCATCCATTCTCCCTCTCTCTTCCTCTTTCTGTCAAATAAATAAATAAATAAAAATAAAAATATTAAAAATATTAAAAATTTTTTGATTTGATCTTTTAAAACATTTTATTGACAACCTCTGTACATGTAGACAATATATCATGATCCCACCACCCTTCCTTTCTCCCCTTCCAAATCCCCCCTCCTCTGAATCCCATTTTCTTTCCAAGTAGTCTGTCTTCTGTTTTGATGCTATTTTTTTTTCATTCTTATTATTCAGGTCTTATGTAGGTAGCATCAGCCACTGTGAGGTCATGAGGTCCGCGGCTACTTTGTGTCTTGGAAGCAGTATTGCAAAGCATCCCTCCCATTCCTTTGGCCTTATATTTTTTTCCACCTCCTCTTCTACAATAGTCCCTGAGCCTTGGAGAGTGACTGAGAAGTCTCACTTAGTGCCCAACACTCTATTATCACTTCTTCTCAGCACTTGATGAGTTTTGAGTTTTCCCAGTGGTCACCACCATAAGAAAAGAGAAGCTTCTCTAACCAAAAGTGAGAGTAGCGTTACTATATAAGTAAACATAGTATTTAGAGAGAAGTTTGGTAGGCATAATATATCTATTGAGATGTGGGAAAAAGGGAACCCTTCTCCACTGTTGGTGAGACTGTAAACTGGTATCACCATTGTGGAAGTCAGTGTGGAGGTTCCTAAGGCATCTGCAAATAGATTCACCAGATGATGCAGCTGTACTACTCCTTAGCATATAACCTAAGGACTCTACTCATTACCAGTAGAGATATTTGCTCATCTATGTTTATTGCTACTGTGCTCACAATAGCTAAGAAATGGAACCAGCCTAGATGTCCACTGACTAATGAATGGAGCTTTATTCAGCTGTAAAGAAAAATAAAATTATGAAATTTGCAGGGAAATTGCAGGGATCTGGGAAAGATTATACTAAATCAGACAACGCAGACTCAGAAAGTCAAATGCTGCATGTTCTCTCTCATAAGTGGATCCTAACTTCAAATGTTTAGATTTGCATGTGAGTTAAAGTCAGTAGTAGAGGCCAGAAAGCTAGAAAGGAGCCGTGAGTGAAGGAGGACAGGAGGGCTTAAGAGGAGGGTATTATAGTTATGTGAGTAGAGGGGCAGAATACTGGGAGTGAAATGGTCTAAGAGGGTTGAGGGGAGGGGCTGTGACTAGACTTGACAAAAATTAAAGGTGTTGGGCTGCAGAGATGGCGTAGCAGTTAAGCGCTTGCTTGTGAAGCCTAAGGACCCTGGTTCGAGGTTCGATTCCCCAGGACCCCGTTAGCCAGTTGCACAAGGGGGCACATGCATCTGAAATTCGTTTATAGTGGCTGGAAGCCCTGATGCGCCCATTCTTTCCATCTCCTCTTTCTCTCTGTCACTCTCAAATAAATAAATAAAAATAAACAAAAAATTTAAGGTGTTATGATTAATCTATATGAAAACCTACTTCTTTGCTAGCAAATTATATTCTCATCAAATATATATATATAATATAATATATTTATATTATATATATAATATATAATATAATATGTAGCCAGACAACAGTAATAGTTCCCTTCCTAGGGATTATGACCTCTTGACCATAATCTGCTGATTAGGTTTTTCAGCACCCAGCATGAATTCCCTCCCATGGAGCAGGCCTCAAATCCAATCAGAGAGCAGCTGGTTTCCTTCAGGTTTATCACAATTGCATCAGTTGGCACATTTGGCCTGGCTGGCTAGCTGTAAAACTTACAGGGCCCACTGCTGGTTAAGACTGTTGATGCCTTTTCTCCCCCAACAGGCTATGACAGCTTGTCATCTGGGAGGAGTCTTTCAGTTCAGCTCCAGCTTGATTTCTCTGTATTCTGCAGCCCATGCATATGAAGTCTTCAGCAATAGGATCTTACCATCTAGTTCTGGTGGGCAACCAAGATCCTTGGTAGTAGCCTGTAATGTTTGGGGGGCATTAGGGGCCTCCATGACAACAACTCTGTGGAAGGTATTCCGCCTCTGGAACTGAAATTTTCTTGTAGCAATATATGGCTTCTGAGCACAGCATTATCCACCCCCACAAAATACTTCTGCCCCAAATCTCTTTTTCAGCATATATATTATATAGCTAGCCTAGAAGTAGGTTTCCACGGTGCATATTTATAACATTTTAATTTTTATATTATATTTTTATTTACTTACTTGATAGAGAGAGAGAGAGATAATGGGTGTGTAAGAGCCTCCAGCCATTGCAAATGAACTCAGATGCATGTGCCACCTTGTGCATTTGGCTTAAGTGGGTTGTGGGGAACTGAACCTGGGTCCTTTGGCTTTGTAGGCAAGTGTCTTAACCACTAAGCCATCTCTCCAGCCCAACATCTCAATTTTTAAATTTTTATTAACCTTCTTTCCACACCCTCTTCTCTTCCATCCTCTCCCCTAACCCCACTGGATTTTTTAACTTCCTATCTTATCTTACTATACTTCCCATTAGGGGCTATTTCCTAAGGCTGAACCCAAGAGCATTTGCTTAGAGCCCTAACTAACCTTATCAACTCCTTTCCTAAAACAGGGCCCTGTGACGGACCAAGTACTGCTCCAAACCAAGCAGATCTCCTTGGAATCACGATATGTCCTCATGACTATGACTGAGCCAACCCAGAAGCATCCTCCGGTTAGAGCTCTTGTGCTGCATCCTATTCTTCAGGTTAGACCTCTTGTGCTACACCCTATCCTCCAGGTTAGACCTCCTGTGCTGCATCCTATCCTCCAGGTTAGACCTCCTGTGCTGCATCCTATCCTCCAGGTTAGAGCTCTTGTGCCACATCCTATCCTCCAGGTTAGACCTCCTGTGCTGCATCCTATCCTCCAGGTTAGACCTCCTGTGCTGCATCCTATCCTCCAGGTTAGACCTCCTGTGCTACATCCTATCCTCCAGGTTAGACCTCCTGTGCTGCATCCTATCCTTCAGGTTAGACCTCTTGTGCTGCATCCTATCCTCCAGGGTAGACCTCTTGTGCTGCATCCTATCCTCTGGGTTAGAGCTCTTGTGCTGCATCCTATCCTCCAGGGTAGACCTCTTGTGCTGCATCCTATCCTCCAGGTTAGACCTCCTGTGCTGCATCCTATCCTCCAGGTTAGACCTCTTGTGCTGCATCCTATCCTCCAGGTTAGACCTCCTGTGCTACATCCTATCCTCCAGGTTAGACCTCCTGTGCTGCATCCTATCCTCCAGGTTAGACCTCCTGTGCTGCATCCTATCCTCCAGGTTAGACCTCCTGTGCTGCATCCTATCCTCCAGGTTAGACCTCCTGTGCTGCATCCTATCCTCCAGGTTAGACCTCTTGTGCTGCATCCTATCCTCTGGGTTAGAGCTCTTGTGTTGCATCCTATCCTCCAGGTTAGACCTCCTGGGTAAACCTTGTTGGCTCAAATCACAGCCATCTTCTTGAGATGCTACAATGGAAAGAGTTGGTCATCTTAGGAAAGCCAGGGCTATCACCCTTCCCATCTCCTGTTCACTTTCTTCTCTGCCTTTCCATGGTATCATGCCTCCTTCTAAAACTTCTATGGGTTTATCAGCTCACTTGAGGCAAGTCAGTTTTGGCAAAACATGTCCATTTACCATCTCAGAAAAAAAAAACTATTAACAAGGATGTCAGTTTATTAATTTATAAAATTTTGTCTTTTTCCTTGGTTAGTTCTCCTTCCTGAAGGGTATTTTATCCCAGAATTAGAATTCAAAGGAAGTCAGATGGATCAATCATCAGATTATTTGAACAGCCCAGAATTAGAGTAAATAAATTGAATTGACTCAACTGATATGTGGGACCTGAAAGAAACATTGTTCTCTGCCATGAACAGAACCCTCCTCCCTGACAGTCAGCAGTCAGTCTGAAGATCTGGGTTCCACACCAGGTTCTGCCTCTTATGGTCTCTGTGATCATGGACAAGGCATTTAACTTCCTCATGCTCCTGCTCTGTGGTTAGTAAAAGGGGAGCAATAATATCTTAGTTATGATTCCCAATGCTTAAAAAGGTTAGGCAGAATGTTACCTTCATCTTGTAGAGATGTCAAGACGGTGTTTTAACAAACGTCAGTACCACGTGACTCTCCTGGGTGGGCCTGGGATTCTGAATTGCTACATGTCCAAGGGATGCTGCTGGGTTTGTCAGGTTTCTGTGCAGATGCTTAAGGGACCATGTAATTAAATACCAGCAGATAAATGTGTGCAATACTGTGTACCAATTAAAAGCATTTGTCATTGTGTCCAAAACAAAACAAAAAGCATCAACAACAAACAATACCATAACGACTAAATGCAATACCCAATTCTGAACTAAATGCTTTAATGGAAGAAAAAAATTAGGAAAGGCCATGATTGGAAGCAGACAAAATTGAAACATGGGCAAATGATTAGACAAAGTAACTTTATTAGTAAGGATTTTTTTTGTTTTTTACCAAAATTGATGATGGTGTCAGAGAGACATGGGAAGGGAGAGAGATAGAGATAGATACATGGACTGAATCATAAATAATAAAGCAAATGGGGTGAAATTAACAGTAAGTAAATTTGACTAAGAGGCCTATTGATATTCTATATACTATTCCTATCACTGTACTTTTTGTACGATTTTCAAGTCTATATACATGGGGTTTTTTTTGGTGGTTGTTTTTGTTTTTGCTTTTTTCAAGTAGTGTCTCGTTCTATTCCAGGCTGACCTGGAATTCACTATGTAACTTCAGAGTGACCTCAAACTCACAGCGGTCCTCTTCCTCTGCCTCCGGAGCTCTGGGATTAAAGGAGTGCACCACCCCACCTGGCTATTTCTAAAGTACCACATGCCTCGGCTAGATTCACCTCAGTGACTGATCACTACTGTTGAACTGCCATGTTCTGTTCTTTCTCAGTTCTTTATGTCTCATGGCCTTAATACTCTTAATTAATTAATGCATGCTCAGTACCCTGGCTCTCTTTCTGACTACTCCTCCTCAGTCTTGTTCATATATTCCTTTAATTTATAGTTTTGTGTAAAGCACCAAGTGCCCTGCTCTGCTTTCTGACCATTTTCCTTGCTGTGGGAGAGCTCAAGCATATGTCCAGTGGGCGCTGTCTCTCAGCTAGCTCAGCTGACTTCATGGATCCTTTCCCATTTCTGTTGCATCTACTTGCCAGATTCACTTAGCAGTGATGGTTTGTTTTCCTGCATCATTGTGCAATTGTTTGTTTTATGACCTATGGCTGACTTCTTCTAAAGAATATTTTATTTCTTTGAGAGAGAGAGAGAAACAGGCAGATAGAGATGGACACACACAGAGAGGGAATGGGTACACCAGGGTCTCTAGCCACCTTGTGCATCTGGCTTCATGTGGGTACTGGGGAATCAAACCAGAATCCTCAGGCTTTGCAGGCAAGTGCCTTAACCACTGAGTAATTTCTCTACCTCCATATGACTGACTTCTTGAGAGCACACAGTGCTATTGTACATCATTGTGTCCTTTGTACCTAGTATAGTGCTCAGGTTCCCTAAGTGTTTGAGGAAGAAGGAAAGCAAACCTAGACACTGGAGTAGACCTCAGAAACTGCCATCTAAACAGACCAGATGGCAGGTGTTAGTATTTGAACCCCATGGAAACACAACTCACTTCAATTCTGGGGCATGGGTAATGAGAAGTATCCTTCTGGATGGACTCAGGATACCAGTAGCATCTAGGAAGACAACTGAGCCGAGTTTCCTCTGTAAATTATTTCTGGACTCCTTTCTTTCAGTGTTAAACAAAAGGCTGTCAAATTGTCAAAAAGAGGAAGCATGCTTCTTATGAGAAAATTATTTATCATGCTATTCTACTGCAATAACAAAGCATGCTCTTCCAGAGAAGGAAGGTTATGGCCTCTAAGAAACTGTGGCCTCCAAGAAAAGCTTTGTCATATTTGCCCTTAGAGAGGATTAGGAAGACCAGGTAAAAGATGGCTGTCAGCCTTCACTTGAAATGTCCTCAGTTTAAATATCACATGAACTTGGATTCAGTTCAACAAACAATATTCAGTACATGGTTCTTCGTGTTAGGCTTGTCATAGTCTAGGGTGGAGAGAGCTATTTAGGCAAAGAAAGATAACTCAGTGTGATGAGTGTCATATTTATGAAACTATGAGGACAGAATCACTGGAAATACAGAAGAAAAAGTAATTTTATTTTTGAGGTAGTTCTCACTCTAGCCCAGACTGGTCTGGAACTCACTCTGTCGTCCCAGGCTGGCTTTGAACCCCTCCTACCTCTGCCTTCTGAGTGCTCGGATTAAAGGTGTATGCCACTACACATGGCAAAAATAAAACAATTTTGTGGTAGTATCTCACCTATTAAAAATCAAACTGCAAATATTACTCACTCCCTTCATGATTTAATTAAAAATAATAATTGTAGTGCCTATGATATAAACTCACTGTATCATCAAGAAGAAAACACTTTGGTGTAGGGAAACATAATTAAATAAGCTTTAATACAATGGCAAGTGACAGGGTCATTAGATATGCAAGTGATATGTGATGGGAATATGAGGAAACTAGCAATAAAGTCAGAGTAGGATGTGAAAGTCTTGCCCAAGCAGATGAGTCTTTAGGATGTTTACTTCATGCTTCCCCATAATGGCTGTGGGCTTTGAGTGTATGTCACTGTATGAATTATGAATCTGTGTTTCCTTAGATATTATAGAACCAATGCTCTTAGGGGAGATGACATATGGTCAGGCCATGAAATTTTCCTGGGAACCTGGAATTGAGACCCAAGGATTTCTTGTGGCCAGGAAACATGAAGGAGACTTGCATAGCCATGTTTTGATTTTGAGAGCAGGTATGTGAAGTGAGGCTGTGTTGAAGGAATAGGAGAGTGGAAGAGGGGGAGGAGGAAGTAGAGCGAAGGCTGAAACAACACACAGACAGACATACTCCTGAACAGTTGCAAGCTCCTGAATTTCATTTGAGCTTGTTAATCCGGAGAGAAGCCTTCATTATGAGAGTTCAGGCTGCAGCGACATCACAGAACCTAATGTCAGAAATGCAGTTGTCAGTATCAGGGACAGAATGGGACCAAATGGAACAGTTGTGAGGACCTTGCTATTTCTCAGTGCATGCTGGGTTCAGCCTTTCAATTTATGCATTAACCTGGGCTAGCTGATTTGCCTTGTGGGCACAAGATGTCCACTACATAATTTCCAGGTTTATATTTCCCTTGATTCAGGCAACATGCCAGACTGAATCAGGATCTAAGTTTTGCCTTACTTCTAAATTCTAATTGTCTCAGGTATATCAGGTATCTTCTTGGTTTTGGTATAATAACTATCATCTTGGAATGAGGACAGGGTTATCAAGCCTTTGTGTGGCTTAATAGGACCTCGTTCCTGTGTGAAGGATGACACAGAGGTCACTGTTAACTGAGGATCCCATCTTCAAAAGCTTTTTTTTTTTTTTTTCCTTTTTAGATAGAAGCTTGCTTTGTAGTCTAGGCTAGGCTTGAACTTGTGATCATCCTGCCTCAGCTTCCCAAGTGTTGGAATTACCACATCTGTCTACCTTCAAAGTTTTATGCTGAAATAAGAGTGCCACAGACTGAGCAGAGAGCTGACTCTCCAGTTCCTTGTTGCATTTCCACTGTGAAAACCTTTCTACTCTTCCTAAGGAATCTTGTATCTTGCCTTACTTAAGATAAACTGAGTGTCCATTTCTTTTTTTTTTTATTAGTTATGTACATACTCAGTGGGTAAACAGCCATGTTGGTACCATCATTAGCCTCCTCCCTGTCCTCCCTGCTCCGAAGACCCTCCTCCCTGCTCTGAAGACCCTCCTCACTGGGGATTGTGGGTCATGCATTGTGGGGGTAGCCATCAGTTATGGGTAAGAGGCAATATCTCTGTGCATAATGTTCCAACATGTGGCTTTAACAATCTTTCCACCCCCACTTCTGTGAATTTCCCTGAGCAATGTTGGGTTTGTTTTAGGTCTACTTCAGTGATGAGGTCTTGGGATCCTCTGTGTGTGTCTAAGTGTTATGTGCATTTCTTGCCACAAAGTATTCCTTATAAGATTTCAGCAGCCAGAGAAGATATGAAGTAGACATTCCAAGTCCAGGCACTGGCATGACAAAGCATGGCAGTGTGAGGGTCCATGGCTGACTGGGAGGCGTTTTCCAAGTGGGGATTGCAGCATGGGGCGTGTGACTGGATAGTGTGGGAGTAAGGCTGGAAAGCTGACTTGAAGGCTGCTCGTGGTACCCTTAGGAAGACCCTCCTAGGGCTGGAGAGATGGCTTAGTGGTTAAGGCGCTTGCCCGCAAAGCCTAAGGACCCCATGTTCGACTCTCCAGATCCCATGTTAGCCAGATGCACAAAGGTGAGGCAAGTGCAAGGTTGTACATGCCTGCTAGGTGGCACAAGCATCTGGAGTTCAATTACAGTGGCTGAGGCCCTGGCACACCAAGTCTCTCTCTCTGTGTGTGTGTCTGTCTGCCTCTCTCTCTCACTAGAATAAATAAATAAATAAATAAATAAATAAATATTTTAAAAAAGGAAAACCCTCCTAGTAGTCAGAGGAGGAAAGGGAGCCCAGAAGAATTTGAATAACAAAGAGATGGTATATGGCCAATGATGGGATTCTGTCTTTGTAGAGATTGGCAAGCACCTCTTCTGTACACAAATTTGGTGGTGAATTGCAACTTCAGTGTTAAGTGACAGATATAAAATTCCACTTTCCAATCAAATTGAATTGCACATTAGAATCATCACAGAGGCTTCATTTTCTGACCCTTTACCAAAAAGTCCTGGGTGCCCATAGCAGATACTGCTGGTGACCCATCTACTGGTCACAAATGCTGCAGCTTGTGGCTCACCTATGTCACATTTTCAGGAACTGCATCTCTGGGAGACATGTGGAATATTCTACCGTTCAACCTCTGTGGCCAATGACTGAATGATTTATTGGCATACAAGAGGCTGTTCTATTTGCCTCAAGGTGGGGCAATGCTGTGGTGTGACTCATGCTCCTGAGCCTTGTGGATCAGCTACAATGAATGGGACCTTGCTCAACATCTTCACTGTCCCTCTCCTGCCTCCCTTCCTGCTTCCAGAATTCTCCTAGAGTCTGGACCACAGAAATGCAAATCCCTTCCTCATGTTCCTGCTTTGGCATAGCCTTCCTAAGATGGCGCCACTGATTTCAGTGAACATCGACAGTCACACAGGTTGCTGACCTTCCATTTCAACACAGCGTGGAGGTCAAGAGCATAGACTCATTCAAGTGCTGGCCCTTCCACCTCATAGCGTGTGGCCTGGGCAGGTGGCTTAACCTGCCCAGTCTTGTGTCCTAATTTGCAGAGTTGAAGTAGGCTCACAGTAGCGCTCAGGGCTGGCTTGCTGGTTAGATGACGTGATAGAAGTGAAGTGCGCTCACAGTAGCGCTCAGGGCTGGCTTGCTGGTTAGATGACGTGATAGAAGTGAAGTGCGCTCACAGTAGCGCTCAGGGCTGGCTTGCTGGTTAGATGACGTGATAGAAGTGAGCTTTCAGCTCAGCACCCACTGCTGAGCTCGCAAGCCACCAGCATCACTGCTTCTGGTTATCTGTTTGCTTGAGCTACTGCATGCAGTTAGGCACGTTGTGTGTACAGTACTGGGCTCCATACCTAAGCATGCATGGATCTGATTTACAAGTTTTTATTTATTTATATATTTTATTTATTTGGTGTTTTGAAGTAGGGGCTTGCTGCTCTTGCCCAGGCTGACCTGGAATTCACTATGGAGTCTCAGGGGTGGCCTTGAACTCACAGCGATTCTCCCACCTCTGCCTCCTGAGTGCTGGGATTAGAGGTGTGTGCCACTGTGCCCAGCTACAAATTTTAATTTTTAATTGATATTTAATGGTAGCACATAATTATGAAGTACACTATGATATTCTGATACATATACACAATAAGAGTAATTAGTATTTGTGTTATCACAAACATTTATCATTTCTGTTTTTTTTTTTTTTTTTTTTTTGGTATTTTGAGGTAGGGTCTCACTCTAGCTCAGGCTGACCTGGAATTCACTGTGTAGTCTCAGGGTGGCCTCGAACTCTCGGTGATCCTCCTACCTCTGCCTCCCGAGTGCTGGGATTAAAGGTGTGCGCCACCACGCCCGGCTAACATTTATCATTTCTTAGCAACAGGAACATTAAAAATCTTTTCCTGTAGATATTTTGGAATATCTGTTAAATTGTTATTTACTATGGCCACTGTCATGGACAAAGGAACAGTAGAACTTACGACTCCTGTCTAACTGATCTTGGTTCCTATCATCTATCCTCATTCTATCCCTTTTCCCCTGTTCCTTTCCAGACTAAGCTGGCCTTGGCTCTATTATCTGCTTCCATGAACTCAACGCCTTTGGCTTGTAGACATGAGTGAGAACATGCAGCATTTGTGTCATGACAACTTTTTGCACAGGTGGATGCCAATGTGAGGAAAGGGCCAGGTGCTCTGTGTGCCAGCAACAGGCTGGCTGGAAGCCATGTCCACATTCTTTCTTTTGTTCCTTCTGCCGTTTGAAACTGGCTCTCAACTTAGTGCAAAGCTGCGGCAGGAGCTGCTGTCGTGTCCCTTTTCATCTGCTCTGGAATTCAGTGACAACCAGTGGCTGAAGTTTCGTTGAGCCCCGCTGCTGAGCAATGGCAGCTGTGCTGAGACACTGATGTCATCAGATGACCAGCAGCTGAGCCATGGTCGATGGGTGCTTTGCCAACACTGAAGGAAGGAGGAGGGCAATCCTTGAGGTACATAGGAGGTGTGGAGGTTCCTATGAAGGAGGCCTGCAGAGAAGGAAGCAAAGGCAAGCGTCTAGCAAGGATTTTCTGCATGTCTGGTACATGGTTGATTCACACTGGGCCTTGAGGTATAACAATGGGAGACTGTCAGGAGTCTGGAGAGTACCTGTAAACCCTGCAGTTGGGAGGCTAAGGCAGGAGGATCAAGAGTTTGACGCTAGCCTTGGTTACATAGTGAGACCCTATCTCAACAGAACAAAACAAAACACAAACATACAAAAAAAAATCTAAGAGAACAAAGCAAGGTCAAAGACTCGGTCATAGTTAGCACAAGGTGGCCAAGAAGTCCTGGATGCCTTCCCAGCAGAGATTTCCACCCAGAGGGCTCTTGGCTGTGGAGAACTTCCCTTCCCTATCTCTCCCTTACCCATGGTGCCAGTCAGGGAGATATGTTCTAGCCATTCAGGCTGGGCAGTGGTAGGCAGCAGTCCTGTCTGTCTTCCAGATCACAGAAGGGGGTAGTTCAGAGCCACATGGCTGGGTAAATGGCTTGTGTTCAGCTAACATTTGTTGCTCCCCAGAATAGCTTCCCACTTTGTCATGAGATTCAGTCCACATGGCCAGGCACTGGCCCAAGACTGAATTACTGAGGTGGAAACTGGGATGAGGAGAAGTTGTCAGGAGGTAACCTGACCACATTTCGGCAGATGAGCTGGCACAAACCAGCATGGATTAAAGTGTGTGTGTGTTGGGCGGGGTGGGGGAGGGTTGAAGATCTGATTGGCAGGTACTTTGTATGAAGGAACGCATACCTTTTCTTAAAGGAAATCTGGTCTGAAGAGTAGCAGAGATGCAGTAGAAGGCAGAAAACATGGAGAGTCCTTCCCTTCTCATGGAGCAACAGCCCATACTCCTGAACAGAGAAGGACGTCCTTGAGCCAGGCCTAATGATGTGTAGTTGTAGCTGTTGGGGGGACAGGCATGTAAGAGGGAAGGATCTTTTTGGAGCAAGAATTGGAGGCCAGCCCGAGAAACATGGTGGGATTCCATCTCAACAAACAAGACCAGCTATTCTCTCGTGAGCCTCCTGGCCATCCAACCTTTTCTAGTATCTCTTCCCCACCTAATCAAATGAACAAAGTCCTGAAAACCACAGCCCATAGACTTGAGGTCTTGACTTGCATGTTTGTACTGGAGAAACTTTGGCATCACATTGGACTACCCATTCCATAGTGAGCCAGGCATTTCTAGCTATCCAGTCATGGACACAGAGAAGTCAGGCACTGGTTCCTATAATCTTGGATGACCACCACTCGTCTGTGAACCTTACTATTCAGGAGAACATAGTTGGTGGGTAGAGTCCTTATCTTTGCTTTCTCTTCAGCCCTGGGGACGGAGCATGTAGATTATCATTAGCTTCACTAACATTGGATACAAGGCCTCTGGAAAATGCCAGAAAGCTGCACCTTTTTTGGAAGCTGAAGACTTCCTAGTTCGAAGGTGCCCAGAGCACATCTTGTTTGATTTTAGGATACATGCTGGATCACAAATGACTCTAAGTGGCTGCTACACTATGTGGAAATGGAGCCCCAGTTGAAAGGTGGCCGAGGAAACCCCCAGAGCCCCCTCTACAGCATGCTTGTTCACCAGCTTGCACAGTGCGAGTCTGCGGTGTCTCACAGGTGGGACTGGAACTTGGGAAACTCTTTTTTCTCTTCAAATCTAACTCTTATATCAAGAGTTAGTGCCAAGTAGACCAAGCTTATGGAACAGAAGTCCAGGTTCTGCTGGGAAGAAGGGGAAAAGAGTCAAACCTATTTGGAATCAGTTCATTGGCATAGAAGTATATTTTGCTTTGAGCCTAGATCCTGTGAAATCTTAAGATCCATGACGTCCAATTAAAACAGAGCTCAGGCATAGGAAGAGCCTAACAGACATGTATAATTATGTGAACCAGAACTGTAGCAGGAAAAGGGGGGTAAAAATCCAAGGAGAAGCCAAGGCCAATTATCAGAACTGCTAATTTTTACCAACTTAATCATTAATGAACACCATGTTTCTGGAAGGAATGCTAAGAGAATAATTGTATTTCAAGGGCTTGAAAACTGCTAAACTCTGAAGTTGTACAATTTGTGCAAATTAATATGATAAAAAGAGACAATTAAGGTTTATAATTAACAGATAAATACAAATGATCTGGTGAAGACAATCTTAAGTTTCTGCTCTGTCTTATGAAGCAGTGTAATTGATTTTTATACACGCTAATTTACAGTACATGCTCTGTTAACTATTAACACAGAGAAAAGAACGTGGGGTAAGTGGAAGTCAAGGAGGAAAGTGAGCCAAGAAACTAACAAGCTACATCTAGCTGAGGAGGAGAAATAGGAAAGTATGCCAATGGCTGGAATGTGGCTTTGAAAAGAGAAAACTAATATTGTCAAATAGCAACCTTCCTCCTGTTTCTCCTCGATCATCCATCTCTTCAGGGTGAAAACAAAATCCCTCAAAAGTGTTCACAGGGCTAGGATGTAGCCCTGTTGGTAGAATCCTTGCCTAATGTGCACAGAGCCCTGGGTTTGACCCCTAGCACCGCTTCCCTGAGCATGGTGGTACATGCCTGTAATCCTAGCATTGGTAGGTAGAGGCAGAAGAATCAGAAGTTCAAGGTCATTTTTTGCTCCATAGAGAGTTCTTGACTAGTCTGGGCTACATGTCTCAACAAGACAAAAAATTATGAGTGCAATTAAGTTTTTCTCTGTTCTTTTTACCACCTAAAACTGGTTGGAGTTTCCTAAAGTTCACAGGATGTGGATAGAATGGTCTCATTGAAGTCAGTTACGCTGTATAAATGAAAGCATTTCAGGAGGGAGATGTTTCCCAGGCTAGGGTAGCTGAACTGCCCAGGCACAATCACAGGGTCATGATCACATGTGTGCCCCACACAGATCACCACAATGGCAGGTCTTCAGATGGCAGGCGACTGGGGACAGAGTGGCCCTATCATGGGCAGTGCCGGCAGAGCAGGCTCCTGCATCAGCACATGTAGGAATTTGTCTCTTCAAAGTGGTCAGAGAATTTCCTGAGTCACTCTTGGAGGCCAGATAATTTGCCACGAAAATATCTTTCTGTGGGTGGGAGAGATGGCTCAGTGGTTAAGAGCTGTCCTGGGCAAGCATGAAGTCCTGAGAGATGGCTCCAATTCAATCTCCAGGACTCATATAAACAGCTGGGCGTGGCCAGTCATGTGAGAAGCAGTTTGGAGAACTGAATCACCAGGACTCAAAAGAGCCCCCAGCAATCTCCAGGATCAGTAAGAGACTCTGGCTCAAGTAAGAAAGGGCAGACGAGTAATGGTGTGTGTGTGTGTGGGGGGGGTCACCTGATGTTGCCCTCCAGCTACCACAGGTGAGTGCACAGGGCACCCATGTCAGTCTTGCATATTTGCACTCTTGTTGCTCAACAGTGTTCTTCACATGGTAAAACTTCGAAACCACTTGTTCTGGTGTGGAGAAGTGAGGTCTGGCCTGACAGCCCTCCTCACCCACACTTTCACTTTCTGTAGTTTGTTGCTTCTAGTCAGCTCTTCCTGAAGGTATCACATGGAAATTTCAGAAATAAGCAATGCAGAACTTTTTTTCTTTCAATCTTTATTAAAATTTTCCATGATTATAAAAATACCCCATGGTAATACCCTCCCTCCCCCCACTTTCCCCGTTGAAATTCCATTCTCCATCATATCCCCTCCCCATCTTAGTCAGTCTCTCTTTTATTTTGATGCCATGATCTTTTCCTCCTCTTATGGTGGTCTTGTGTAGGTAGTGTCAGGCACTGTGAGGTCATGGATATCCAGGCCATTTTATGTCTGGAGGGAGCACGTTGTAAGGAGTCCTACCCTTCCTTTGGCTCTTACATTCTTTCCGCCAGCTCTTCCGCATTAGATCCTGAGCCTTGGAAGGTGTGATCGAGATGTTACTCAGTACTCTAGTCACTTCTTTCCAGCACCATGATACCTTCTGAGTCGTCCCAAGGCCACTGCCATCTGAAAAGAGAAGATTCTCTACCCAGAGTGAGTGTAGCATTAATATAAGGGTATGAATATTAAGAGAAGTGCTTACTGAGCAGTTTGATAAGCATAGTATATACACTTATCCAGACATCAGCAGATGTTATACCCCTCATGACTACCCCTGTTTTAAGTTTTCAGTATCAGGGATGTATTCCCTCCCATGGAGCGGGCCTCCAGTCCAATTAAGGGCAGTTGGTTTCCACCATGGTAGACGTGCCACTATTGCACCCGTTGGCTCATTTGGCCTGGCTGGCCAATTATAGGGCTCAATGCAGAACTTTTAAATGACTATTATTATAACATGCTGTTAGAATAGTTTGATTTCATCATTACTGTTACTGGGCCAAATTTACAGATTAAATTTTGTCATAGGTATTCAGGTAGAGGGAAAAATAAAATTGTATATATGTGGTTCCATAGGATTTACCATTTTGGTGTTCATTAAAAGTCTTAGAACATCTTCCACACGTGTGAGAAGTGGGGGGGGGGGTAATTGTCATTCATACTTTTTATAAAAGGAAACCCCTTTTGAGATTCCTGAGTCTGATTAACACTGTTTTTGAATTTTCAAGTTGAAATTTGCAAGATGACAAAGAAAATGATGAAGAGAGCATCAAGGGATGACTGCGAGGAACATCATTGTTCTCAGGAAAGGGCTTTTCAGTTGCAGCCCCTTGTAACCGCCCTCTCTTCCCTGGTGAGTCAGGAGCCCTCCAGGCACCTCCAGTGGCACTTGTGGATCTTACCTGCCTGCAGTGCCAAGGATTCTTGCAGTGACACATTTTTTGCTTCTCTTTCTTTGTGACCTTCTGGATAAATCCTATTTGAATTGTTTACATTTACTAATTAAAGATAAAACCTGGGTTCCAGGAGCCAAGCATTGATCTGCTTTTTATTTTTATTAAATATACAATGAATACATGCTATAGACCAAGATTGCCCATTATAAATGTCATCTGAGCCACATACATAATTTTCAACTTTCTAGTAGCCATGTCAAAAAAGAAAAACTAGCCGGGTGTGGTGGTGCACGCTTTTAATCCCAGCACTCGGGAGGCAGAAGTAGGAGGATTGCTGTGAGTTCGAGGACACTCTGAGACTCCATAGTGAATTCCAGGTCATCCTGTGCTAGAGTGAGACCCTACCTTGAAAAACAAAAACAAAAACAAAAACAAACAAAAAAAATCTAATGGGTGAAGTTAATGTTAATAATATGTTTAATTTAACCCAATGCACTTAAAATATCATTTAACATGTAGTGAGTATAAAGTTATTAATGGAACACTTTGTATATATACACGTTTTATATTATCTTCAAAATCTGATGCTTTATAGTTATAACACAGCCCATGTAGCATTAGCCGCCTTTTAAGAATTCATGTCTCAAGTGTCTTGTAGATACTGTATTATACAATGGAAAGAGACAGAGAGAGATCTTTAAATACTTTTTCCAGAACTTAACTGGGTCTCATTACAATCACAAAATGTGGTCGTGAAGTCTAACAAGTACAATGATGGTAGAGTTGAGTAATTATGTCTTCCTAATTAAATTTATTGAGTGTACTAAGTTAAAAGGAAGCCTTGCTGAGTAGATACTTAGGAATCATATGTCCATTTGAGTCATTAACTCAAGGCCATACTCAAAATATGTGGAGAGAGAGAGAAAGAGAGAGAGTCTGGTCTTAGACTTGTGAGCCTCCTGTGTCAGCCTTCTAAGTACTGGGATTACAGGTGTGCATGATATATTCAACCCACTTTTCTGCTTTTACATAGTCTTTTAGACCAATTGACATAGCTAGGCAGGGTACACACAGAAGCTACAATATGGCTTCAGTCTCCATATATACCAGGATGCTGGAGGGCATAGAGAGGAGGATGCTGGAGGGAGTAGAGAGGATGCTGCTGCTGAGGAGTTGGCATTCTGCCTCCAGGCGGGGAGAACTGTGACACAGAGGAGAGTGACAGTACCACGTAGAGACGTGAGAGCCTGAGAAGGAAAAAGTGCATCAGACTGAAGAGCCTATAGAACATGAGGAGGGAGAGGAGTCAGCAGATCACAGAGCAGGCCTTTTGGGGTCTAAGGACTGAGTCAGAGGTTCAAAGGGGAAGGGAGAGCTGTATGGCACACTTCAGAATGAGCCAAATATCAAGCAATATTTTTCCCCCTAAAATACAACATATTCTTTCTTTCTTTCTTTCTTTTTCTTTTTTTTTCTTTTTTTTTGTAAAATAGAGAAGAAACTAATACTGGCTCTGGAAAACTTACATTGTAGAAAAGGTCTATTTTGGTTTAAATTTCAAATGGTTTTAAAGCCAGATGTGGTGGCCCAAACCTGTAATCCCAGCACTTGGGAGACGGAGGCAGGAGGATTGTGAGTTTGAGGCCAGCCTGGGTTACACAGTGGTCTCCTGCCTCAGAAAAAAAGAAAGTGTATTTTTTTTTTACAATTATTTTAGTTTGACACTGTATTGGAAGTAACTTTCCACATAACCTACTTTGAAGCATATAGTATTTTTTTTTTTAGATGTGCATCTGAACCCAGCTTGAGGCTCTCCTAGACATTGAGTATTTCCCAAGTATCACCACTCAGGTGATTACAAAGAAGCAGCGGCTGGGCATGGTCCAGCTGGACCTCTTCATCAATACAGCTGCTGTGTCTTGTTTCCACTTTCGTTATCCAATACTCCACCCAAGATAATTTTTTTCTTTGCTCCTTTACCAAGAAAAATTCTACTTATTCACCAACATCCAGTTCCTCATTTTGTCAAGTCTCTTTTTGATCTGATTAGTCTTGTCTTAGCTACTTATTGAATGATGGCGCCCTTTCTTCCAAGCATCCTGTGTTCTCTAAAGTGATCTCATCACATGATGGGTCCATCTAGTTAGTTTGGGAAGGGAAAGCTCTGAGAGAATATGCAAAAGCTAAAATGTCTTCAGGAAAAGGAGAGATTTGATTTGGACCCAGAAATCTCTGCCAGACTAATGTCTAGAATCTTAGCTTTCTCGCTGGATTACATTAGTATATGTGCTGTGAGCAAGTTTCCTTGGCCTTAGGAAAGGGTATTTCTCTTCTAGGTGCACTGGAAGCCCGAAAGTTTTATAAGGAATTATTTTATATGTAAACACTGGGTTGTTCTAGGCAGCATGGACTGTATTTTCACCGAAATCCTGTCATTTGGGGGAATCTGTACCCATGCCCCCCTCTCCACTAGCCACACGGAGAATGACCCAATTGTGCCTTTAGTTTCCTCTAAATACAATCTATTGATTTTCTTTCTCCCACAGTAAGCAGGGTGATCTTGGTTATTCCAAAGCAATTAGGTAGAGTATTTGGTGGGACTCTTCTTCAACCTTGAAGGATTCTATTTGCTGTCCTTCCATTATAGCCTTAAAGCTTTAGTCCCTTATATAGCCAAGAGTTGCTTTTCTGCACCAATAAGCAAAAGCATTACAATATTAATAACCCTGGGCCACGGGTTTAGCTTCCTTACCTTCTTGCCATGCTTGGATGACTTCCTCCGCATTTGAAGTAATCAATAGTGGCCTGAAATTCATTCAGGCTCTCACACACTCCATGAAGTTTCCAAAATAAGCTAGTGGCAAGCATTTAATTAGCTCATTTTGTTTCTGCCAGGGCAGAGGGTGCAGGCTTGAGGGGTCCAGGACCTGGGACGCAACATAGCGGTTGCTGAAGTTTCTGTACTTGGAGGTAAACAGGCATGGGATTCAGAAGACGAAAGATTCTGCCTCTACTCTCTGGCTCTCCGGGGCTTTAGATAGTCTCTTTCTCAGCCTGGATCCTCGTTTCCCTTTGGGTCAAAAGACCAAGGTGCCCCTAATCTTTGAGGGAGGGCTTCTTCCATCAGCCACCATACTAGGGGGGGAGGATTAGTGAGGCAACATACACTATCAAAAAGGGACAGAGACGGGCCTGGACAGGGACCCTGGGAAGGGCTCTTCTTGCCGGAACTGGGTAGAGAGGGCAGCGAGGGCAACTGCGGTGCTGCGAGGTTGACCCGCACCGCGTGAAGCTCAGAACATTGTGCCCTCGCGCTTCTTCCCCTCTGGTCTTTGTGGCAGGGAGAGATTTTGCCCAGTCAACAGTATTTATTTCCATGACCTGCAATTCATCCGGAAAAAAGGAAGTTTCTCCTTGAATGTTTATGTTTGGAGCTGCGTGCCTCTCGCTGATAGCCATCAGAGGTTTTGAAGTCACTGCATTTCCATCAAGATGAACTCACGCACACACAGGAAAAGGCTGCAGGGACGCCAGGTGAAGAGGAAGTGGAGATTATCCGGCCTGGGAAGGTCTCTGGCCCCGGACAGGCAGGAAACCCAGGAAGGTATTCACCGGTTGCGGTGAGGTGAGTCCTTGGTGCTTGCTTAGTTCACGGAGAATCATGCTTCCACGCGTCTGGAGCTCGCTTGCAGTGGCTAGAGGCCCCGGCACGTCCATTCTCTCTCTCTGTATCTGCTTCTCTCTCTCTCTTAAATAACGAACGAACTAACTATCTAAATAAATAATGACATACTGTGGACTTAAATCCACAGCATTCGGGAGGCAGAGGTAGGAGGATCGCTGTGAGTTCGAGGCCACCCTGAGACTACGTAGTGAATTCCAGGTCAGCCTGAGCTAGAGTGAGACCCTACCTTGAAAACACAAAACAAAACAAAACAAACAAACAAACAAAAAGCACTTTTGGGCTAACTCCACAATGCATGACCCGTATACCTCAACAAGGAGGGGCCAAGGGGAGGGGGTAGGTCATGGATGAGCCTAATAATGGTACCAAACTGACTAAAAAAAAAATAAAATAAAAAATAAAAATAAAAAAAAAACACTTCAGAGACATCACCTAAAAAAAAAAAAAAAGCACTTAAAAAAAAAAAAAAACAAATACTTTTCACCAGATTGATTGATACTAGTCAACTGTCCTCCCACCCTTCCGCATTGATAAGGGCATCCTCACGGGGTCCCGCCTCTGCAGTAAAGTTGCTGGTTCATCCAGGAGTCCCCTGGCCACTCACACTAAGCAATGTGAACTGTGGCTGTTCACCTGACTCTCGCTTCTGGCTTTCCCTGACAAAGCCAGTTGTCTGCCTATGCACTTTACCCCTTCCCACACAAAGCATCTTCCAAAGTGACAGTTTTTGCTCAGCTCTGACTCAGTGTGGTGATGCCTCCTCTCTGACACATGGATTTTCAAATTCATATTTAAGTCTTACCGGTTTCTTGATCAATCTTGTGGTTATGAAATTGGAACCGTGGGGGCTGGAGAGGTGGCTTAGCAGTTAAGGCGCTTGCCTGAGAAGCCTAAGGACCTGGGCTAGATTCCCCAGTACCCATGTAAGCCAGATGCACAAGGGGGTGCCCCGCCTGCAGTTTGTTTCCAGTGGCTAGAGGCCCTGGTGTGCCCATTCTCTCTCTGTGTGCCTCTCTCTCTCAAATAAGTGAATGGGTAAGTAAAATATTTTAAAAATTGTAACTGTGTTTGAAATTAGACAACCTTTGAGTCACTCAGACGCTATTAATGTTTATTTCCCCAAGTTGTTTGCCTTTTAAAGAAAGAATCATGACAATTATTGGTAGGTTATAGTTTTGATCCTTTGGTCATTTGCGTAAGCCACTAATATTTTCTCCAATTTTGTGACCTGCCTCTCCTTTATTATGAGATCTTCTGTAAACAGAACATCTTAATTTCAATGCAGACAATTGTGTTAGCTTTTATTTTATGACTTGTGCTCTTGGTTTTATTTGCAAACTCCTTTCTTATCTGTGAGCAATTAAAATGTTTGTCTATATTTTCTCCTTTCTATTTTTTTTTTTTTTGCCTTTTACTTTTAATCTTGGAGTTGATGTTGGTGTGTGGTTGAAGTCCAATTTGACATTTATCTACATGGATAATTGTCCCAGCACTATTTAATGAAAAGTCAATGCAACTGTGCCAGATATCAAATATCCATGTCTATAGGAACATTTTTAGAATTATTATTTAATGTTTTTTTTCTATCAAAATGTAGACTTAGCCGGATGTGGTGGTGCACGCCTTTAATCCCAGCACTCGGGAGACAGAGGTAGGAGGATTGCCGTGAGTTCAAGGCCACCCTGAGACTACAGAGTGAATTCCAGGTCAGCCTGAGCTAGAGTGAGACCCTATCTCAAAAAAAAAAAAAAAGTAGACTTAAGCACATAAAAAATTTAAAGTATTGCTTTGAAGGCAGTGATTCATGAATTGGGTGACTCCAGAAGGTGGGCAGTTGGCCCTTTGGCCTCCACAAAAGGAAATGGGGAGAGAAGAAGCCTTTTTACCAGGTGAAGGTGGAAGAAAGGCAAAGGGAATATTTGGTTAAAGTACAGAAATAGCTTCATTTGGGTCATTCCAGTGGAAAGGATCTAATTAGAATTAGCTGATGGCTTCTAAGTAGTTGACCCCAAGTTTTGTTTTTATCCTTTAGACTGATTGGAGTTTGGGAGTGCTCATGTGGGAACCCAGAACACTGAAGATACAGTCCAGTGGTTTCCCAATATTTATTAAACAAATCTTGTTACATCATGTGCAAATGCTATATACATTGTCCCAATGTCTATAACTTTATAGAAAGTTTTGCTATTTGGCAAATTAAATTTACCAAAACCGTCATCAATAACATATTGTCTCATTGTGGACTTCTTTAGTATTTCCTTATAAATTTTAGAATTAGCCTTCAGATTCTATAAACAAATAAGGAGGAGGTTAAATTTTTTTTTTGTTTTGTTTTTTTTTTTGTTTTTTTGAGGCAGGGTTTCACTCTAGCCCGGGCTGACCTGGAATTCACTATGGAGTCTCAGGGTGGCCTCGAACTCACAGCGATCCTCCTACCTCTGCCTCCCGGGTGCTGGGATTAAAGGCGTGCGCCACCATGCCCGGCTTTTTGGAGGTTAAAATTTTGTTGGGGTGTCCTCAATTTGAGAAAAATTGATCCCTTCACATAAATGAGTATTGTAATCCATGAACATGATCTATCTTTACTTTTACCTATAGTTATACTATGGAGAATCATACTTTTTTATAAGATTTTTTATTCTTATTTGTTTATGCTAATATTCAGGATACAATTGACTTTTTGCATGTGTATATGTGTGGTATGTGTGCATGTAGGTATGCATATTCACACACATGTGCAGGTGTGAGTGTACGTGTGTGCACGTGGAGGTCAGAGGTTAATGTTGGGTAAGTCTTCCTTGACTTCTCCCCACCTTCTTTACTGAGGTAGGGTCTCTCACTTGAACCCAGGGTATACTGCTCAGCTAGTCTAATTAGCCAGCTTGACCCAGGTTTCCCCTGTCTCTGCTAGGATTTCAGTTGGGCCACTATGTCTGCTGGCATTTAGGTGGGTGCGAAGGATTTGAACTCCAGTCCTCACACTTGCATGGGTAGGCTCTTGATCCTCTGAGCCATTTTCCCCGCCTTCAGTTGATTTTTACCCTGTTGAGTTTTTGGGTTTTTTTTTTTTTTTACCTACATAGCCATATCATCAGCAAACACAGTTCTCTGTCTTCCTTACCCTGCTGGCTGGAGCAAGCACAGTGTCAAGCATCATGAACAGTATAGGAACACTCATCTTGTTCCTATCTTAAAGGGAATGTTTTCATACTTCTCCATTAACATGTTCTTGGTTGCAGGTTTAGTTTTAAATATCTCTTATTAGTTAAGGAAGTTTCCACCTACTTTGAGTTTGTTAATATAATTTTTTTAAATGATGAATGCTGGACTGGAGAGATGGCTTAGTGGTTAAGGCACTTGCCTGCAAACCCAAAAGACCCATGTTCAGTTCCCCAGGACCCACATAAGACAGCTGCACAAGGTGGCACATGCATCTGGAGTTTGTTTGCAGTGGCTGGATGCCCTGGCATGCCCATTCTTTCTCTCTCTTTCCTTTTCTCCCTCATCCCCTCCCTCCCGTTCTGTCTCACATAAATAAAAAAATAATAATAAAATGATGAATGCTATCTTTTATTATATTACCTCCACTCCCCCTCAGGAATTTAGATGTGTCTTTGATTATTTTCTGATTTGCTAATATGATGAGCTATATTTCTCAATGTTAAATTATGGTTGCTTTTTTTTGTAGTACTAGAGATCGAACCCAGTTCCTCGCACATACTAAGCCCTCTTTGTATTCCATTTTTTTTGTGGTAGGGCAGTTTTTTTGACACAGAATCTCAGTCTAGCATAGTCTAACTTGGAACTCTGTAGTTCAGGCTGCCCTCAAACTCATAATAGCTCTCCTACCTCAGCCTCCTGAGTGCTGGGATTAGAGTATGAACACCATTCCCAGCTCTATTCTTACATTTCTTGGGATGGCCAATCTCACTATTTTTATTTTTGTGCTTATGTGTACTATGCATGCATGTGTGTGTGTGTGTGTGTGTGTGTGTGTGTGTCTGGGTGTAGAGTATTGTGTGGTGTGGCTGTGTGATGTGTGGTGTGTGCATATGTATGTGCAGTCACAGGCGCTCTATGCAAAGACCACAGGTGAGCATTGGGTGTCCTTCTCTTGCTGCTCAACTGTGTGTTTCCTTGAGGTGGGTTCTCCCCCTCAACCTGGAGCTGCTGTCCGTCAGTGATTCTCTGGTCTCTGCCTACTCCATCTGTGCTTGACTGGAGCTACAGAGTGCATGGCCATGCTCAGCTTTTTATATGAGTACTGAGGAATTGAACTTGGCAGTCTCCAGCCTGAGAGGCCCTCAGGCTTAAGTAGCAAGCACTCTTAACTGCTGAACCATCTCCCCAGCCTCCTCATTATGATTTTTATACATTGCTTGAATTAATTTGCTAATTTAAAAAAGTTATTTAAGTTCATGACTATGACCGGCTTGTAATTTTTTTCCCTTACTGTTCCTAACACACTCTGATGTCAAGCTGGCTTTATTATGGTTTTAAAGATTTAATTTTCTTAGAGAAGGTTTAGGTTCATAGCAAAATTGAAAGAAAGGTACATAAATTTTCTGTATAAGCATTGCCTTTTACAGACAGGCATCAATGCCACCAAGAGTGTACATTTGCTACAGTTGATAAACCTGCACTGACACATCACAAGCCATCTAAAAATCTGTGGCTTAAATTGAGGTTCACTCTTGTTGCTCTGTACATTCCTGTGAGTCTAGATGCGTGCACAGTTACATGAGTCTACTGCTTGGGTACTTACAATACTCCATGTCAGAGTTTCATTGACCTAAAAATCCTTTGTGGTTGGCCTACTGATCCCCCTGTTCCTACCCTTTGGGGTTTATTTTCTTAAGTAAGAATAATGAGACAAAGGGAAGATGTGAATATGAAAAAAAAATGATGAAAGTTAGGATTGAGGTTAGAATGCAAGATTTATGCTCTGTGCTTTCTTACATGGCTAGAAATTTGGCTCTGAGCTTCCTAGTAATGAATTTAAATCAATATCATGATTCAGGAAACCAATGAGCAGAATCAAGTGAGCTGTTCAGGAACAGAACATGTTTTTATCTGAGGTGGTTTAGAGATTACATGGTGGAGCTGGACTACCTGAGTTCCAAATCCATTTCTACAATTTATTAGTTATGTGATTTGTACAAGTTGCCTCATTTCTGTGTATTTTAGTTTTCTCATATGTAAATAAAAGATAATTATGATATCTATTCATGAAAGTGTTCATTAAATAAATCAATGCATATTACATATCATTTCTGATACTGAGAACATAACAAAAAAAATTCCCTTAAATTCCTTTTGAGAGGATACTATTTAATGAAAAGGACAATGACCCTAACACAATTCTTATAAGGGTTAATATCCCACCATTTAAGCATATGTATATATCCTTCAACAAAGTTTCATAAGTAATGTTTTGCCCAGATATTTTGGTAAGTTTTGAAGGCAGTGAATACAATGCAATACTCTCTGAACAGTATCTGGAATGCAGTCACATACTTTTGAAACTAAAGCAGCAGAGTTGAATGATTACCAGGCTTCTGAACAGGCCAAGATGTCCTTGAGAGCATCACTAGGCATATCTCCTTGGGTAGTGTAATAGACAATTCCACGATGCTGGCAAGAACATCCAAACCAGGCACAGTTTATTGGAGGAAGGGATTTATTTTGAAGCTTACAGATATAGGGGAAGTTCCATCCATGGTGGAAGAAGTTTCCTTCCATTCACAGATCCACACAGAGAGAAATCACCACCAGGTAGCAAAAACCAAAAGGCAGCAAGCATGAACTAAAGCAAGCAGGATCCCCAGATCTTCCCCCCAGTGACACATCCCCCTTAGGTCTGCGAGGGCCTGAAGCTGCAAACTCAATTTTAATAACACACCTGAGTTTATGGCCCCATGCATTCAAATACCAGAGGCAGTTTTTGTATATAGTGGTGCACAGTCAAAAGAGCAACAGCATTCAATCCTACACTAATGTTATCTTGAGAAAGATTAAAATCATATGCTGCTAAACTATCAGCTCGGTCATAATTAATGACTACAAATATGGAAGTACCTATATTAGTTACTTTTCTCATCACAGGACAGAAAAGCTGACATAAGCAACATAAGGGAGGAAAGGTTGATTTGGACTCATGGTTCAGGGTTACAGTCCATCACGGTGGGAAGGCATGGTGGAGAGACCAGCTTCTGTCCATGGTGGCAGTGAGAGGCTGCTTGTTCACATATTGGCAGACCAAGAAACAAGGAGAGAGGAATGCCAGCATCCAACTGGCTTTTCCTTTCCCCTTTTCACTCAGTCTGAGATCCCAGCCTGTGGGATGGTGCTACCCACATTCAGCCCACGTTCTGGGAGACTCTTTTCCCTTCAGTCAATCCTTTCTAGAAACATCCTTATACACACACTCAAAGGTGTGCCTCACTAATACCATAGTCATTTATTAATCCAATTAAGTTGACAATCCAAGTAAACCATTACAGTACCTAAGTGAGTTAACTTACTGTACTAAGTAATTATACTGCATTCCAGTCAAACAGTACTGCCACTAATGACAAGCTTGAGTTTACTCTGTGCTGAACAATCATATACCACAGAAACTAGTATCTCTCCCATTTCACAGTAGAGTCATACATCCAGCACATGGCAGAGCTGGGATTCAAACCCAGAGGGATTATCTCTTAAATTCACATGTTAATGAGATGCCTATCTAAAACGATAACTTTATTTTAGAATAGCTCACCTGTGTGTAGCCCTTCTTTGTGGCAAAAATTTTATATATGGCAATTGTATTCCAACAATGAAATGATATGATTTGAATATGAGTGTTTTCTGTTCTTGTTTCATGGCAAGGCACACAGTCTATTAGGTTAAGAGTTGTACCGATTTACAAAGTAAAAACAATCATGGCATCTCTCATGCAATTTCTATCTGATCAGTTCTAGATGTTAAGTTTTACAGCAAATTAAGGAGAATGTCCTCAATAGTCATCAATGATCAAAATCAATAGTGTATTGATTTTGTAATCTCCCTGATCAAGTCCTGTCTACTGAAATATAAAGAAAAACATCTTTTAGAAAGGCTGCATACCATCTTTTAAAACTCTGACTATTTCTGTACAAATTAATAGTTTGTCACTGATCAGTAGAGTAATAACTTTGCCCAGTGGCTACCTGCTCCCACATAAAATATTGGCTTTAGAGACCTTAGCTTTTAGTTTTTCAAGAAGGAAGCAGGGGCTGGGGAGATAGCTCTGTGGTGAAAGGTGCTTGCTACCAAAGCCTGTCGTCCCAACCTCTGTTCCCTAGTGCTCACATAAAGCCAGATACACAAAGTGGCACATGGGTCTGGAGTTTGCTTGCAGTGGCAAGAGGTCCTGACATGGCCATGTTTTCTCTCTCTTTCTCTCTTTATGCTTGCAAATAGAGTATTTTTTTAAAGAAGGAAGCAGGCATAGTGTCCTCATCTATGTGTGGACAAAATGGGGCATAATATATGACTCTCTGTGGCTGGGTTCTTCCAGCATGGAAGCTTCCTCTGACATTAGTTTTTAATACAATATTCTGCAGAAGCTGTCTAATAGGAAGCTGAAATCTCTGTTCTGGTGAGGCTGAAAGCTGAAGCACTTTTTTTTTTTTTTTTTGAGATAGGGTCATATACTAGCCCAGAAACTTATTCTGTAGCTGAGGCTGCCCTTGAACTCATGATAATTCTCCTTACTCTCAAAAGGAACCCAGTCTTCTACCACATCTTGCTTTTAGAAAGCATTTCGTGACTCAGTTTTTGTCTGCCTGGATTAAGGTAGTCCTGCTGCAAAAGGAAATCCTCGAGTAGTATTTGCCGACATGACTTTTTTGGAGCTTCATCTGTGATGATCAGGAAAGTGGTCTGCTTCTTGATCTTACAGTATTTGGGCTGCAGAGACTTGGAGGACACCTCATCGTAGGCTGGCCTTTTCAGGAGCTGCCTTTAATATCACCATTGTTCTGTTCTTTGGAAATAGTATAGGTGCCCTTTAGAGACATATGATAAGAATTAACAGTGTTTTGAGCTGGGTGGTTAAATAGTTGTAAGCTAATAAACATATACAAACCGGGACCCTTTAAATCAGTCCTTTAATAGTTCTGAAGTTTCTGCAGGTACTTTATTTAGTTAGGTTTAATTCTTTAGAACTCACCTGTTCAGTAAAAGGTAGTATTACCTAGATTCAGCAAGTTATCACCTAAAGTCTCTAAATTCACTTGGGATTACAGAGCTAGGAAGCAAACTTCCCAGCAAGATTTCTGAAACCATTCATCAGTTAGGTGGCACAAGTGTCTGGCATTCCATTGCAGTGGCTGAGGCCCTGGCACACCACTTCTCTATCTCTCCTCTCTCTCTCTAAAAAAAGATGGGTATGTTTTGATTTAAAATTTAGGGGAAATTAGCTCTTTCTAATGGGACTGAAATGTTAACTCTAAGATAATAATAAGTAGATGAGAAATAATGTCAACATAACATATGATTCTAATCTTTGGAGCAGTTATATAGTAAAATTTTTCATTAACTTTCCCTATGAGCCAACACCCCATACCACAGGATTCTTTTCATAATGAGCTTCAGCGAATCTTTGAAGAAACCCCATAACACTGGGAAGTGAATCCATCTATTACTAAACATATCTGGAAGAGTCTCCTTTTGCTCATGACAAATCATGAGCATCTAGGGGCTTAGAGACAAACAGGCTCTGCCATGGAAGACACAAAATAATTTCAGATTTAAACAGCATTACAAAAATACCATATGGAGATCAGAAACTGATTACTTTGGATGGAGATAGGTTGAGTATAGAAAGGTGTTAAAGCAAATCATGGACTGATTCCGAAGTAATTAATGAAGAATGGAAGGAAGAGGGTCTATCTATGCAAATCATGGGACTCAACAGCAACTCGGAGCCTCTGAGAAGTACAATGTGCCATTATATTCTCCCAGTGCATCAGGACAGGAGGCACAATGGTTTAGTTTTTCTCAAATGTCTCCACATAAAGTTACTATTTGCCCTCTAATTTTAACAACTATTATGTGAACTAATAGAAAATGTGTGTGTGTGTGTGTGTGTGTGTGTGTGTGTGTGTGTGTGTGTGATGTGTGCATTCTCTTTTTTTCCTCTGAAAGTTCTATAACTTTGAGTCATTGATATGGAGAGATGATTAATTAGTTAATAATTAATTAAGGTTTCTTATGAGAAATTAGTAGATGCCATCTTTCTGATGCATTCATTTCCTTCACTTTTAAATATATTTTATGTTTTGTTTTATTTTATTATTTATTAGAGAGAGAGCAAGAGAGAGAATGGGCATACCAGGGCCTTTAGCCACTGCAAACAAACTCCAAATGCATGTGCCACCATGCACATCTGGCTTATGTGGGTACAACTGAATTGAACCTGGGTCCTTAGGCTTCACAGGCAAATGCCTTTATTGCTGAGCCATCTTTCCAGCCTCATTTCCTTTTGTCATGCTATTCTGCATCCAGGAGAAAAAGCATCTTGGTCATTAAGGGGCAAAAACCAGGGCCCTTAACAAACCCAAAGAGAAGCAAGGAAGGACTTAGAGCACATTGCTCAGTGATGCTATTTCTCAGGTGACCTAGCTTTACCCACGTCTAGCAAATCAAGCTGATCTAGTCCAAGGTTTTCTAGGTCAGGCCCCTGGTGCCAACGTGGGGCTCAGTGGTGAGTCATGCAGACACAGAATCAAGAATTATCTTTAGGAAGTGGAGGACTTAGCAGTTAAGGGTTTGAATAGCCTGAGGGTCTCATCCTCCAGTTAAGAAAGAACAGAGAAATTGCTTTTTGGAAGTGTGTGTGAGAGACAATGCAATGATATCAAAGGAAAGCCAGCAAAAGGATCTAACAAGAGGCTCCACACTAGGCAGAAAGTGGCGTTATCATGACGGCTAAGGTCATGGAGGTTGTCTGGCTTGTCCTTTCCACGAAATGGTCTTTTTCAATAAACCAGGTAATGGATCTGACATAGTCTGTTCTATGTCACTTTGTATACTGAGAAGTAGTCCAGGAACTATACTGGCTTCTGACCAAGGCAGAAACTGGTTTTTCTGTGTGTGCCTGTGCTACCTGGTTGATCATCTTCTTAAACCAGAGAAAACAGCACCCATCCTAGCTAGCAATAGATCTAGAATGAGGTCAGAGAGCTCTACAACAAGAGGACCTTCCTTTGATTTTTTTTGGAAGAGGCTCTTATAAAAACTGGGAAGACTATATGGAGGATGGCTCAAATGTGAAGCCCACAAAGGAGCCCTTCATTGTACTTGTCCCTTGAGAGTGGAGTCAGGAAGATCAGTGGCCCCTGGCTCTTCCTGCTGTGGGCGTGCTTACCTTCCCACGTGAGTGCTTGCTGTTCTCGGTTTTGCTCTCACTGTCTGCTGTGTACGTGCTCATCCTCACACTCTGAACCATTTGAGAGTAACTCTATTATAAGCAAGGACATTCCATTTTCCCCTTATGCATTTATTTATAATCTCTATGGATTCATGAATTCTTGGTTTTTGCCCCGTGAGTCATAATTCATTACTATAATTATTTATTTTGATGCTCAAAATGTCTCAGATTTGGTGAGACATTGTAGATCTTTATCCCCAATAGTTTATTATGATAGTCTTAATAATAGTCTTCTTTCACACAATCACAACACAGATCATAAAAATTCACGTCTTATTATTATCTAGTCAATAGTTCATGTTAATATTTTGCCAATTGGTGCAATAGTCCTGTATAACTACTCCCTACCCCCCAAGGACTCAAACCAGGGTGGCATATTACACTTAAACTGCCATTGTTTTTAAGTCTCTCAATTTGGAGTAATTTCTTAGCTTTCTCTTGTACTGAAATATGTACAGGCAGTTATTTTATGTGAAGTCTTTCAGTTTAAGGTAGAGTAATGTTATCTAATGACTAGAGTCAGATCATTTATTTTAACTAGGAAGATTCTAGAAGTGATACTGTACTCTCAACGGTATTGCAGAAAAAGTATGTTGTTTTAAAGTTTGTTTTCCAGCTTGTTCCACTTAAATCTACTAATTTTTTTTCTTTCGAACTGATAAGTGGTTTGCAAAGTTATTTTGAGACATCTGATTTTCATCAAATTTTTACCTGCTAGTTTTCATATTGGTTATTGGTTCTTTCATAGGTCAATTAATATAATAGGTACAAAATGATGGTTTGCTAACTCTATCAGTATTTCTACATTCATCAGTAGACATTCTATTTACTCTGTGCTTGTGCATTCATTTATGTAATTCTGTATAGCTTCCTGTATTCTTTTATTCACTGAGTTATAATTTATTATTATCATTATTTATTTTGATGGCGAAATGTCCCATGTTTGGCCTGTGGGCCTCCATCCAAACTGAGCTCAGTGTTCTCAATTTTATTTTGACATATTTGCATCGTTGTTGGTGCTCTCTTTTTGACACATTAAGTTATTTCAGTGCATCTTTGCTTGCTTCTAACTATTTACCCAAGAAGAAGTGGTTCTTTTAGTGGGGGAATAGTACTTGGAAGCCAGGCTTGGGACAGCAGATGTACTGACACTCTTGGAGTCTTACAATTTATCAGAAGGCAGAGCTAGGTGATTAATACACCCACCCACCCACCCACCCCTCACACACAGACACACACACACGTGAGTGTGTTACTGCTGACCTCTGGGTGTTTCCAAGTTCTTGGCATCTTATTCAGAGAACTGAAGATGTACACACAGATGGTGAGAAGACATTTTATTAGAGATTAAAGCAAAAGTACAAAGGAAGGGTGGAGATACATTACAAGAGAGTAGAGGCCCAGGAGCTCGATTGCTCAAGAGCAGTGGGGTACTGTCCTGGGCTTCCTTTCTATGGGAGCTAGAGAAGGAGAGGCTGGTTGTAGGGGACCGATTTTGGTTGGTTCTTGTTTTGATTGACATACTTGGGTTATGTAAGGTTTTCTCTATTGCACATGTCCTTTCCTATAGAGCATCTAATTTTAATCATCTGCACTCCCAATTATGCACAGGTGGAAGATGGTAACTAAGAGATTTTCCTTGAAAGTTCACCCAGAGGACACATGCATTCAAAACCAGTCCAAACTAAATTGGCCTCCTGTCTCCCTGTCCTGCATGTATCTTGGAACATGTGTGAATAGAAATGAGGTATTACCAAGGAATTGCTAGAGTGAGTAACTAGTTCCATTGTTTG